>JACDJE010000141.1:1039842-1053746 GCA_016647715.1 Pavo muticus
AAAAAAAAAAAAAGAAATTCAAGAGGCTGCAAAAAGAGCACAAGTCTTCTTTCTGGCTTGTAGACAGGCTGGAAAATGCAAAGAGCAATCATTACTAGCCAGAGCTTTATTAGACATGAAAAATAGCATCTGGAAGCAATGCTTGTCTTTTCCTCAGTGAAGGAAAACTGCCGGCACCACAGCTTCTTCCCACACCACTTGGAGTATCTGGAATCCAGCCCAAAGCTTCTCCACCTGCAGAGCTCCTCCAGAGAACTCCAGTCCCAGCACAACTCCACTTCTGCCCTACATGGGCTTAGTCAGCAGCTGTGCCTCCCCTACGATAGAGGTCTGACAGACAAATTTGTTTTTCCTGGGCATGTTTATCTCACTTAATCCCCTAATTTTCCCTATAGAATAGAGGTTAGTCAAGTTACTTTTAACTCACAATTAAAGCATAAGTTACTAATCCCAACGAGAATTAATTACTCTTTCCCCCCTTGTTTTCCAGAGACCACTTTTGCCTTTTATACATGGTCTGTCACATTTTAGCAACCATTTACTGTGGTTCCACCTAAATGTTGCATCCCCTCATTTTTATCACTGAAAATTATTTAAAGTTAGAAACAGAGTTATGAAGCAAACATGCATGCCAATTCCAAAGAGTTCTTCAGGGCAGGCATCCCACCCATATACTGTTGCATCTTATTTTGTGTGTAACAAGGACTTGATGTGTAATTACAGCTGATGGGGTGAAACTACAGTTTCTGTGCTTAGATTTTAGATGATTCTGGCTGCTTTGCTCACTTGCTGTACAAGGGTATTTTTGCCCTGATTGTGGTAGCCCCACTCATGTCTGGGTGCCATACTCTAGACTAAGTTCTCTAAGACACACAGTCTATGCCATTCTGCATCTATGCTAATTACAGTGGCAGAAGCCAGGCTTGGCCCAGCACCCTGCATGTTTTGCCTTTCCCAGGTGAGAAAACAGCTGATGTTTTCCAAGGCCAGCACAGAAGCCCAGCACATGGCCCTGTGGAAGGTGTGGGAGCTGCGGCCCTGAGTAGTGCGAAGGGCACAAGCCATGGTGCAGGCCTGCTTACTGCAGCTGTGGGCTGTTAGTGGGCCTTCCAGTGCATCCCTCCACAGATCTCCATCACTGTAAGCTGCCTCACTGAGATGCTAATGTACAAGCAGAATAAATTAACCAACACTGGCTTTTGTGCAGGCTAATGCCAGAAATACGTTCTGCAAGGACTTTAAAGAACAGAAACTGCTGAAGAAGCTGAACTAAGTGGAAGGAGTTAATGGTGTTAATCTGTGCAGGATCTGAAGCAGCTAAGTGGTTGGCAATCCAGGAAGCTGCTCACTTCTGAATGGCATTGGGCAAAAAGACAGAGATATCAGAGGAGCAAGGGTCTCAAGTGGCAAGTTCATTGAAGCAGAGAGGAAAAATCCAGATAGGTTGTTTATGCTGTTTCAGTCTTATTGTTTTGTCAAGAAAAAGACCCTTCATACAAAGAAGTGTTTTCTGTGAGAGAAATCAGGAACCCACAGAGACAGCTCTGTACCTGAGTAACACAGTTATACACTGGTAAATGTGACATGGTGGTGACTAAGACCACAAGAGGATGAGACTCAAAAGAAATACAGAAGAGAAGAGATTACAGAAATATTCATTAACATCAGTGATATACATATGAAGCAGAAAGGTATTAACAAGCAAGTACTTACACACAAAATGCATCAGTACACCACCAGACATTCCAGCTTAGAAACAGACACAAGCAGCAAAGATATTACAGAGTATTTTTTACAGATGTGTATTACATTAGGCAGGAATGTGTAACACTATAGACAAAGTGACACAATGCATAGCATCTTACATGAGCATCCCCCACCGACAAACAGAAACAACTCAAGTGATAGAAGGCACACAACTGAAGAACATCTCCAAAAAAAAAGTAATACAACAGTAGTGAAACTATGTTCCCTTTGCCTACTATACAAGCTAAGAACTGCATTTTGGTAGAGCATACATAAATAGATGAACAAATCCAGAAAAAAGTAAATAAATCTTGTGACTTTTAAAATGGATGCTGCAATGCAAATAAGCTCTTGAGAAAGAAGGTAGAGTTTGTCCCATACCATGAGATTACTACCTTCTGGGAAACGTGATTAACAGGAGGACTTGCCTGCAAACGTGGCACGTGAAAGCTGATACATTTACCAAAACTTCTACCAGGAAAGGAATGTAAAAGGGCATCTCACAGCTGAGGGGAAAAAAAAAAGTTGTGTGAAAAGAAAGGGTATTGATATTAAGAATAATAATTAGTCATGGCATTTCTGAATGCCATCTATTTTCTGAGGAATACATAATATATGGGTGGGGCTGGGTAACATGGTCACCTGCCTTCCAGCAACCCATAGGAAGGCGTTATTCGGCTAACTTTATTTAGCTAAGTTAGCTTGAATGCGTATGACTATAGGCAGGTATCACCAGCTGATAACCACCACTCCTCAATGATAATTTAGTTATTAAATTAATTAATAAAGAAGGCAAAACTGAAGCACAACTAAAGCACATTTCATGCAACCAGTTTTAGAAGAGAGGAATCATATTCTACGAATGCTTTTTCTCTCCATAAGGGGATTCTGGACATTGGTAGACAATTAGACTATGAATGCCTTCTGTTAGGGAAGATTAATGTCACACAAAGCACAAAAAAACATTGCTTTCCAATTATCCTCCGTATCTGTTGAGCAGACTTATTGAGCATAATGTATGTGTTTTAAAGTCTTGCTTGTACCACTTGTTAAGTTTGAATTTTCTTTTGCTGTGAGCAGTTTGACCCATGACAACATGTTAAGATAGAATCAGTGACACTAAGTACCAGGAATTGGTGTCATTAAAATGAGTATGGAAACATACATGTAACAACCTTCTAAATACCAACCTCCAAAAGTAGTATGGCTGCAACCAAATCGCTCGGGGAACGGTCTCCAGCCTTGCCCTGAAATGGTTGGTTGGCACACGGTAGAAGATGCTGGTGACAGGCTAGCAGTTAGGTAGTGTGGCTAACTGAGTTTCAGTGCCAAGAGGGTTCCCAAGCTCTACCAAATCAACAGTTTTGGAAGGAGCCAGTCAACCACTATAAAAGCAAGGACAGGATGTGCACTGAGTTTTGCATTTCCTAAACTTGAGCCTATGTCTCCATTGGGATGTTATTTCTGAGCAGCTTCTGATGCTGAGGACTTCCTGCATGCCAAGTGCCTCTGTGCAGGGTCCCTGAACCAGGGAGTCATGCTGGGGTGGTGACAAGGCACAGGTACCTGCCTTTGAGAGGAATTAATAAAGCCCCAGAAACAAAAAGTACTTTAATTCAGGTTTGGATGAATACGTGCATTTTTTTCCCTGTGGGTGTTTGTGTCTGGGGGATAGGGAAGAATTAACTTCTTACGCAAAATGAAATTATAGAGAAAAACAAGTTGGTAATCTCGTGTTTTCCTGAAAACCTCCCACTAAATTTCAGCTGCTTGCTTTCAATTACTGGTCCCCCCCAAAAAAAAAAAATTAAAAAAAAAAATTGCCCTTCACAAATGAATCACTGAGCAAAGACTTAGTTCAATTGGATTTCACAGAGATGACAGGATCTGTCAGTGACTTTAACAATGAAGATTTTCTCCCACGTCTAGTTTTATATGCCAAGTTTCTTTGTGCTTCACCACAGCCTTAGACACAATCCGTGTAATTCCAGTGCAGCAGTCTAACTCAAGACTGTTTCTTCAGTGCAGGGAGGGATCTGCTATGTATAATTTATAACCAAAACAGGTGCTCCAGTCACCCACCTAATCATTATGAGGAGCTAAATGAGTATATAATTCAAGGATATCTTGTAATGACCCACTTTTGTCTTTAATATGGACGAATATAAGATGATAGCATTAGTGGTCTGATTGGGATTTAAAACAAAAAACAATACAATTTCGAATTCCATCTGTCTTCCCTGACAACAAGTTCCTTCAGTGGTGTGAAAATGGTTCAGGGCAGAAAAGCCAATAACAGAACACTTTCCCAGCTAATTGCATGTTTTCTTATGACCAAGATCAGTAAAACAAAGAAACAGAGCCAACCAGGACGTGCTGCTCCCTCACAGGGATCCCACTAGAGCTCAGTCTTGGCTGCGCCCATCACAAAGTCTGCACGCCACAGGATCGAGCCCTGGAAAGCACAGAGAAGAGCTGAGTTAGATCCTTAGGCCATTGAGTCACATTTGAGGCCTATTCCCTTTTACTGGATAGTAGCCTATACAATATATAACCAGAAAATTGGCAGCTCCTTTACACTGCTATTAGTGTTAATAGCTAATGAACTATAAAAGCAACAGGGTTTTTTTTCCCCAATTGATTAATTTAAATTTAACCTTAATTTGTTTAGATCTCACTGAGAAGCCGCTACCTTATTCCGAGCTACAACTGTTGCAATTAGCAGAAGTATCCCACTGTGAATATAAGGCTGATTGCATGCTATGCACCTATTGTGGGATGACACTGCTTAGCTGTCTATTGAAGAGATCAGACAACTAACTCCAAAAATACAGGATTATCTGCAAATATTTAGTCAGCGACATATTTTGAAATGGACTGTTTCCATTTTGAAAAACATATGCATGTTTTGTAGCAAGGTAACATGTTGCGGGTGGAAAATATTGCGTGCCTTACTTATTACACCCAGTGTTTATAAGACGCATTTTTACAGCTATGAACGTTTACTTTTTTGTGATACACTTCTGTTTTCCTCTTTTTATCTTCAGAATTCTTACCGCTTGGATTCTAACATAGCATCTCCACAGAGCAAGTAGATTTATAAAGATGTAACACTTGTGGGAAATTTGTGTCATCGTAAAGTAGTACAGGAATGAGGGGAGGAGTGTGTGTAAACTGTTCGTGGTTGCTGTTCTGATGCTATATGATTTTGTTGTTGGAAATTCTTTTTGTTGACGTAAGTGAAGTTTGTGAAGCTTAGGTGATGAATCTTCATAAATGTCCATTTTCATAGTAATGTAAATAATATTTCAGCGTGTTTCTACCATGAGCTTTCAAACACCTATATCTCACACTGCTGCCACCTTCAGTGGATTGCAAATTCTAAGACACTTCTGTCTAAGCTTTTAATGAAAATAAACTATTTTATTAAAAATACTAGATTGTTTTTCATTATTAGATAAACCCTAAGAAGGGGATTAAAAAAATCTGTGTCTAAATTGTAAAGACCTTCTGTTGCTCATGCTGAAGAATTAACTCTTACAAGAAAATAGAATACTGTAGGGTATCACCAGATCTTTAAAAACAGTAACAAAGTAAAATTCTGTGATACTGGAAAACATCCAGATCAATTGGGGTACGGTTTCCGGAAGGCTAGGAAAGCCACATGTGAATGGAAAGCTAGTAGTTAAAAATAAGGTACTGTAAATTATATTTGACTTTTCTAGATTACTGATAGAACAGGGTAATCACCCACCAAAAGCTGTGTTATCTGACCAGTCTGACTCAAAGGAAAGAGATGTTTTCATTCATTTTACTAGGATGTAAATTCCACTCTCACTAAGAGAGCCCCTCCACTAAAAAAAAAAGAAAAACGACAACAAACACCACCACAACACAAAACACCTCACCCACGACTCCAGACACCATCATTGTTATCAGAACATTATAATTTCACATTAGCTCTTCAATATGACAGCATGGTAGAAGCCCCGGTGTTCAAGATGAAGGGTCACCAAACTAGTCCTTCATTGCACATGACTCACAAACCTTACATGTGCAGCTGCCATGCCGAGGAGATATAAAAAGACTCAAGAGTGAGGCACTGCTGGTACACAGCCTGCTGATTAGTTCCATTCTCCAGTGGTGGGAAGAGGCAAGAAAACAGGAGGTGTCTGCAGTCACTGCCATCAGCTCTTCTAGGTCTCAGCTTCACACCTGATCCAGCCCCAGCAGTCTCAAGACCACTGTGAGACTACTCCTAGCGCTTCTCTCCTCTTGGCTTCCCAAGGATAAGGTAGGGGTATGATGGCTCTCAAACATTTGAAGAGGTTGATAGGTATCCAAGTGTCAAGAAGGTTGTCTGCACTTGTTGCAGATGTTTCAGATATAAAGCAAGAAGTATTCCCTTCTGCGCGACTTCACACAACCCACATGATATATGTGTGGAAAATATGGATAGTTTTATGTAGCTAAGTATGCTTATGCCTGCCTCGGTTAGGTAAACTTACTCATTCCCCAAGGACATTATTTTCAAATACAATTTTCTGGAAAGGCATGGATATAAAAAATAAATTTATCTTGAATGAAGAGGGTTTTTGTTTTGTTTTGTTCTTTTTAAAGCAAATGAAGGACAGGCTTCCTGACGATTTCAAACTGCTGCAAAGTTTTAACAATTCAATAAATTCAAATTAATTCTGAGTATTTCTTTAAGAGACAGCAAAGTTCCCTTGAATTTAGTTTTTCTTCAAGGCAGAAACCACAACCGTTCTGATCCCTCAGCAGTGCTAACAACTAGAAATAGCAACTGCTTTGGCGCTACCTGCAGCACTTACACCTTTCTGGGCCAGTCTACCCAGGCATTTAGCTACTCTATAAAGTCTTCTTGGCAGTATATAGACACAACCATAGGCTCCTGAAACAGTTTTTCCATCTTGCACTAAGGAGTCTTAAAAGGCGCCAGTTTTCAAACAGGAGTTAAGCCTGATAATGAAATGTAACAATTGCTAGAATTCAGTTCACCCAGTATGTAAAAGTGCTTAGTCCGCGTAATACAAGATGGAGTGCACAAACCCAAGGAGAAAGTTGAAAACAGGCAGGCCATGTTATCTTCAATGAGAACACTTTCCATCTCTCTTCTTTGGGCTAAGGCACTGTGCAGCCAGGTATGCAAGACGTAGAGCAACCAGCAACTACAGCACGTACTCATGAAGCAGCAGGAATGGGATTCCACACCTGCCTCCAAGGCTGTTTGAAAACAGCACATCCACCTCAGCTTGGTCTCCTCTGAAAGCATGACCTAGAAGAGAAGACAGAGTCATTTTTACTTACTGTTCTGCTGGCTCCATCAATATTGTCACATCCAATGCAAGCCAACGAGAAGGCACGAAGAGTGCTTTCACTCTGTGCGCTCCATGGCCTAGGGATGAAGGCTCTCTCCTAGCATGCAGATGCTGGGGCTATGACTCAATCCAGCCAAGCAGGGTACAGCTCCTCACCCTCCTGCTGTGGTGATAAGAAACTTCACCACCAAGATCTTATGCAAAGAACACTAATACTAACAGCATTCACTGGGATTTCCTCCTGTTCTCCCAGCATTAACAATGGCTCCAGAAACTGGATTTCCTAGGAGGCTGTTAGAAGAAAGCAAACTACCTGCAAGGAAAGACATATGTGACACACAGGAACCGAGTCTCCTTTTCATGCCATTACGGGCACCTATGTCTCTCCACTTACTGCACAGAAGAGATAGAAATTTATGTTCATTTGCTCTCTGTTAAGATATTCCAACTTCACTGTAGGCATTACCCAAGGCAGGCAAGTTGATCAGACTCACAAGGCTTTGAACAAGACTGTTCTGAATGGAAGACTGCTCAAAAGAAAACAGAGAAAATAACTGAACTACTCCATGTAATGTTTAGCAACTACTTGACTTTAAAAAAAAAAAAAGGGGAGAGAGATCTTCATTGGGCACTAGGGTGAAAAAAACATCTTTCAAAAGTACTGGGGGGATGGGGAGGGGTGGAGGAACAACTGAATTAACAACACAGAATGAAAAATGAATTCCCAGAATCTAAAATAACGAACAGTCTATGGACTGGCGAATGCACCTGAGATTCCTGTTAATGATGTTTAAATGATTTCTATCTGGCTATAGCTTGGTTAAGCATACAAAGATCATCTTAAATAATCCAAATTAAAACAGATGGATCTCTTACAAAATATCAGTACTGAAAAGCTGCAATTAGGACAATTTCATGCCACAGACCTAGCACACAAGGCAAATCCCTAATTTTATCTCTCGTGCTATGACTATTTGTCATTTATGTGAAGAGAAGCAGTCAAAGCAGGAAAGACCAAAAAAAACCCAAGCAAAACTATGCTGACTTTATAGCACCGGGACTCAGCCCAGCAGACTCTTCCTTACTCTTCAGCTGGTTGTCTCTGGTTTCATAGAATCATAGAATCACAGAATCGCTCAGGTTGGAAAAGACCTTAAAGATCATCAAGTCCAACCGCAACCTCACCATACTACCCTACCTCTAACAACCCTCTGCCAAATCATGTCCCTGAGCACCACATCCAAAAGCAAATTCCTCCCAAAGCAACAATTTCTTTTGTACAGATGTTTTATCAAAGTCTCCCTGTAAATTTCTGCAGAGTTATAAATGCTGATTTGCTAAAATTATTTCTATAAGAAAGATTCATTAAAAATGTCTTATAAAGTAACACCCACTGTAATTAGTACAGAGGCAGATTTAAGTTAAATATAGTAAATGTAGCTCAGCAGTGATGTACTCCTTTGCCTACATAAATTACAGTAGCTCTTCAGCCCCTCCAACTTCCACTACAAGTCAGTGTGATGAGCAACCACATTCAGCATCAGGGAGGGTTTAGAACAATTTGTGACTGCTTTTCAAGAAATATGAGTTCCATTTTCAGGTAATTCAGTCTCTGCTGCAGTTATTATCCTTACACAGTTTCACACTGTCACATTAATTTTAATAGTGCACTGCATTTTTAAACACTTGTGAGAAGCAGCACGCTCCCTAAGAAACAGAAATACTGTTTATAGGAGAGGGTATCTCTACTTCTTACAATTCACAAATCAAAAGTTCTTACAATTAGCAAATCAAAAGGCCTATGAGTTCATTATCTGCAATCGTAATAATTACAGGTTGTCCACAAAAGTAATTATGAATTTGTTTTGGTCTTTACCTAATTTTTCCAGTCAGTGCTGCTGTCTCTTTTCAAGCTGGAGTCAGATGTTCCCAAAAATTGAAAAATGTCACCAAATTTGTTTCTCATTTTCCCAGTTTCACTGTAGGCAAAAGCATTAGTGGGCATAAGCAAGCACTGGCCCCCAACTTTTAATATTCAATTAAAGTAGCCTAAAGTATTTTAAGATTGTATCCCTACTTATGATGTGCAGAGCAATGCACTTCCTGGCAAGCTTAAAAGAAAAAAAAATGGAAATGATTGCATTCCTCATAAGTATTTTTGATACCTTATTTTAGGAATCAACATGTTATTTCTTTAAAATCTAGCAGGTAAAAAAAAAAAATAAGATAATCTTTTGCATTTTCTGGTGAACATAGAAATAGAAACAGTGTTTTCCAGTTATAAAGCTAAATGTGTTTTTTTCTTCTGAACATACTGTGGTTCAGATTTTGTTTCACTTCATCAGAAATTAATTTCTATCACAAATGCTTGTTCAGAAAAAAAAATATTCATCTGATAGTATTAATCAGCCAAGAGTTTCTCATTATTGCTACTTAGAAAGCTCTTATTCAAGACCATTTCTCTCAAAGTTGAGTTAGACAAAGTTTTTGCATGGACCTATAAACTCTTCAGATGTTTCATGCTAATATCAAGAGGTTAACACATATTTTAGAGATATCTTGAAAAGGTTTATTTTTTGTCATCAGTTGTACTTAATTGCTCTGAGCTGACGTACCCTAAATCAAGGACACATTCTGTGTCCATCTGCAACTGAATCCCGATGTTCCATCTCTGAAAAGAAACATTCATTCTACCTGTACAGCTGCAGATAAGCTGCTTGCACTTACATTTTCAAAGTATCAGCTTTTTCATCTGAAATAAAACTTAAGATGTATTATTTTTTTATATAAATAAATGCATAGAAACAGATTATCTAAGTTTTAATTGATCAGTAAGTGAAGAAGATTTCTTAGAAATCACATAATAATGGTGCTGAAATGTTAGTCATCTGAAGGGCAGAAAGGTAGGAGAGGTTTTTTATTTTCCACAGTCATGGTTATAGGGTTTAATAATGTGCCTAATCAAATATACAGGGATTCAATCACAACAGTGACTGAACAGTACAGCCATTAGACAACTTCTATGAAAGCTGCAAAGGAGGACAGAAAATAGACACAGCTCACCTTTCATCACAGTATGTACTTGGTGAGGGTTGCACTGTGCTATGCAACCCTACAGCAACAGATCCAGCCTGGAGGCTCTTGCTGCAAGCAGAAGAGAACCCAGTGGGATATGGAGCTACAGCCACCACTACTAAAAGCAGAAGAGCCAAAACCACTGCTGCGTTAAGTGGCAGCAGCTTTCTTGAGCCTGGTTTACAGGCAGTGTCCATTTGAGCTGTCCTGGAGCTAAGCCGTGACCACACACCCCCATTTCAGCTGGCTCCAGGTGGAACCACATGCTTTCTTTCAACCCTCTTTTGCCACCATTGTGGTAATGAAGGGGAGAAAAGAGTGAAAAATAACAAAATCGAAACCAAAACAGTCTCTTGATTAAATACTATCTCAAATCCATTTTGAGTGCATTGAGATATGCTGGATGATATGAGAGATGCTATTTAACCATTTACGAACAGAAATATGGTTTTGGGTAGCTACTGAAAGGCTTTGTGTTTAGCTTACTTTTCAACATGCAGGGATATATTTTTTTTAATTAGCAAACAAAGGTCTTCCTCTCCCTTTTTTGCAGGGAGAGGAGGGGGCTGATCACCAGTACAGCAGTAATAAGGTGAAGCCGGTACCATTCATCTTCAGAAAGAACTCTGTACCTGACTCTGCAAGATCCTGCTGTTGATGCATTTTATTTTTACAGTGATGGACGCACAGCTGCTTTGGAAATTCTGGTCACTCTTCAGGCATAGGGTACTTTCAGCTTTGACACACATTAACATAATTGTAGCATCTGACAAGCACAGAAGAATTCTCTGCTCAGTCAAATTTGAGAAAACCTGGGTGGGGGGGTAGAGGGCAACAGCTCTTCCTCCACAAGGGCTCTCAGCTCCAGCAATCATAGGCACCAGCCTCATCTCTCTTTTATTCAGTATTAAAGTGAAGTTATTGTGATTGATAGAGAGACAGGCTACAGTGTCCTCAGGATGCTAATGCTCAGCTCTGCAGCTCTGTTTATGTCAGACTAAGAGACATCAGTGCTCCCATTCTCCCAAAATCTACGAGGCACTGGCAGGATACAGATGACCAGTTGCTGTACAGGATTTGGGTATCTGGCTGGCAAGCAGGCACCAGGAAATATAAACATACTGCTAGGTACAGGCGACTCCATTTTTTCTGTAAAAATTATTCACCAAAAAAAAAAAAAAAAAAAAAAAAAAAAAAAGAGAGTGAGAGAGAAAACAAGAAGTATGAAATACCTGGTAAGTATCAACTGTTAACAGCTCTAAGCTTTGGATGTATGTGAAATTGTGTTTTTTGTCTCTCATGATGACTTCACCAGCTCTGAATTGCCTCTGACCATTAACTAGAATTTCACTTAACCTGATATTAATCTTGAAAGACAGGAAATGAGAGGTAATGGTGAGCAGGCCTTCTGAGACATGTTTTAATCCCAGCCTTTGACACAAATATGGGTTTGTCTAGTGAAATAACAAATGAGCTATCCTTATCTCCCTGTAACGTCCTATTTCTGTAGTGTTTACCTCAAGAAATCTAGGAAGGAGAAGCACCCATGCCCATCACCAGCTTTTTCCGCTTCACCTTGGAATAACACTAGAGTATCTCACTTCCACTCCATTTCAAAATGGGGTCACTAATGTGCGTTAAGTTCCTCAGTAAAATAGCATTTTTCTTTGGAAAGGCACAGAAGAATCCAGATTATGCAGTTACTGGAGATCTTTTACAGAAGGGAAGGCAAAATATTGATTGTTGTTTATAAACCTGCAAATGGCTTACAGTCAAGCGACATCAGAAATTCTCTCTCCATCTCTAGCAGTTGTAGTCATTCAAAAGGGACAAATTCACCACCACCCAAGGAAGCCTGAGCCCTCCTTACTCCCAGCACCTTGAAAGAGAGAAACAACAGAGAGCAGAGAACTCTCAGGCATCAGAGTAAGCAGAGCACAGCCTTCTGTGGTGCTCAGGCTTAATGGAGACCTTTAATTTGAGAATGCCAGTGCATACTCATCCAAAGGCGATTAAGTTTTATAGTATATTTACAGTGTATATTCATATTTTTTCATCATGATATGATTTTGAGTGTTACAGTGTGCCTGCAGTGCTTGGGTAGCTTTGAACAGTTTTTAAAAAGCTGTGAAATAAAGATACTTAACAACCTGCTGACACAGTTGCAGTGTCTTGTACTAGCACACTTGTTGAGGAATAAGAGAACTAAGTTGTACTTCAGCTCTGATTTATTTCAGTCAGAGATTCACACAAATGGCACACCCATGTAATTTCAGTGGGATCTTTGGGTCATCTTACCTCTCATTACACAGCACTGAAGTTTACCTTGGCAACCATGAAAGGAAGAGGAACCAGCAGTGCACAAGTCAACTGTTTGGGAAGGAATTTCTCCCCGCTGAAACATGAATTTGCTGTAAAAAGACATCACTGGGGAGAGTCGGACTCCATCAGCCCTCATGCCCCCTTCCCTTTGCAGAGCCTCCACCCCTTCCCTTTCTCCAGCATAAAAGCCAGAGCTGAGCAGTGCAAAGGAGCTCTGGGAGTACCCAGTTTTACCCAAGCCTCATTCTTTCAAGGTCACCAAAAGCAGAGAACTTATCCACGGACATGGGGCCATGCTGCCGAGCTGACCTCACCCCTCTACGTGGCAAAGGTGTACCTGCAGCAGGGAGGGTGCTGCCAGCCACTGGGCCACCCCAGGGACAGCGCCGCCATCTTGCCCTGCTCTGAGAGCAACACTGCCATCTTGTCCCACTCTGAGGGCCTCTGGCTTTATGAGGGGCTGAGCCCTGCTTGGGGTGCTGCCAGGATCGGACATCTAGATGCGACCTGTTGCTTTGCTTTTTCACAGGTGCTATCAGTTACGCAGAGGACTGCCTCGGTGATCTGTGAAAGGACAAGACTCACTCTCTCGCTCACCCTCACGCTCAGACGAGCGCTCCCAGCCTGCACCCGAGGGCCAGACCCTCCGGCTACCCGTAGCCTGCCCAGGGGCGGGATGCGGGAGAATACCCCGTCCTGGTTAACACCCCGGGCATGCGTCCCTGCAGCCGTACCTGAGGGGCAGCAGGTGCTGTGCAGCGAGGCACGGGCAGGACCCGGCTGCCCGTCTGCGGCAGCCCCGGCCGTAACCGCGCCCCTCACGACCCCGCAGCGCGGCCAGGCGGCCATGTCCGACCCGTTCCGCTCCCCGGCCCGGGGCTGCCCGGCCTGTCCCCCACCCCCCCCCGCCACGCTTTCACGGCTCGGCTTGGCAGAGTCGGCCGAGCAGCTAATAACATAACAACCCGGCTTTGATCAATCCGAACTAATTACCCTTCTTAATTAAAGTCTTTAGCGGTCGTGTCGGTGTTTTGGCAGGGAGCGGAGCGCAGCCTCGGGGACCTGTCCCCCCCGGCCCCGCGCGTGTGCGGACATTGATTTCCACCACCAGGCCAACGAACGCATCATTATTATTATTAGTCTTTTTTTTCTTTTTTTTTTCTCACGTGCAAGAGTCAAACCGAAATTCCAATCCATACACAGCGAACCCACTCTGTCCATATAGATACGATACTGAGGGGTGGAGGAGGGAGGAACCCGCGGAGGACACCCCGCGGGCGCCGGGGACAGGCAGGGGCCGCGCGTGGCATATATACATCGAAATAATTAAAGAGGTGCAGCATTCCCGGCCCGGGTAACACAGATCCCAAATAAATACAGCAGAAATTGGCTTGGCGCTTTTCTTTCTTTCTTTCTTTCTTT
>JACDJE010000141.1:1055046-1212303 GCA_016647715.1 Pavo muticus
CCCCCCGGCCCGGAATCCGCCGTTCCGGGACCGCACAACGCCGATAACCCCGCGGTTGCGGTGAGGGAGCGCTCACCTGCGTGTGGATGATCTTGTGGCGGCACAGCGTGCTCGCCTGCCTGAAGCCCTTCCCGCAAACTTTGCAAACGAAGGGTCTGGCTCCCGTGTGCACCGGCATGTGGCGAGTTAGGTTATAGTGTGCATTGAATACCTTCAAAGTTAAAGCGGACAAAAGAGAAGAGCGCGGTTAGCGACCGAGGGGACGGCCGTCGTGAACAGCGCAGAGCGGAGCACGCGGCGGGGACGGGAGGGAGGCGGCGGGGCTCTACTTGCCTTTCCGCAAACTTCGCACGTGAAAACTTTGGGCTTGCTGCTCGGCGAACCGCGGCCGAACTCCGCGCTCTTGTAGGCGATCTTTTCCGAGAGGATCTGGGCGCTCTCCTTCATGTAATGCTGCAGCTGTGCCTGAGACAAGTCCTTGAAGGCCACCCCGGCGGGGAACTTGTCGGCGGGCGGCAGCACCAGCTTGTTCCGCTCCGCCAGGTACGCCTTGGGCTGCGGCTGCAGCGGGGAGCTGAGGAAATAAGAAGCCACCGGGTGGATGTTGACACCGGAGGCCGGGTGACAGGGGCCGTCGCCTCGGTTGAAATAGCACAGGGCTCCCATGGCGTGGAAGGAGGAGTGATTGACCACTCGGGGTCTTACCAGTTTGTACTGCTGCAAGGGCAGGGCGTCGCGGGGGAAATCTCCTTTCAGGCTCAGGGCACAGTTCAAGAGATCGCCGCAGCTGAAGGAGGGCGAGGAAGAGGAGTCCAAGGGCGCCTTCCTGGGCTCCGCGCCCGCCGCTTTGCCGAGAGGGTCGTACGCCACCGGCACGAAGGGGATCATGCAGGGGATGGAGGAGCCGAGGTGCAGCGGGTGCTTGGCGTCGCCCTTGGCCGCGGAGCCGTGCAGGAGCTGCGGGACGGGCACGGAGCGGGGCTCGGGCGTCCGCGCCATGATGCGCTCGATGGAGAAGGCGAGGGGCTTGGGCGTGCCGATCATGGTGCTCCTCGCAGAAAGGCTTTCTCTCGCCGGAGGAGCCGCGAGGATTTTGGTCGCCGTGTGATGGCCACTATTGTCCATGGCTGGCTCTCGTTTGTTCGCCCGCTTTGAGCCGCTTTGGTAGACGCCTCTTTTTTTTTCTCTCCCCCCCCTCTCTCTGTCACTCTCTGCCCCTTCTCTCGTCACCGGTCCGCACGCACGGGGAGCGGCCGCCGCCGCACCGGCGGAACCAGCTCAGCCCGGCGGACTCACGCCAGCCCATCGCGGCGCACTTTGGCGCACCAATGACTCGGGACAATCGCTACTTATTTCTATCAATAGAAAGTGTTGTGTCAATAACGCAGCCGAGATCTCGCCAATCGTTAACTTCCAAGAGGAGAAGGTAAACTAGATAATTGCTCAATTCGCTTCCAACAGTCAACAGGAAAAGTTTTTGCCCCCCCAGCAAGCGGCTACTTTTCATTGGCGCCCGCGCCTCCCCCGCCCCGGGAAGGAGGCGGCTCTCGCTCCGCGCCCCTCTCCCTTCTCCCCTCTCCCCTCTCTCTCCCTCTCGCTCTTTTTTTTTTTTTCCTTTTTTTTTTTTTTAATTATTATTATTATTTGCAATCTGCTTAACCAGGCTTTAGAGGCCAAGCAAATCCGAGATCAATTTTCTTGTTTGGCTTTAAGTGACATCATCTAAAATCATTGTCCAAGTGCTAAATAGGGATGTGAAACCCAATTCGAGGGCAGGCGCCGGGCTGTTTGTCACACGAGGCGCTGCGAAGGAGCGATGCAAGGGGAAGCGCTCGGTTCTTGCCACTTCCCAGCCCGAGCTCTCTTTGTGCGTGGGTGTGTGTGCGGCTGGGAGCGGGAGGGAGACTGCTGCGCTGCTCCTGGGGCCGCTCCGGGCTGCTCGCTGCTCTCACGAACGGGGTCAGGCGGCGGCGAAGCATTTGGGAAACGCAGCGAAGGAGACAGAGGGAGAGCGGCGTGGGGCGGCGGGGAGGTCCCGGCCGCGTCCTGCGGGCGCTGGAAAGGGTGAACAGGAGCCTGGGGCTGGAGGAGAAAGGACAGGCGGGAGGACGGGATGCCTCCAAGATCTGAAACACCATACACATGAATTCTTAAATATGTACCTAGTGTGCAAGGGAGTTCCTTTATAAATATACCGTAACAGTCCGTAAATCACGCACGTGCAACACAAATACCGAAACCTCTGTATTGGTATAGATGCGCCAAGAAATATACAACACACACACATCGCTTTTATATATAGATATATATACACACACACACATATAGAATACACTGTCTATACATATATATCTATGTACACCCAGCCAGGTGACCCCCACGTGTTTCAGCAGGGCTCGGCTCGGCGGCCCAGTTCCGGACGGGCAGCCCCAAGGCCGCAGTCTCAGCTCGCAGCGAAGCGGGCGGTCGAACAAGGACGGCCATGGGGAAGGTGCTTTGTGTCTTTCTTCGCCCCCGTCCCACCCCTTCCACTCCCCCAAAACGAAGCTCGGGTACAGAACAGGCTCCCGTTCCATCTGTCACTGGGCTGCTCCCAAGTCCTCGGGAGCAGCCGAGCCCTCTGGCTGGAGCTCTCCGTTCCAGCCGCCCGCAGGACCGGGGCCCGGCGGCACCCTGCTGCCGAAGGCGCCGAGATCCGGGAGCTCCGCGTCCGGGCCGCTGCCGCCCCGGGTCCCGCCGGATGAGGACACGCAGCGACTGTCGCACGACGGCATCTCCGGCCCGGCTGCGAGCTGCACCCCAGCACTGGGCTTGCTGGGAGACGGGGACACCGAGGAAGAAATGCGGCGCAGATCATTGCTCCCCTCGCCCTCAGCGTCCTGCCCATCCCCTCGGGGCGCGGCCGAGGGACAGCAGCTCAGGGCGCTCCCCGCTGAGGACAAGCCCAGGGCGGCGAAGGAGCAAGCGCTGAGCCGAGCCGAGCTGCGGCTAGGCCGCCTTAGCTCCGCTCCGACCCTCCCGGCAACACGGACGGAGGGATCGGGCCGCACCGCCCCTTACCTGCTGCTTCCCTCAGCGGCAGCCCCGACCAGAGCCCAGTGTCACGGTGTCACCGCGAGGGGAGCAGGGGGCTGCGGCCGGGCAGCGCTGTCCGCCCGGTGCCTGCCGGAGGAGAGTGTCCTCCTTCAGAGCAATTTACATTTAATTCAATCGAGGCGAATTTCCTCTTGATTGGTGCTGAAGGAGGGAATTATTGTTGAGTGGGTTTTAGAGGCTTCAAATCCCATATACTTAATATGTTAACAGCTTGCTCTTAACTGATCTTTTTGGGATTGACTTTTTGACATGTGGCTGAAAGTAAAATATGTAGTGTCATTCGAGCGGGGTAAATATCCCAAAGCAGCAATTACGGCCCCGACACTACAATTACAGCGGCCTCGGAACACGAGAGAGACCCTGCGAGAAGCGCGGCTGCGGTTATTCGTTGCTTCCTTACGGATGTGCCTCCCTTTCTGTCCGCAGCACGCAGGGAAACTTCATAACGAATTATTGCATAGCGGTCTAAAAACATTTTATTTACATTTATTATTATTATTTTTATTTATTTTTCGGAAGACACCGTCTCCCGTCTCAGAAGCGGAGTTTCGCTGGTGCTGGAGCCGCCTGCGGTACAGACACCACAACACCGGTGCCGAAGCCCGTTTCCAGCCCTGTCCCGAGGCTTCCTTCGCGCTTTGGACCGTTCCAGCGCCGCTCCCTCCCGTCCCTCCGTTGTGCTATTCCCGAGGCGGCGGCTTCGCCGCTCTTAGCGGTGCGGGAGGAACACCCGCCCGGGGCCGCCCCGTTCCGCTGCGCGGATTCCGGCGGCTCGCAGCGATCCCGGCGCCGGGCGGGGGCTCCCGAGTGCCAAAGGGCCGCGGCAACGAAGGGCAAAAGTTTGGCCTCGAGTTGATTTCGCGTTGCGCCCGGGGAAGCTGCTGTTCTCTTTTTCCCCGTAATCGGTTTTGTGTTTCATTCGCTCCTAAGCTATGTTCTTGATATTGCTCACTTGCATTATGATCACAACGTATCTCTCCGCGCTCTCAAAATGTGAGTCAGCGGCGAATTCATCTCTGCGTCGGGATTATTCCAATCCGATCCCAGAGGCGATTAGAGGGAGGTAAAATACCGCCCAAAGCCTAATCTTTAATTTCTTCCTCCTTAATAAAATGAATAATTCCGTTGCGTTTCCAAGTAAAAAATGAATTGAAAAGGATAATAACTTCGCCAACCTTCTGTTGCGCGCATTAAGCTCTGCCTGGAAGTGTTTTACCGGGCGGCAGCGCGGGGCCGCCGCTCCTCCCGCGGGCGCTCTTCATTTCGGCTCTCGGAGGACCGCAGAGGTTACGGACGATGCTCCGCCGGCGGACCCGACTGTTATTAAGAATCCTACCGTCGAAGTCCGTTTCCAACGCCGGGGCTGTTCTCCCTGCATAGCGGTCCCCGCCGCCCGGCTTTGTGAAGGGGCGCCCGCTCGGCCCGGGACAAAGGCTCCCAACAGCCCTCACGTTCTGGGACAGCCGCCCCTCAGCCCGCGGTCCCCGCCACAGGGAACCAACCCGGGTCGCGGTCTCTGGGAGCCGGCTCTGCCCGCGGGGCTGCCCCTCGCTCCGTCCGGGGCTCCTGTGCTGCTTTTTGAAGGGCGACCGACACGCAAGGGAATGGAAAGCGGGTGACCGGGCTCACCCGTCGGGCGGCCGTGCCAGCGGTGTAAACGGGCCATCCCGGGCCCATCCCGCCGGGACCCGCCGCGGCGCACCCCGGGAGTCAGGGCAGCGGGCTCCGGTTGGTCGGGGCCGGACTGCTGCGGGTTCCCACCGCCATTTTCTCAAAAATCGTAATAATAATATATATACATATATTTGCGTACTTTTTGTGTGCGTACTTTTTGAGTCTCCGCACAGCCTCGCTGTGCAGTGAGTGTGAGTCGGCGTCCCTCTGGGTAAGTTCCACCGCGAGGAGCAGGATAAAATACTGCCGTTTGTAACTGAATCCTTCACAAAAGAAAACCCGCTGACACCAACCCGACAAGTGTTCGTGGAGGTAAAACAAAGTGTCACATTACGGTACGACTCACGCAGGCCACTCTAAACCGACGACCGAACCGGGGCAAAAGGAGCCTTTTCGCGCAGGAAGCCCTTAACCACAGCCGCCCGAAGTTGGCGCTGACCCCGCGGAGCACTCCCGGCCCCGCGATCCCTGCGGGCGGCTCCGAGCGCAGCGGTCGCCCCGCTCATCCCGCCGCCGTGTCCGGGGGGACGGCGGTGCCGGCGCTCCGAGGGCCCTCGGCGAGAGTGGTGGGGAGGGGCCAGCGGCAGCTGCCACCGTGAGTGACACCTCTGCACTTGTTCCTTTCCCAGTCCAACAGCGTTTAGCCCCGTTCCTGCTGAATGAACGCCTCGCGCTCTTTGGCTCGTGGAAGCTGTTTAATGTTAAGATTCCTGAACAGGATCGGGAGCAATTAACTTATTCTTTTCTGTTTGTTTGTTTGTTTGTTTGTTTATTTGTTTTATCCTGGCTTGTCTGGAGCTAACCTGGAGCAAAGTGCTGCTCGGCTGCGCGGAGGCGCTGAGCTGCGTTGCCAGCACTGCGCTCGGTGTGCGGCATCAGCGGCGCTCGGTGCCGGGCTAACCCCGCTCCCGTGCTCCCGGCTGAGAGAGAGCGAGAAACCAAATGAGAAGGGTGAGAACAATAACAAAATTAGGGGAAAAACAATAAAATACACCACAACAAAACGCCCGGCGGGGCCGCCCGGGGACACGGGCACAGCCTCGGGGAGCAGCACCGCCCCTACGGCCAACGCCCGCGGGTGGGTTTGTCTCCGTCAGAACGAGGGCCCCACGCCCAAGGGAGCCCGAGGGGCGCGGAGCTGCGCGGCCCATCGCCTTTTCTGCCGTTCGGCACAAAACGAGTTCCGCTCTCCCTTCGGGACGCGGGGTCCCCCGTTGCTGCCCGAGTGCTCCCATTTGCCGACAGTCGTTTGGCTGAAGGGCTCCGACCCCGCCCGGTTTCCCCTGGGGCAGTCAGTGGAGAGGTGCGCTGCCCTCGCACCTGGCTCTGCCCGTTCCCAGCCCGTTATGTGCCACCAACACGCGGAGAACTAAACGGAATGAGACCTCTCCTTCCTAAGCCCACCCGGCACTTACGGCAGGCAGAGGCTGCCCGGAGCCCCCCCGGCTCTTCTCGATGCCCGCACACCTTGGGGGGAGAAGAGGGGTGGATTAAACCTGCATTAAAAACGTACATAAAGGGGGACCTTATGTCCCTGTCTGCCTGCGAGGCTGTCACACAGATACTGGCCTTCTCAAGCCTGGTGTTGGTTCAGGGTTCGCAAATCCAGTTACTACGAAATATGGGAGTTGATAAGAAGTAGAATGACCTTTGTGGTGCTGTCATTTCAGTACCTGCCTTCCTGTGAGGCAGAACTATAAACGCAACTACAAGGTGCTGTGCTGCCTTGCTAATAATAACTTACCACATACTTCACATCTGAGTTAATTTTTTAAAATTCACAAACATCTCATAACCTCTTCATGGTTACATCATCATCTTCCATTTCTTCATCTTTTGATTTGTGTTCCCCCCCTCCCCCCCCCNGCATGCAGGGGGCGGGCGCGGGGCGCTCAGGGCTGCGCGGGGCCCGGGAGCAGCGGGGGCGGCGGGTCGGGGCCGCCCAGCTCGGCCGGGGGCCGGGGCAGCCCCATGGCGCTGTCGTGCAGCTTGCGGACGTGCTTCTTGAGGTCAAAGTTCCGGCAGAAGCCTTTGCCGCAGGTGGGGCAGGTGAAGGGCTTCTTGTCGTTGTGGGTGTGCATGTGGAAGGTGAGGTTGTACACCTGGTGGAAAGCCTTGTTGCAGATATTGCACTTGAATTGCTTCTCCCCGCTGTGGGTCAGCTTGTGGTTTTTGTAGTTGCCTGAGGAGTGAAAGAAGAGGGGCAGGGTGCTGAGAGCCGGGCGCTGCGGGGGCGACGAGCAGCCCTGTCCCGTCCGCAGAGCTCGGCGTTAGCAGGAAACAACAGCCCTCCTCCCAAAACGCTTCCCCCCTCCCACGGCATCTCCGTCACAGACACGGAGGAAATTATCGAGTAAAACAAAATGGCATAAATCGCAAAAGAAAATAAACAAAACCGGCCAGAGCCCCCCCTTTAGAGCCGTGAGAACAACGACGGCTGCCGGCCCCGGCACTCGGGGCACAGGACACGCGGCCCCCGGTACCTCCACAAAACGAAACCCTAACTCGGGGCTTATAGGAAACGGGCAGGGGGTGGCGATACCTCGGAACGAACCTCAGTCTCCAATAACGGAAATAAACAGAGAAATCCTCTTCCCACCCTCTTCCCACCGCCAATGGTGCCGAGGCCCGCCGGTACCTTTCTGGTGAAACCCTTTGCCACAGAATTCACAGACAAAGGGTTTGTAGCCGGCGTGGATCCTCGTGTGCGTGTTCAGGGTCGAGCTTCGGTTGAAGGCTTTGCCGCACTGGTTGCACTTGTGGGGCTTCTCCTGGGGGGAAACAAACGCGGGTCACGGCTTTGGGATGTCTGTGTGTTTGTTTGGGTGTTTCCAGCTGGCAGCGGCGCGGAGATGCTCGGCGCTCCCTGCACTGCGCGGGGAGATCCGCCGCGCCCACGAGGCAGAAACCAAACGAAATCACCCCAAAGACGCAGGCTGAGCCCCCCCAGCCACAACCACCCCCCCCNCCCTTGGATGTGGGAGCAGGGAAAGCCTGGAGAAATGCTAGCAAAGTCCAAGCCAGCGCACCCATCTAGGTGCCTGGGGATGGTGAAAAAAGCTGCCAAGGCTCCTTGTGCTCTCTCTAGGCCTGAGCTCAGCAAAACTTGCAACGTGAATGAAAAGAGATGTAAGGGACCTGCTCTGCAGCAATCACGTCCTACCCTCCTGCTCCTTGAAACTCACCTTGCATCCCAATGAGGATGGTAGGGGTGGGGCACTACACCTTGGCACTTCCAGTCTCAAAATCCTATAACCTTTTTTTGCAGGGAAATTTCACGCGAGCCTCACAGATCCTCAGTAAGTCCATCAGCAAAGACCCTCTCTTCAAGTGTAACTCCAGGGCTCGATAAAGAGCTCAGCGTCCCTTCAGGTATAATTCTCCTATTCTGTGTTCTCTCGTATTCTGCCTACACAAAGCTAGGAATTAGTCATGTTCTCTCTTGAAACAAAACCAAAACCAAACAAACCTGAGTTTTTCACCAATTTTGAGTTTGGGTTTAGAAACATTTGAATTCTTTCTATCTCACACTGAAGGCATAGGAAAATGGACAGCGAGCACTGTCTGTTCATCTGTCAGTAAGGGTTTTTGTTTGCTTTTCTTCTTTAAAAAGCCATTGTGTACCTGGATATTTGTACTCTAAATAAATCTGCTATATAAACCATGTGATGAACGACCCAATACACAAAATATGATCCTTCAAAAAAGCTCATTGTCTTGAGGAATCCATACAACAGTTCAAATGGTTTGAAATACTGAAAACATCTTTTAATTGTAGAATTCTATACAAACTTGGATAAATACAGAAGTGGTCACGACAAAATGTGTTCTTATTGCCTGAAATTTTTCACAGAAATAGAAACATTGATGGCAAGCTTACTGACATCCAACACGATATCTTTAAACTTGCAAAATGAATAGACACAATGGCACACCTAAGTAGTGGGTATGGGTTTGACTGTCCTTGAAGCCCTACCACTTACATACCAACCTTAAGATACAAAGAACCAAAATTAAAATTTTTAATGCACATCACATAATAATGTAAAATAAAGCACACACACACACAAAGTAAACAAAGTGTCATCCTGAACAGACACTATTTACCTTTTTCTTTTACCTAGGGCAGACTTATTCTGAGAACAATTTCCTGTATAGTTGTGTTGTAAGTGAGGCACACATTTTGTTTTCTGCACAGGACATCAATATTTGATGGAGATACAAGAACAAATGGTAACGAACAAAAGGGGAGGAAACATAATCACAAGTGGAACTCAAACTCCATGCCGGTGTTCTTGCAGCCCTAAGCAAAGCTATACATTAAAATATGCTACAACCTTTGTTCTCAAAGAGTCCTTGGCACTTTTCCTCTGCTAATCTTACTTTCAGTTTAAAAAGTGAGCAAATTACATTTCTGCACCTATACTGTAAGGCAGAACTATAAACGCAACTACAAGGACAAGTTACCAAAAAAAAATCCTAAGCCAAAGACAACCCCTACCCTCAAACCACCACCCCAGCATTCCAAACACGTGGGGAAACACTATCATCCTTCTTCATCACTGTCTTTCATCGTAATGCCTTGAAGTCCTCCTGCGTCTGTGACTGAGACGGTGGCTTCCTCCACGGTCAGACGGCTGTGGACAGTGTCATAGGTTTTACTGTTCAGTGTTCCTTCCATCACACCTTGCAGTCTGAAGTCTCGGTAGGTTTTCTGTGGCAGAAATAAAACATCCTGAATTGGATGAGCCACCTTCTACTGCACACTGGCCATTTTGAGCACACCAGCAGAGTAACATCATTCTTCCTACATTTATGGATCTATCATCTAGAATTTGCTAAAGATGTGTGTTGTTTTAGCTTCTGCACTGTGTGAGGTTTCTACAACCTTAACTTAAAAAAAAAATCGTAGAATCATAGAATGGTTTGGGTTGGAAGGAACCTTTAAGATGATCTAGCTCCACCCCGCTGCTGTAGGCAGGGACACCTCCCTCTAGACCAGGTTTTATATTAGTTTGAACTCTGTGAAAAGGATAGACTCAAAGTGACTTATTTTACTTGAAAACGCAGCAGTCAGTGACAGTGATCCACAGAAACAATTCCAGCTACAATGAATCATCAACATTTTTCAAAGAACGCTGCTATTTGACAAGCTTAGACAGACATGATGCTAAATAGTTTTGCTTGAGTGCTCAAGCCCAGGGTCATGAATATGTAAATGTTGTCTTTTTTCTTTTTTTTTTTTTTTTTTTAATTCTTGGAAATTGTTCATCATCTTCTGTCCCTTGAGCACTATTTTGGAAAATAGAGACCTTTCTTGGGCATCAGCTTCTGCCTACACACACCAGTCCCCCATGGACCCTTTCTACGTATTTGTCTAGCAATGGTGCTGCCTTTGCTAATGACAACAGCAGAAATACTGCCAATGGGCTCAGATCACAACATTTTGCAGGCATAACTTTGCAAAAAAACATATCAGGGTAAGCAAGACCACTTTGTTTCACCCTAAGAGCACAAAGAAAAGAGTGCTCAAGCCACACTTGGATGGTAATTTCTTTAGGAGACTGTGTTTTGTACTATGGTTCTGTAACTGTATGCAGACCTCTCAGTATCTTCCTCTTGTCTAATTTATTCAATAAGAAGCCAACCAAGAAGCTTTCTCACTGCATCCTGCAATGTGAACCTGTCTACAGATGGTTCTGTCATTTCACAGTAAATGTAGAAGTCTGCCTTTCTTCAAACTATAATTTTATTTGCATTTATCTCTACATTTATGCACCAAAGGTAGAGAAATAAATTAAATCTTAGATTATAATCTATATTCTAAGATGTAAAAGTTTCTCAGGTGCCTACTACAATCAATATTAACTTACATTATAATTCACCTACAGCTTGACATCTACATCTTTTTTTTTTTTTGCCACTTGGCAAAGTTTTGTTTCCTTGGTAAGCAGCCTTCCTATGAACCAGCAGGTATGACTTTTTCTTTGATTATTAGGTGAATGTTGGGAATAAAATGGTTTTATTTACTGATTATATATTCAAGTGAGAACATGGAAATCCATCTACTCTACCTTCCCTATTTTTTTTTTATCAGTAATATGTTGTAATAACCTTTCCCAAGTTACCCTACAAAGTTTAAGAAGGATAAGCCTTTTCTTTACACTATGAGCTCTCAGTGTGCATGGAAGAGACTACAGGCAAAAGAAAATGGAAAATAATTTAGAGCTATCAGGCCCATTCCTCTGCAGGAAGAGACTGAGCACAACTCCTAGAAAAAAAGAAAGGAGAAAAGAGCTGATCTTGTTTCACTCCATACTTCAAAGAACTGCAAAAGACACCTCTCAAAATGGGTAACATTCAGCTGGGAGAATTTTTTTTCTGCTGCTATATCTATGATGATTATTTAAACCTTGTCTGAATCACTGAAACTGAGATTTATTTGACTTTCCCAGGTCAGCTTCAGAGTCAATGGATGCAGCTTATGTTTTGCTCACACACTTCTGTGAGTACTCTGCCTGGTCTTTTTCAAGTGCCACCACTGCAGTCCCTTTTTATAACACTGAACATTCAATTTCCTTTTATGCTGTTAACAGGTCCTACAACAATTTATTTCTGTTTTACATTGTATTCCTCCCATTCTCAGTCCAGCACTCTTGGGTTCAGTCATTGCTCTTCTCTTGACATACTTTTGCAGGATAATAATGTTCACTTCCAAGTTTAATTTTTCATTTCTCCCCAGCTTTCCTCTTGGTCCTTGACCATTCTTTACTCATGTCCTTCTGCATGTGTCTCAGACACCTAAAGATGCCTTTATGCAGCATCCCTCCATCTTGGATCTAATGAGAATGAGCAGTTTTCCTCTGGCCATTCTTAATGATGCCACCACCTTCACTGTGCCCAAACATGGAACAATCATCCACTGTTTCTTGACCTTTAAGAATGACTTTCTACTTTTTTTTTTTTTTNGTTGATAAGAAGTAGAATGACCTTTGTGGTGCTGTCATTTCAGTACCTGCCTTCCTGTGAGGCAGAACTATAAACGCAACTACAAGGTGCTGTGCTGCCTTGCTAATAATAACTTACCACATACTTCACATCTGAGTTAATTTTTTAAAATTCACAAACATCTCATAACCTCTTCATGGTTACATCATCATCTTCCATTTCTTCATCTTTTGATTTGTGTTCCCCCCCTCCCCCCCCCCACTATTTCTTGACTCACCTCTGTCTTACTGACAGGCACATCAAGCAAGTACTGCACACGAATGAAATTGTACAGCCAAATGCTGGATGTCTGCGTGATATATGCAGCACGCACCACAAAATTGGAGCAACTCAATCCTACTGCAAAACACAAAATTCATAGATTTTTTTTTTTTTCCCCTAAAGATGATGTCAGAGTACAGGGAGGGTCACTGCTCCCTGAAGGACGAGGAGCTGGGGGGCCCTTAGACTGTTGGAGCAGGACTCCACCAACCAGTTCCAGCACCCCCAGGCAGGCAGCAGGGCAGGCTGGGCAGAGGGAAAGCACTGATCTCAGCCCTCCAGCAGGTTTGTGATGGCCAGGCTGATCTGAAGCCAACCCACAGCTCAGAGGCTGTAGATCCAGCATCTGGCTCTACAGGGTCTGTGATCCAGGGCATCACCAGTGCAGGACCCTGTGCTGAGCTGGGTTGAAGTCCTTGGTGGAAGGTGAGAGTCCAGGTGAGATCAATCAGGACCCTTACAGCTCATTAGTCCTCTTGACAGGTGAAACTGCAATAACCTACTCTACAAGTTATATTTTCTTCTCTGCCCAAATGAGCAGGGAGGGGGAGTTGTCAGCATTACTGAGAAGACCTTCTCAGTGTGGTGATGACTTTTTACAGAGGACAGACTCACTGGGAAGTGACTTACAGTGCTGTTTCTCACAGTGCTTTTGGCTATCAGGGCTGGCAGATGGGTTCCAGTCCTGGGCTCTGCTGGAGGAGAGCTGAGCCCATCCCCTCCTGGGTTGTGCTGAGAGCAGCCACTCCCGTCCCATGGTTCTAGCTTCCACTCCAGATTGTTAGTGACACTGCTAGTGATGCTGTTAGTGGCACTGTTAGTGACTTACTGAGGACAGTGTCCAGTTTTGGCACCACTTCCTTCCCTCATGATATCTCAGAGACTTAAAGCTCTCCTCATGTCTCCACTGGAGAATGCCCTCAGCCACATCTACTGGAATGAGGGTGTAGGGAACTGGGAAACTCCTGTAGGCCAGCAAAACACAGCTTCTGGCTTTGGGCAGGTGCTTGGCACATTTCACAGACAATTTATTGCCTCCCTGCGTCACTGGCTGCCTGCAGGAGGCCCAGCTCTCAGCACAGCTCTGTGTAGATGCCCCTGCCTTGATCTGGAGGCCTCAGCCACCACCATGGGGCCAGCACAGTGAGGTCTACCCTGGCCTATTCACAATGGACACCTCTGTGGGGTCTCAGGAGGGTAATGGTGGGAGAGAGAAGGTCAAGCAGGGACATATTTGCCATGGCAAGCTCCCTCTGGCCTTCATCGGGCTGGGAGCTGGGCACTATGCTGGGTGGCCTGGCTTCTTCCAAGCCCTGCTGTAGGCTGCAGCCAGGCAGGCTCTCCCTTCAAATGCTGGCGCTGACCCCTTGGATGTGGGAGCAGGGAAAGCCTGGAGAAATGCTAGCAAAGTCCAAGCCAGCACACCCAACTAGGTGCCTGGGGATGGTGAAAAAAGCTGCCAAGGCTCCTTGTGCTCTCTCTAGGCCTGAGCTCAGCAAAACTTGCAACGTGAATGAAAAGAGATGTAAGGGACCTGCTCTGCAGCAATCACGTCCTACCCTCCTGCTCCTTGAAACTCACCTTGCATCCCAATGAGGATGGTAGGGGTGGGGCACTACACCTTGGCACTTCCAGTCTCAAAATCCTATAACCTTTTTTTGCAGGGAAATTTCACGCGAGCCTCACAGATCCTCAGTAAGTCCATCAGCAAAGACCCTCTCTTCAAGTGTAACTCCAGGGCTCGATAAAGAGCTCAGCGTCCCTTCAGGTATAATTCTCCTATTCTGTGTTCTCTCGTATTCTGCCTACACAAAGCTAGGAATTAGTCATGTTCTCTCTTGAAACAAAACCAAAACCAAACAAACCTGAGTTTTTCACCAATTTTGAGTTTGGGTTTAGAAACATTTGAATTCTTTCTATCTCACACTGAAGGCATAGGAAAATGGACAGCGAGCACTGTCTGTTCATCTGTCAGTAAGGGTTTTTGTTTGCTTTTCTTCTTTAAAAAGCCATTGTGTACCTGGATATTTGTACTCTAAATAAATCTGCTATATAAACCATGTGATGAACGACCCAATACACAAAATATGATCCTTCAAAAAAGCTCATTGTCTTGAGGAATCCATACAACAGTTCAAATGGTTTGAAATACTGAAAACATCTTTTAATTGTAGAATTCTATACAAACTTGGATAAATACAGAAGTGGTCACGACAAAATGTGTTCTTATTGCCTGAAATTTTTCACAGAAATAGAAACATTGATGGCAAGCTTACTGACATCCAACACGATATCTTTAAACTTGCAAAATGAATAGACACAAAGGCACACCTAAGTAGTGGGTATGGGTTTGACTGTCCTTGAAGCCCTACCACTTACATACCAACCTTAAGATACAAAGAACCAAAATTAAAATTTTTAATGCACATCACATAATAATGTAAAATAAAGCACACACACACACAAAGTAAACAAAGTGTCATCCTGAACAGACACTATTTACCTTTTTCTTTTACCTAGGGCAGACTTATTCTGAGAACAATTTCCTGTATAGTTGTGTTGTAAGTGAGGCACACATTTTGTTTTCTGCACAGGACATCAATATTTGATGGAGATACAAGAACAAATGGTAACGAACAAAAGGGGAGGAAACATAATCACAAGTGGAACTCAAACTCCATGCCGGTGTTCTTGCAGCCCTAAGCAAAGCTATACATTAAAATATGCTACAACCTTTGTTCTCAAAGAGTCCTTGGCACTTTTCCTCTGCTAATCTTACTTTCAGTTTAAAAAGTGAGCAAATTACATTTCTGCACCTATACTGTAAGGCAGAACTATAAACGCAACTACAAGGACAAGTTACCAAAAAAAAATCCTAAGCCAAAGACAACCCCTACCCTCAAACCACCACCCCAGCATTCCAAACACGTGGGGAAACACTATCATCCTTCTTCATCACTGTCTTTCATCGTAATGCCTTGAAGTCCTCCTGCGTCTGTGACTGAGACGGTGGCTTCCTCCACGGTCAGACGGCTGTGGACAGTGTCATAGGTTTTACTGTTCAGTGTTCCTTCCATCACACCTTGCAGTCTGAAGTCTCGGTAGGTTTTCTGTGGCAGAAATAAAACATCCTGAATTGGATGAGCCACCTTCTACTGCACACTGGCCATTTTGAGCACACCAGCAGAGTAACATCATTCTTCCTACATTTATGGATCTATCATCTAGAATTTGCTAAAGATGTGTGTTGTTTTAGCTTCTGCACTGTGTGAGGTTTCTACAACCTTAACTTAAAAAAAAAATCGTAGAATCATAGAATGGTTTGGGTTGGAAGGAACCTTTAAGATGATCTAGCTCCACCCCGCTGCTGTAGGCAGGGACACCTCCCTCTAGACCAGGTTTTATATTAGTTTGAACTCTGTGAAAAGGATAGACTCAAAGTGACTTATTTTACTTGAAAACGCAGCAGTCAGTGACAGTGATCCACAGAAACAATTCCAGCTACAATGAATCATCAACATTTTTCAAAGAACGCTGCTATTTGACAAGCTTAGACAGACATGATGCTAAATAGTTTTGCTTGAGTGCTCAAGCCCAGGGTCATGAATATGTAAATGTTGTCTTTTTTCTTTTTTTTTTTTTTTTTTAATTCTTGGAAATTGTTCATCATCTTCTGTCCCTTGAGCACTATTTTGGAAAATAGAGACCTTTCTTGGGCATCAGCTTCTGCCTACACACACGAGTCCCCCATGGACCCTTTCTACGTATTTGTCTAGCAATGGTGCTGCCTTTGCTAATGACAACAGCAGAAATACTGCCAATGGGCTCAGATCACAACATTTTGCAGGCATAACTTTGCAAAAAAACATATCAGGGTAAGCAAGACCACTTTGTTTCACCCTAAGAGCACAAAGAAAAGAGTGCTCAAGCCACACTTGGATGGTAATTTCTTTAGGAGACTGTGTTTTGTACTATGGTTCTGTAACTGTATGCAGACCTCTCAGTATCTTCCTCTTGTCTAATTTATTCAATAAGAAGCCAACCAAGAAGCTTTCTCACTGCATCCTGCAATGTGAACCTGTCTACAGATGGTTCTGTCATTTCACAGTAAATGTAGAAGTCTGCCTTTCTTCAAACTATAATTTTATTTGCATTTATCTCTACATTTATGCACCAAAGGTAGAGAAATAAATTAAATCTTAGATTATAATCTATATTCTAAGATGTAAAAGTTTCTCAGGTGCCTACTACAATCAATATTAACTTACATTATAATTCACCTACAGCTTGACATCTACATCTTTTTTTTTTTTGCCACTTGGCAAAGTTTTGTTTCCTTGGTAAGCAGCCTTCCTATGAACCAGCAGGTATGACTTTTTCTTTGATTATTAGGTGAATGTTGGGAATAAAATGGTTTTATTTACTGATTATATATTCAAGTGAGAACATGGAAATCCATCTACTCTACCTTCCCTATTTTTTTTTTATCAGTAATATGTTGTAATAACCTTTCCCAAGTTACCCTACAAAGTTTAAGAAGGATAAGCCTTTTCTTTACACTATGAGCTCTCAGTGTGCATGGAAGAGACTACAGGCAAAAGAAAATGGAAAATAATTTAGAGCTATCAGGCCCATTCCTCTGCAGGAAGAGACTGAGCACAACTCCTAGAAAAAAAGAAAGGAGAAAAGAGCTGATCTTGTTTCACTCCATACTTCAAAGAACTGCAAAAGACACCTCTCAAAATGGGTAACATTCAGCTGGGAGAATTTTTTTTCTGCTGCTATATCTATGATGATTATTTAAACCTTGTCTGAATCACTGAAACTGAGATTTATTTGACTTTCCCAGGTCAGCTTCAGAGTCAATGGATGCAGCTTATGTTTTGCTCACACACTTCTGTGAGTACTCTGCCTGGTCTTTTTCAAGTGCCACCACTGCAGTCCCTTTTTATAACACTGAACATTCAATTTCCTTTTATGCTGTTAACAGGTCCTACAACAATTTATTTCTGTTTTACATTGTATTCCTCCCATTCTCAGTCCAGCACTCTTGGGTTCAGTCATTGCTCTTCTCTTGACATACTTTTGCAGGATAATAATGTTCACTTCCAAGTTTAATTTTTCATTTCTCCCCAGCTTTCCTCTTGGTCCTTGACCATTCTTTACTCATGTCCTTCTGCATGTGTCTCAGACACCTAAAGATGCCTTTATGCAGCATCCCTCCATCTTGGATCTAATGAGAATGAGCAGTTTTCCTCTGGCCATTCTTAATGATGCCACCACCTTCACTGTGCCCAAACATGGAACAATCATCCACTGTTTCTTGACCTTTAAGAATGACTTTCTACTTTTTTTTTTTTTTAATTTAAATATTTTCAAGAGCTGCTGAGACATCACAAACTACCAGTTTTGCCAAAGGCAAACAGAGAAATGCCTCCATTCACTCCATGGTTTGGAAGAATGCTGCCTGTCCTGATTGAGGCTGCTCCATTGAAAGCTGCTTATCGTACACTGCTTGTTTCCCAGTGGCCTCTGCACTGGGTTAGTTCTTCCAGTTCTGCCACCTTCCACAGGAGGCCAAGGCTTTCTACCTTCCAGTACATCTACAACTAACATCACTTTCTTCAACCTACTGTATCTGTAGATAGTGCTATGGAATAACACGCATGGAACATACATGCAAAGTAAACATGCAAACAGGCACAGAAAGGCTACTGCTGTAGCCAGTGTGATCCCATTGCCACTGGGAGCACATTTCTTGTGAACAAAGCTAACCTGTGTGCCAGGCTACAGAACCAAGATCAGCTGCCTGTGCTGCTCATTCATCTCTACTTTACAATTAACGATCAGTTTGAAAAGAGTATATTCCTTTAAACTCCCAGGTTATATTTTACTGGTGTGCTTGAATCTGCCCATCTCACTGGGCACAGCTTAGATCCTGAAACACTTTTATTCTTGTTTCCTGCTACTTGAGAAGAGCTTCATACCTTTCATAAGAGCCATTAATTTCAGTCACAAACAGCAAACTGCTTTTGCCATTTCGGCATGCAATAAAATGAAGAGCCAAATCCTATGCCCAGGGATATTGGTTGAAGTCAGAAACAGCAAAGCTGAGCTTGGGTGGCTCAGGGAGGCATAATATTATTATGACTCTCTCTCTTTTCTTCTCCTTTATCATCATCATCTCCTCCTCCTCCTCCCCCTCCTTTAAAACTAGTGAATCCTTAAAGTTCCAGTTGCAACGCTAGTGCCTACAAGTCAAAATTCTTCCAACTTAACAGTCCTGCATGAACTTCACTAGAAAATCGTTTGGAGAAATGGAGGTTGTCACTGACGGCAAGTGCTTCTTATTGCACATTCACACACATAACAGGGATGTTCAGAGTTAAACAAGACAGAAGTTAAAGGAAAAAGTTCTGAAATGGCTTTCTGTCTCTTTCCTAAGGGTATTAGTTAATATTTTAATAAGTGAGTTACAAAGGAACTTTCTTTTATGGTAAGGTAGCCAATAATTGCCCACTGCAAGCTCTTCTGCACTTCACTTGGAAAAATTTTACGTTGGCTGGTGTAAACGACAGGATTGGACTGGAGGAACTGGTATTTCAACCGATACTGATGCCAGAGCATGAAAGATTAGAAAATGGCATCGAATGTATTGAATATTGTTTTTCATTTGAACCTAGTAATCACATGTGCATAAGAATGGTTACTTTTTCAGAGTGGGAAAAAAATGGAGAAAAGCAGCTTTTGTGATTATTACGCTAAAATAACAACAACAAAAAAATCAGTACAAACAACAATTTATTAAGAATACTGGATAGTATTATTGTACAGCTAGCAGTAACCTATAAACATTCACTGGAATTGTCACTGAGGCCAGAATGGTTGAAAATTACTAGTGCACATAAAATTAACGTTACAAGTTTTAATAAACTGTTTTTCTTCTCAAATTTGAATCAATTGCAGGGGAAAAAACACCAAAACTACAAAAATCAATGTCTCTATTTCACAATTTTCAACTTTTTGGGTGACTCATATATCCTTGCTAATGCATCCTCACTTCACTCAGTGTAACTCAAATACATTTCATTTACCTTAACGATCTTGATGAGAGTCTTCAGCTGGTAGATGTGAAGCTGAAGGTCTAATCTATCAGCCAACCACATGCATATGACCTTCATGGAGCCACTATACCATTGCTGAAAAAGAGGATTAAAAAGAAAAAAAAAACAAACACCAAACAACCCTGAATTATTCATTTAACAGATTTGGTAATGAGAGGTAATGAAACACTTTGAAATGATCACAGATCAGCACTTGAAGTCAACAATCATATAATTTCCCTTTAAGAGAATTGCACGGGTCAGTAGGAAATCAAATAACTTGACCCAGACTGTTCTTTGCATGAATTAGCAACTGCTATTTTATTTTTCAGCTATAATATTTTCAAGCAAAATAGTGTTATGTATGTGCTCAGCTATCTGTTAGTGAGAATGGGTATTAAGTACACACTTATATGAGCTAAACAGCAAGGGAAAAACAGGTAGGATGACATCCTGGGAGAGATTTTGCTACACTTAGATTTTCTGATACAAACCAGAAAACAGCATCAAACAGAATAAGGACTCTGTCTGATTTCTTTAACATCTTTTATTATGGAACATTTTCAGAAATATGGGGAAATTGTATTTATGTGTGGTCAAAACAACCATTCACCCCACTCAAAATCAACACGTTCTGATTTTGTTTTATGTTAATTACCGATTATAAATGCAGCCTACCTTATTTCCTTTTCATATCGTAGGCATGGGCATGTTTTCACTCAAAGCTCCACAAATGGCTGTGGCAAGAATGAGCTCTCTGCTGTTCGTGTCTATGTTACCGCAAAAAAATGCTCAGATCTAAATAGCTACTATAGAAGTTCTTCCCCATTAACTGGATTAAAAGAGATTTTACTAAACATAGTTGCAGCCATTTGCCTCCCCCTCCTATAAAATACCAACCAGATGTCATTTAGTCAAACTGTAAAAAGGAAGGGATTTTTTTTTTTCATTTTAGCAGTGAGAGATTAGAAGAGTTTGTGTCGTAGCTCTGTTTCTACTCACATTCCCCACAGGGAAGAGGCTTACGTCCTTTTCTAATGTGATTTCCCGTGTCTTTAGAAAAAACATAGATATGCAAAAAAGAGGAAATCTGGCATTTTAAAACACAGCCTTTTTGCAAGGTATGCCTTGCAAAATAATTCAAAAGACGGCTCTTACATGTCTCGTTAGCCATTTCTGCACTCATGAATAAAGTAAAATACATATGGAAAACAGGGAGGACAAATCACTTGTATGGGATGTAACAGAAAATAAAACTAGAATTCTTTAATCAAAAAGGAAGCTGCCTGGGAAAAGTTTTAAATACCATAAGTACGTAAGTACATGTAAATACTGTTTCTTTACTGGAAACAAAGTCTCATTTCATCATAACTATCAGTTTTAAGGTAAATTTGAAATAAGAAAGAAGATTTTCACGTAATACTGACTTCTATTTCTATTTAATGTGTTCAAATATATTTTAATTATAAACCAATGGAAATAAATTATGTTTTCTCCAGTTTTTTTATTGTTTTATGGCAGTAAAGTGAGCAGACCGACCATACACACCTTATAGCAGCAGACTGCCCATTTCATAAAAGTGATTTGTTTTACTGAGTAAAATATGGTACCGATAGGTATAATATTGTTTTTTAATCCCTGATTGGCATTCTCGTACGATTTGTATTATTTCACGTGTTACACGTATGCTTGTTTTGCTTTCCTTCATATGTACCTGCAAAATATTTCTAACGTGCCAGAGTTGTTAGGAAGTGGCAGCTCTGAGATGACAGGTGTTGTGTGCATACAGATGTCTGGAAAACAATATACAGTTGAGCTGATTCACTCCGTGAACTCTATTGATCTAATCAACATGAAAATTTGTACACCAAGCATTCCACCTTTGTCTGCAGAAAGCTGAGCCCAACTATTATATTAGCGCTCAGACTCTACAGTTGTTGATAATAATCAATGCAGAGAGGATGATTTTAGTAGTGGAGTTTTCTCAGCAATGATATTCTTCTATTACAAAAAAAAAAGAAAGAAATCCAATAACAGCTATGATGTGTTTGTTTTGCAACAAACGAGTGGCAGAAAGCAGAAGAGATGGAAGTTGCTCATACGATCAAACTCCAGGCAGGGCTGAAAATCCCATCACCAGTTGCCCCCACTGACACATCACTGAGCACAGACCCAGGCCCTGTTTCCTGGCTAAACGTGTTTTAAAGCCCAGCCAGATAACTTAATTAAGACAGATGCAGTTGAAATTAGACTCTCCGTATGTATCTGTGATATACTTCCTTGTGCCGAGAAGAAAGCTAAGAAATTGGAGAGGAGTAATTTTGCTTCTCAAATTTGTGAGTTAGATAACATAGCACGTTTTCCTGACTACTCTTAGTATATTAAACTGTGAGTAAAAATGGTTAATTCAATGATTGTGAAGTGATACTATGGTACTTTGCTCCTCTGAACACATACACTGCACCGAAAAAAGAAAATAAGAATAGTCAGAAAAATATACACTCTTATTTTGAAGACTTATTTTAAATACAAATCCAATCAAGTGTTATTTTTTGTGTTCTCCTGGAGAGAGGTACTTGCGGCCAGAATTGCCGTTCACTATTGGCCTCATACCTCTGAGTGTTGTGCACTCAGTGCAGACCGAAGCTGCAGGAGCATACATCTGCTGCTCTTCCTAAGAAAAAAGGTAAATATCTCACTGTTACTTCTGTTGGAGTCTGCTAAAACGCGCAGCACTGGCTATGCCTCTCAGAGGTGGACTCCAAGGGCACACGTTCTGACAACCTTGAGAACGTCTGAGAGGCAGGGGTGCATCCACGGAAGCCTACTGCAAACTCACAAGGCTCGGCAATCTGACAGTGTACCTTTACTGTGCTGTTTTTAAGTGATAACAATTGAAAAAAATCCTTCTAAATGGTTTTAAGAAAAAAAAATGCATTTTTGCTAATAGCGACAGCACTGGAAGGACAGGAGGACCCTGGCAGGTGCCAATGATACAGCACTGGTACCGTATTCTTTGCAGGAGTAAAACACTGTTATATAATTTTTGCACATCGGCACATAACAGCAGCCAACCACTTTAACAAAAATATGTTTGCCTCCCCGATCCCCTCCTCTTTTTATTCATAGCTCATCCGGCTCCTGTAAGGGCATGCATTACTCTCTTCATTTTCCTGAGATACCTCTTTTGAAGTAAAAAATAAGAGAAAAGGAAAGGCTAGGGTTGACTCTGTGAGACCCCTGTATTTATTCACACTTATTGTGCATGACTGTAGACTGGTAAATCATATTAGCAGCCCGTCTCCCCATCAAGCTGCTACTTGCTTTCCAGCCCTGGGAAGGTTCAACAAATCAACAGGAGCACGGAAAACAGAACATCAGTCTAATCTAGTGTTTAAGGTGAAGTTTTCAAACCCAATCTAAGAAGATCTTTAGAGCAAGCAACAAGCTGAAGGGCTCAGAAGGTGGTATTGACAATGAAAGAGTGCTGAAATATTGAGAAGCGCAGCACTTGTGCATTTTTAATAACAAGAGGGTCAACAAGGACACAGCTCCCTCAGTGCCAATAGTTGCCACACCAGGGCTATAAACGCTCTCAGTTCATCAGATTTCTTAAACAGTTCATCAGCTTTCTTAAACACCCTAAACCCCCTCGGCGGACCTTTAGTCTTAAATTAACAAACCAAAGCAATGAAAGAGGGTGCAGCTTGAATGGCCAGCATTGATCCCCAACGGGGCTCGGCACGGCTACAGGCACTGAAAAACTCTCCCCATTGTGGGGAGGGATTGACAAACCTCCTGGCCTAAATAGTCCAGCTGAGGCAGGCTGGAGGCACGCAGCTGTAAAGGGCTCCCCGCGCCCCGCTCCCGCGCTCACAATGCGCCGGGCAGGAGCTCTTTGTCCGGCCCAGACTCTGCAATTTTCTAACAAGGATTAAAGTTGTTTCTCGGCAGGGCCGGTGAAAGGCGATTTAGCAACATACCGTGCTTTCTTCAGGCGAGTTAAAGAGAAGTAGTTAAGGAATTTCTTTATACTGTTGACTGGTTGAAACACAAAACAAATATATTAAATATTCACCATCTTTCTGGGCACCTGAGCTATCACGTCTGCAGAACGCTTCAATTAAATATAACACTACTCGGCTGAAAGCAAGCACTTCAGATTTATTTTTGAAGTTTGATAAAAAGGTACAGCTGTTTGCCACCTGGAAGGAGGCTCAATACATACTAACACACAATGCCTCGCTCCTCCTAGGCCTGGTATTCCTAGAATCTGATACACAGGACCCCATAGAGCTTCTCTATCTTAGCTGCTCTTGATAAATGGGAACTGCTGAAACACTTTTTCTGCTGAATATGGCAAGGGAACAGCTTTTCTAGGAACCACATTTTATCTTCCTTCCAAGGCCTTTACCTCACTCTGTTTGGAATTGAGTTGCTGAGGTGACAATGGGATGTTTTTACTTCCTCTGGCTCTACATTTCCTCCTAGGAACAACAACCAAGTATTCTTGCTGAAGAGACTGCACATCAAAGGCAGTACAAGCTACAACACGGAAGACATATTTTAAGCACGCTAAATTTAAGTGATTAAACTCCTGTGGCCATAGTTCTACAGTATTTTTATCAACTTTTTAATCGTTAGCATTAATAGTATATTAAGGAACATTAAAACATTTAAAAATTGTTCCTCCATTTAGGAATAGATAAGTTATTCCTTTGAAATGCAAAGAGCAAAAGTCAGAAACAAGTTCCTAATTTAAGATTCGAAATTTATTTCCCTCTTTGTAAGCTATGAACAATCACACAGATGTCCTTTGTTAAGTGCTAACGCTAATGAGTGAAACCAACGTTATTTATAGTGCCTTTGAAAACACCCCGAGATTTAGAAGTTACAGCTGTGTTTTCAAGTCTATTTATAACCATCATTAACCTAAGTGAGGATTTTCACCTGAACGCTGAAGAGTTCACAGAGTGTCCTGCAAAAAAACTGGGGAAGGTTTTCTCAACCTCTGGGCCGCCATGACACATCAGAAGGTGCTCTGCAAAATGGCTGCATCTTTTAAATACATCCAGGAACAACGAAATAAGAAATAAAGGCAGAAGTAGTAACTAACATTCAAAATATCTTTGAATTTATGCAGAAATTAAAAATATTTAATTGTTAAGTAAGAACAACAACAAAGTAACTTTGCACAAGGTGTTACTGCTGTTCCCTCTGGTTTTAGTCTGTTGATTAAGAAAGCCTGAGAAACCACAGAGGGCTGAGGCAACTAAAGGTACACATAGACAAAAAAATTCATATATTTGCATCAAGAAATTTTGCTTGTACTCTCTTCTCACACCATCGATTCAAATTCCCAGAACAGATGATTTCTGAATTGCTTAAAATAACCACTTTTTTTTCCTACTGGAGAGACCAGAGCTTGTTGACTTGATGCAGTGCCTTCCCAACACCCCTTGCTTTGTCTTTACGGTCCTGGGAGGAACAAACTATCTCCCCAGTGACTTTTTTTTTGCTAGGTTGCACTGGTCGTAAATGTGGCTCAGCCAGTGAGGCACTTTCAGTTGCATTTCCAATGAGGATTACTGTTTCAGCGATCAGGAAATTGAAAGAACAGAAGATGGGGAAACCTCAGAGAAGAGAAAGGTCTCAGCCTAGAGCTTTCCTGCTCTGCTATCAGCTCCAGGTGGCTTCACGGTGACAGCTCATGCCCTTCAGCAACAGATCATCCAGCTGTATAAGAATGTGACTTCTTGTTATACATCTGCTCATAGTGTCACAACACGAAATGCTGAGTTAGGTTTAATTTTGAGCATCCTCATAGTTTATGGTACCATACCTGAAAAAAAATTGAAAGCTCAGAATTTTGCCTTTCTGGGAGTCCCGTGCAAAGATGGTATTTTTTCTTCCCAGCGTTTCAACATTATTATGATGAATATGGGGAGAAAGAGCTGCCATTACAACTGTGCAGAGAGTCAGAATTTTATCTCCAGCTTACAAACAATGCTCAAGCATTTCTTCACCTACGCTTCTTGTATATTTATTATATGCAGGACACATTTGTTTTATTATTTACAGCACTTAAAATATTTATAATCAACACAAATACTATAACTTAAATGCGTCCTTTCATCAAATAACAATATATATCCTCTAATTTGCAGGCATCAAATCTGGATGGTTTCAGGGCTAACCTTTGCATTTACTTAGGTGCTCAGAAAGTTCAAGGAGAATAATACTGCTTTTGGGGATCACCATGTCACTACTTCTACTACTTTGGCAATTCCTATTATTTTTTTCCCCTAGGAATATTCACTTAAAAAAAATGAAAAGAATAAAAATGAGCCTAAGCATGAGTGGAAAATTCCTGGAGTCAACCTCGTTGCAACCATGGCGAGCTGCACAAACAAATGCAGCCTTCTCCCTGCACTAAAAATCAGATGTTTAAAGCCCTGGATCTAAAAAACACAAATGACTAAATCAATATTAAGTTTAACACAAATAAACCCTATTTATCTGCAGTCCCCCCTTTCACGTCAATTCCTTCCCACATTTTCATTAAGAACCTGTCCAAAAGTTCCCCTATGGCCGTGTCACTCATTTCTGCTGTCATGGTCTCAAGCCTCCTGTTCCCTCACATGCTCCTTCTCTGCACCAAGCCACTGAAGCACAACTCTTCCTCCCCACTACTGTATTAGGGTTCTAATGCTATGTCGCATTTACCAAGCCACCTTCCTGAAAGTGTCTCAAGCTACAAAAGCTTCCATGTTTTGCCTCCTCCTATAGGCCTTAAATATTAAGCTAAACTTTGAACATCCAATTTTCGGATATGCAAAAATGTTCACAGCCTAAACATGCAACGGGAAAGGAGAAGTGAGAAAGAAACCACATACTGTGATCCGTTTCAACGTGTATGTCTTGTGATACATGGATCAGGACTGAGATTTCCTTAGTTTGCTGATTTCGAATTATAAGCTCTGTTTATGCACAAAGCACATCGTTCCTCTCCTCTCCTCTCCTCTCCTCTCCTCTCCTCTCCTCTCCTCTCCTCTCCTCTCCTCTCCTCTCCTCTCCTCTCTTCTCCTCTCCTCTCCTCTCCTCTCTTCTCCTCTCCTCTCCTCTCTCCTCCCCTCACATCCCCTCCCTCTTATTTTTCTGAAATAGCAAAACATTTCTGATGCACAAAAAGTGTCTCTTTCAGGAGGAAAGTAAATTTTTCCTTTTTTTAAAAAAGGCTTATAATTAGAAGCTGGCTAGTTGCTATGGAATTGCTGCCAATTCACAAATAAATATACATATTTATTACAAAATATACAGTCCTCAACTCTCCATATATTGCATACAATATTTATTCTACTTTATAACGTTCCCAACCTTTGCTTTTTTTCTGGCTTCTCCACATATGGTGGATGCGCAGGGAAACTGGAGATTTGCAAAATTAGACATACAGAACTCCCTTCCTTATCTGGACATATGTAATGTCACTGTTCTGATTTTAAATACCAGGTACTAACATAATGCTCATGACCACAAGAGACTAACAGCACAAACAGTTTGCCTACTCCGCTCTGGATATGCAGTCTACCTGTGAACAGTACTTCCATAGGTTATTCTGGTGCTAAAACTCTCTGGAGCAAACACTGTTAGTCTCTCTGCACTGTGTTGTGTTGCACTTTGGGTGTATCTGCAAACATCCTCCAAGGCACAGAATGGGGAACATCACTTGAACGACCTTGAAATGAAAGCCAGCTTGGATCCTCAAAATAAACAAATGAACACAGTGTGAAATGACCAAGTTCTCCATCATTATAACACTAACCTCTTGCTATACAAGCTCTAGTTTTACAAACCCTATAAATGCATGTGGCAGCAGAAACACAGCTAAATGAATGCACAAGTATCATTACCAAGGTTGAAGGTCCCCGTTCAGTCCACCTGTAAGGCAGATCACTGAGGCACCATGCCTGCTTTCTCCTGGCCATCCTGGGATCCTGGAGGAGTCCCTGGAGCAAGGCCTCTGTGCCAAGCACCAAACGCCAGGTGGACCAACTCTGGGCCACACTCTGTGATACAGCTTTTGGGTATCCCCTCATGCTAGTAGCTCTTGCCCTGACATCTTCCATATAAACTCCTGCTCCAGGTTAAATACAGGTTAAATATGTATTTTAATTAGACTCTTTAAAATAACAGGGGGCTCCCCTATGTGAATATCCACATGCAGCTTATTCCTCCCCACCCCAGCAGCCTTGGCTCATCACTCATTTACCCCACACAGCACTGCAGCAGCACACAACGGTGCTGGCTGCAGCTATGAGGCTGACAGAGAGATGCACGGCAGTGCAGCCACCCCTCTGCTGGGCACAAGGCCTGGGAGCACATGGGGCAGTGCCCACACGGAGTGCAGCCTCAGCCTGCCTCCTCCTCCGCCTTCTCTCCTCTGCAGTGTCCTTGGATTGAACAGGTGCCTGGTTTGCTTTCAATTCTGACCCTATTGCACATGTGCACTTTTTCAGCCATGCAGATTTTACAGTGGGGTTGCTATTTTTTTTCTTTTGAGCTGATTTTTGTACTCATTACTTGCAGTGCTTGTCTTGCACACTATGAATGCTTTTGGTACAATGTAGTTTAAAGGACAGCCAACACTGTGTAAAGTAAGGAAATGTGACAAAACACTTGAAAATATTTAAAGGACATGATCCCCATGTAGGTTAAAACTTCTGCACACGTACATCAGGGCACAAGCTTCAGCACCCCTCAACAAAGCAGGCTATGAAGCTCCTTCCATCGATGGCTCACAAACTTTGTCAGCAGATTCAGAGCACTCCACAGCAGCCTCATCTGGTGCTGGTTTAATTTACAACCTAGCAACTTCTTTCTGTTACTTCCAACCCATTTTAATAAAACAAGATTATCCTCATACTTCCTAACACTGTCTTTCTTGTCCTAAGGTCGGCAATGCGGCTGTGTGTCTATTTGTGAACACTTCCATAGTGTTTTACTTGATTTTGCTTTTTAAACTAAGCTTAACCCAAACGAAACACAAGTAAAAATATCAGACCCACAAGCAGGGTTTCAGAAACCACATGGTTCTCCTGCTGTTTGGATGTGTGTGAATTACAGTACATCAAGAAATCAATATTCCCTAGATGGTGCTTGTGCCTGGCACTTCATGGTGAACAAACATTAGATAAGACAATATAAATGGTACAATCCTTATTGATTTCTCTTGACTGCGTAGAATGTGAAAGCTACAGCCACAGTTAACACTTACTGACAGACTCATCTAAAGTTTCAGTGCTGTTTTATATATTTATAGTTGACCATGCTCAATTGATTCCATTAAGTTGCCAGACACATTTCAAGCCGTTGAGATAAGAGAAAAAAAATGCAGTGCCTGGAATGAGATGCTGCTACTTTGTGCCTAGCAGGATAAAAAGGTTAAAGGACTAAATTGTGCCTGGATGTTGGAAGGAGTTCTCTTTTATTTGATAGAATTTGTTATTGTTTTTAGTGAATGGATACTGTGAGTGATGGATAGATGCATTTAACTACATTAAATAAATGACTGAACAGTATAGACCAAGAACGTCTATGGGGAAACTGTACTGCAAGCTCCCAGTGTTATAGCCCCTCCCCCCAAAACAAGCAAAAAACCTGGCGGTTCCACCTCCCTCTATGATAAAATTCCCTCAGGAAAAAAAAAAAACAGTGGGTTGGCTTTAAAATCTTGAATTTGGGAATTCTTTTCTTCCTGTCTTCCTGCTTTGAATCAGGATCTACATTTTATATTGCCTTTGTACAGAAATTTATATTTTGCTCTTTTTTACAAAAAAAAGTGACCTTCTCGTAAAATTCTGGGAAATTAGAGGGTAGGACTGAATATCAGGATATTGGATTCGGTGCCCTGAAAAATCGTTCTTTCTTTCTCTTTTATACCCCAAAAGCAAAAGCTCTTTTAGTAAGATATCAGAATATCTATTTCATAGATTCTTACTCTCCTGCTGGGAAGATTTAAATAATATGATTACATTAGTGTGAAAAGGGTGGCAGACATCTATTCCATGAATACCAAATGCAGACTGAGCTATGGGGTACACAGTGTCCTAGAGAAAAGCATTTGGCTATTTTTTGAGCTATTGGATAGGTAACAAGATGGAAATCCAGAAATTAAAAACAGAATCAAAACTGAAGAAGCAGGGAAACGAATCCAATCAGAAACATCACAAACGCAGCCATTGTGTTAAAGTTCCCTCCAGAGAAAACACTCTCGGCTAGGCTGTGAAACAGTTTACAAAGTGCTGAATATTCAGATCCTGAAGCAGCAAACTCTGAAGCTCATGCTTTGCCTTAAGTGTGTTGTCCTATTGAGCTCAACAGTACTGAGCTTGGCTGGGTTGATAGCAGCATAATCAGCAACCTCCAAGAGCGGGCACTTCTTTTCTCAGCATACCGCAGAAAAAAAAATCAAAGAAAACTTCTGTAATATATGAAATCAGATGGGAATTATGTTTGCTCAGCTTTCGAGTGAACCATTTTTCGTTTATAGAGATTTCTACATTAAAAAGAATAAACAGATGGATACACTTGAAATCACCAGAAATAATTTGGTGAACTTTAAGCAGACTTTGAAAGTAAATTTGCAAGATGCTACTTGCATCTTGCAGAAGAAATTCAGATATTTGAGCACGTTAATATAATACTTTTCCAGTCCACATTCGGTGACACTGCCTACAATTTTCTCTAAAATTCTTTTACTGAAAAAGACACGACAAACTGCTTTAAAATGACCAGAATTTCCCTCAGTGAAGCTAAAGCTGCAGAGTGGTTCTCATATCACGAGCTTTCTATTTTCCCTATAAAATATTAGACATAATTAAAGGTGAGTTAAGACTTTGGTGAAAATCTAAAGACCATCGGAAAATCTGAGCACTGCTCAGCTTTTCAATTGCTTTTCTACTTCTCAGTTCTTTTAAATGGTTTTCTATGGCAGGAACATTTTTCTTAATTAGTCACAGCTAATTAGTGTTCTGGCATAGACAAGTAATCAGAAATGTCAGAGCTGCAAGGCTACATCTCCCTAATCCTTTGATAATAATTTAGCCTCCTGGGAGGGCCTCAAGCTGCGGTAAGTAGTGGCTGACAATAAGGCAAAATTAGGTGGGCAGCAGACCATTAGGATAGAAAAATAAAAAGCACTACCAAATCCTGCTGAGCACCATCAGGCAACTAACTACACTGCCAGATGAGGTGCCTGTTTAAGCCTGTGTTGTTAATTAGCTGATTCTACCAGACCTGCCACATATGTCCAGGTGCATCATGCAAAGATGTGTATTTCTGGGTTTGCGCCAAAGGACAATTTTGCACTGTGATCAAATTTCAAGAATCCGAGAAAGAAGGCCACATATTTCTTGAAGATTATTCTGACTTATCAAAGAAATGAGATCAACAAGCTACAATCCATTTTTTGTTGAGTCTCTTAAGTAATTAGGCACGGTCCTCTCATGTTTCTCAGTTTAATACAAACACAGCTTTTGATTCAAACGTGGCCTTCAACCACTTCCACCTAGTCTTAACTTGCCCAAGTTGCCTTGGCATAGAACCTAGATCAAAAAGTAGAGCTTTTGTCAAATTATACACTTGCAAATAATTACATAATAATGTAAGGTCAGATGACATTAAAATTAAGGTGACAGGAAGCAATTTGAGAATGGGAAAAAAGTCACAGTTGAAGTTTTTCTGATAAAACATTGTTGAATACTGAATACTGCACTCACGTTGCTTTTGAGGTAGACATGAGCAGCACAAAGAGCTGGTAGTACGGAAAGCTCTCGTGTAAAATGCATTTCTCTTAGCTGTGCACCACCAGCCCAAGGTTAACTCATTTGCCAGGGAGAAGCAATTGCACATTTTTAAAATGGTTTTGGTAAAAGGTCAGAAAACTTAAACAAACGATGTAGTTGAGTGCAGCATTTGCTAAAAACATACTAGCAGATATGATGGCAAACAGAAATTAATCTGATGAGTACTTTGTATCTCCATGTAGGCAGAGAATGAAGCACGTAACACAGTAATCTTTGGAGAATAATTCCTACCTCAAATAACCTCAAGTACATCACTGAACTTAAATCATCCGTCCTTTCCTACTAATAGAAAAGGAAAATAGTGGTTGTGATAAGGAAACACTACTAACACTTAGTTCACATTGCTGATGACGTACAAGCTTCTTTAAAAAAAAAAAAAAAATCACATCTGATCTTCTGAAATACAAAAGCCAAAAGCAGCTATGGAAATCTGGAGTGCTTAAGCATTTATACTGTTCATAAAGACATTTGGTCTCTGCACACCAAAGCAAGTTGTGTAAGACCCTCACCACCAACATCCATGCGCTTGCTCTGTGAGGCTGCAGACCTGAGGACAGGCACAGATGTGAGCAGACCTTGTGAGGCCAACAGGACTGTTCAGTCACACCACGCCAGTCTGACACCCACAAGAGACAGGGATCAGGGCCAAAGTCAACATTGTTAACAGGTGCCATCATTGACAAGCCAATCAGGAGGCTGGCTTGCCAGTGCTGATCTCTGCAGAGTGAGCTGGGATTGATAAGTCAGGAGAAGAGGAGGTTCAGGGGAGACCTTCTAGCCCTCTATGACTGCCTGTAAGGAGGTTGTGGTGAGGCGGGGGTCAGCCTCTTCTCCTGTATAACCAGCAATAGGACTAGAGAGAATGGCCTCAAGTTGTGCCAGGGGAGATGCAGGTTGGATATTGGGAAAAAAATGATCTCTGAAAGGATGGTCAGGCACTGTAATGGGCTGCCCAGGAAGGCGGTGGAGTCACTGTCCCTGGAGGTGTTCAAGAATCATTTAGATGTTGTACTGAGGGACATGGTTTAGTGGGAAATATTGGTGGTAGGTGGATGGTTGAACTGGAGGATCTTGGAGGTCTTTTCCAACTTTGGTGATTCAATGATTACTAGATCTGTGATTATTAGCACTCTGACTACTTTGTTGTATTTGTGATAAGCTTGCATCAGTGAAAAAACTTTCAAGTTGTACCAATGGTTGAACACCGATGGGTTGAAATTGTTCTCTTAAACAATTCTTTATTTCTTAAAGTAGTAATCAATTATTGGATAGAAATATCATCACATAGATAGTCAAAAAAATTAGAATTGTACATCTGTTTATACTGTCAAATTTTTCATGACAGACTCAACACAAACATGGTCTATAAAATTAAGTTCTTAAGGGCAAATAAAACTATTTTGAAGGGAAAATATTTGAAAAGAATTTTTTTTGTGTGTTCACACAATACTAGTCATGCTTTAGGTGCAAAAGATGGAAGGAAGTGAGAATCTACCCAAGTAACACTTAATAATTTTACATTCCTACAGAAAGTACTCCACCAATGTTTTACACAGTGTTCTATACAGGGCTACTTTTATAAGCTGAAGCTTGTTAGACAAATTAAAATGTGTTTTTAATTTATAAATCTAACGTCATTTAAAATGCTCAAAAACATGAATTAGTTCCATTTGAATAATTAAGTAGAAACATGAATCTAAGTCTAGGCAGTGATGATAACCTGACATATTCATGGACACAGTGTTGCTTGTATTGCAGTCAATGGCAAAACTTCCTCCAGTTTTGATAGTGCTGAACCAGACTCCATGTGAATTTTACAGATAAATATTTTTTACGTCTGACAATTTTGTGATCAGATACAGAGCACTACTCTGTGATAGGCAGCACAAATGTTCTTAAATCATTGAGGAGGTAGATTATCTTTGTAAATAAGAGGGGGCTCATTCAAAGTAGTAGCACTTTAGATTTATCGTAGGTTTGTGTAATTCTAGTTAAATATTTCATTTTCTCATTCACTAAATATTACTCTAACAGCTTTTTCTGAAAATAATTTTTGAACCAGTGTTTGAAAAATGCTAAAAGTATAACTGTTTCTAAAATATTTTATTACAAATTATTTAAAAAATAATGCATTGGTTTAAATTATTAGGCTTAAAAAAATTTCAGTGGCTGATGCGTTTAACCTTAATTAAAAGTCTAAATCATTAAATAAACACGGGAGTCCCTTTATGATTTAGCTGCTATACACTGGTTCTGCCTGGGTCACTGCAGCATTAATGTTAGAAAATTTTTGCTTTGAGTTTTTTAGAGATGCAAACTTGCTCCAATGTAAGTTCATTGTTTTGGACCGCATCAGTGGCATATGAGACTGAAAGAACTCATATGGATCAATTAAGCCTTCAGGAATCATAGAATCATAGAATTGCTCAGGTTGGAAAGGACTTTGAAGATCATCAAGTCCAACTGCAACCTAACCATGCTATCCTAACTCTTAACAACCCTCCGCTAAATCATGTCATGAACATGGAACAGACATTTAAGGCAGAGATACTGTAGATCATCCACAGGTACAACATATTACAAAACCTTGCCAGCGCTCTTTAAGTTCTGCTGTGTTAAAAACAAACAACCCAGCAAAAAAAAGCACAACTATAAACTGCTACAGATGATAGGAAATACATGTTGTAAATTCCTGGGAAAGGAAGGAATTTGGTAGGTAAAGTTTCCAGCTGATACTAGGAAGAGGACGCGAAGTCCTACACATCTTTGACAAACTGACCGAACAAATAACTTTGTGACTCCAAATCTGGTGACTAAACATGAGAAGAAGAGGGTAGCATGCTGACCCCTGAATGTTGCTACCAGGAGAACCAAGCCATATTGTCCCTGCTGTCCATACCCCTTCCAGAGAAAGTAAGTAATAAAATGCACCCAGGAGCCAAGTAATTCTGGGGAAAGGGAAAAAAAAAATAACCCACCTTTGTTCTGCTGTATGATCAACAAAGGCACTGAAGAACAGAACTTAAATGGCTTAAAATTGTGCAGAGAAAATCCTGCAGCCCAATCTTTTATGAAAGTTTCCAGAAAAAAAATGAGCATCTCTCTCACAGGTAAAGATTCACTTCACAAGTTAAATTCTATTCTGAATTTTCATATTTGTATAGCTTGGTGATGCTTTTCCAGGCTTCTCAAGAACCACTATAAAAAAGTGCATAAAGCTTTCTTTCTAGTTTGAGACTTCTCAGATGGTGAGCCCTGAGATATTTGTGACCCATTTGCAGACATTTCTGCTTGTATCTATACTATTCATAAATTCACATTATCTCCTTTGATATGTGTACTACTTTACACAGTAGATATCCCATTCTCTTGGCCACTGTAAGAGTTGCTAGCACATAGCAGTCCTAAATCATGTTAATAAAATTCATGAATTAATAGTTTATAAGCACACATGTTCTGATTAAAATAGCGTGTGAGCTCTGATCTCATCTATATTGATAGCTATTACTTCTAGCATATATAACAGTCTTTTTTTTTGCTATTGTAGATGAGATTTTTCAGTGGATGAAGCACAGAAATGCACTTTTCTTATTTCGCTAGGCTGATTTATTTTATAATATTGTATATTTTAAGGGGAAAACAGCAGTGAGGTATGTAGGTTGCTCTGAAAGTAATGCCTCCTATTTATTTCCATGGAAACGACAACAGATACAAAGCACAATAACACTACTTGATGGAGCAAATTCTCAGCTACAAACCACTGCTTTTCAACACAGTCACCACCAGTAGCCATGCATTTACTCCAGCAATGAACGGAAGCCTGCATGCTACACTCATAAAAATCTGCACCAGTGGAGGTGACCCACTGTTTCACAGCTGCTATGATAGCATTCTTGCTAGGAAAATACTGCCCACACAGTCCATCTTTCATTGGCCCAAACAGATGGAAGTTAGAAAGCATCAAATCTGGACTATATGGTAGGTATGTTAGGACAGTTCAGCCAACTCTGGCAATGTGCTCCACAGTCTTGAAACTGATACAGGGCCTGGTGTTATCATGTCACAAGAGAACGGTTGTCTTCTTCTCTGGCCGGACTTCAGATTAGTCAGTGTTGCGATGTAGCAGTCAGAACTGATGGTTTGTACAGGTTCCAAGAAATCCAGAAGGATTGCCCCTTTCCTATCCCAAAAGTCAGTGCACATCACTTAACCCACTGAGGGCTGCATCTTGAACTTCTTTAATGGGAAATTCAGGTCACCACTCCATGGACTGCTGTTTTGACACCGGCTCGTAGTGGTGACACCACATCTCATTACTGGTAACGATGCAGTCCAGGAAACTGTCAGCTTTGTATTGATTCACAAGGTCCTGACAAACTTGCATACGGTGTTCTTTCTATTCCTTTGTGGGACCCACATGGTGCAAAATGTGTGATATTTCAACACTGCCACCATCATTTCCAATGCACTGAAGCCAATATTCAGTTCAATCAGCTATGGATGAGCTGATCAAGACACTCTTCATTCTGTGGTGTAACAGTTATGTGTGGCTGTCCAGACCATGGTTTGTCTTTCATGTCACTGTTGCCGATGCTGAATCGCACTACCCACAGCCTCACTGTGCTCACATCCACTGTTTGGTCTCTACAAACATTCAGCAAGCATCAATGAGTGTCAGTGGGTGCCATTTTTTCCACATGGAGGAATTCAATGACACACTTTTCCTTCACATGCGCTTCCATGTCAGACACCATTTGTCAGACTGCCCCTCTGCTGCCATCTGTCACACAGCAACAAAATGTAATGGAATATTGGTGGGAAGGTTCAACCTCTGCTGCCATACCATCAATATCTACCTCTGACGTCCTGGGCCAACATAATAAAATGGGAGGCATTGCTTTCAGGGCGGCCCTCATACAATTTCAGTCAAATGGCTTGAAGTATATTTTCATAAAAACTTGAATTTATTTTGTGTTTCCTATTGAAATATAACTTGATAAAATTGAATTTATAAAACAGTTTCTATGTTTTATCCTCCAAAAATTCATGGGCAAATTCTTGCTCAATTGCTCTGTTATAAATCCCAGAGTTAATCTCAAGAAAGGTGAGTTTACATAGTTCACATAGGCACCTGCCTTTGTTTTAAATGTTTGCGTATTATGAGCTTATGTTTTTGTTAGTGCGTTTATCTGATTCTGTTCCATTGATTATATCTCCTAGCGTACTCTTATGTAAAAATATGAAACTGACATAACTAAAGAAAAATAAAGATACAGATAAAAATTTGATACACATAATACTCATCATACTTCAAGAACTATGTATGTCTTCTCTCCTCTCCTTTCAGCACTAATGATTGGCCATGACAGCATACTACTGAATAAACAGGGATGAGAATGGTTTTGTTTTTCAAAATCAGGTGGTCTGTCATGGCTTGCATATGCACAGAGATGAGCATTGAAAAGCTTGACTGCTGAAGTAACCCATGGGAGAAGTCCTCAGGCCACGTGATCCCCAATAGTACCTTGGGTTACTACATGTTGGCCTAACCCAAATTCATGCCAAGAGCTATATGGATGACATAACAGTATGGATGATCACTTGCTAGTTCTCAGGGCTCTGCTCTGGCCCTGTTCAGTTTATACTGTGGACATTGCCTGTCTCTTGGTCCAATTCCATTATGTCAACAAAGTCAGTGTGGTCGCTCCAGTAAGTGTTAGACTTGGCCTTAGGCTCATAATTTTATTAACATCCAGAAAATTACAACATAAGCAAAAATAACCCCAAAGAAAAACAAAAAATAGAAACTTGAAAATGAAACATATGCTTGCAGATTCAGTGCAAAAGCAAACTGAAGCAGAAGTTGCTAATATGGTTTTAGTACTTTGTGAAGGTGCCAGCTGGATGGATGATAATTTTTCTACCCCTGCAGGGCATCAAAGCTTTTATAAAATCATTCTTTTCACACATATTAGCACTTAGCTTATTAAAACAGATGATACTTTTTTTTTTTTTTTTTTCTAAATCTGCCTGTAAGTGTCTGGAAATATAAAATCTGAGAGATAAATCTCATTTTGACCACCCAGTCTAACAAACAACAAACACTGACATGACATACCATGGCTGAGAGTCTATGTTATGGGACCTTCTGTGACTGCCACAACTGTAGTGTCACAGTAAAGGCTGTGAATTGCTGTTATGAAAACATTTGCTGTAACTTGCATAATTAAATGAAACTGCCAGCAAAGCTTTTTAAAATACTTAGGAGATGACACACAAATAAATACATTTCAAAATGTGTATTATGTTCCAGAATTTTGTTTTGCAATGGATTTAACTGCACAGTGTGAAATATGACTTATTCTGCTGCTTGACTTCCTACATAATAATATCATTGTCAAGTAAATTGATACAAGTTTATAATAAAATAACTTTTAATTTAATGATATTTTAAATGTATAGTGCTTCGAATTTATTAAAAAGAAGTAAATACAATTTCAGCCGCCTAAAAATTCTGCTTCAGGCAAGTCAGAAAAGGAGACACCAGACAGAAATTAGTGCTCATTAGCAGAAACGTGTCCAGAGTGTTGCAAGTGGCCTTACAGGAGAGCCTTGAAGAAAGAAAATTTTGGTAGAGTATGTGATTGTTCCTAATGAAAAAGGGACACATCAAGGCTCAGGAATGGCTAGAGGGAAGCTGCAGAAACTGCTACAGGAGCTGATTTTGTGCAGAAATACAGGCTGGCTAACAATGTGTGAGCCTCGAAGATGAGGAAGAGAATTATGCTGAACATGCAGAAGCAGGATCAAAATTTTTAAAAGAAGTTTGACAATTCAGTGAATGGTCAACTTAAAGTTCTTAAGAGTCTTAAAGTAAAAATAACATAGTGCAAAATTCTAAAAGTTGTTCCACAGAACTGTCTGTCAAATCCATAGATGCACGTGGCATAACTGACTTCTTTCTGTACATGAACATGCAGAGATACATAAAAGCTCTTTATTCAGGGAAATTAACCCTGTGATAGAGTCCACAAATCACACTAATCGAGTTCTCTCCATTAACACATTCAAAATCAAAAGATGGAATAAAATTGGACTACTCACATTGGAAAAATGACTATGTCAAATAGCAATCTTCTACCATTTTTATTTATGCCTTCTAGCACTTAAAATTTCCATGCATAAAGTGTTTAAAGAAAGGCCACCCTTGATAGCTGATGACAATAAATAAAATAAAAAGCTAAGGGAAAAAATGATCAACAGGGAAGAACATCTTAATGGCTTGCTGAATATCATCAAAATGCATCTTATTCCCTCTAGTGTAGTAGTGATACCCGCAAAGCTTGTGAGGGTAGTTACTTACATCAAATAACTTCTCTATATACATTTCCTCATTGACCTTTTCTCGAAGTATATCCTGGTTCTGTCGAACAAACATGATGTAGGTATCTGCTAGATCCATCCCTGGTTTCTGTGGAAACATAAAGCAAGGATATAGAGTTGTGGGGAAGGGAAGGAGAAAGACCATGAAGTATAAGACATATAAGAAGTTATACTTAGTCTTTACGAAAGCTGAGATTACGTTAGAATGCTTCCATATGTATTGACAGCATTTAGTAAATCTGCTATGAATTTTGAGTTACTTAGCAAGTTCAGAAGGGTTCACTATTTATTACAATTTATGAATGCTCGGAGTCATAAATCTGCTCTGCCATATGTGATCCAAGAAAGAAGTCTTGGTTCTTGTAACATCAATGGCAAACTAGGACATTTTCCCATTTGTCTTTAGCAAAGCTATCACAACTACCCCATCTTCAAGGTCCAGATCCTACTATCATCACACTCAGAAAAGGGTTAAAAAAATGTCAAGCAGTTCCTTTTGCACTCAGTCAGATTTGTTGCCATTTGCTTTCAATATACAGCTGAACTTTGTGTTTGAGGTTAGCTTCTATTAATTCTCATTCAAAGTTCAAGCATTTCACTAAAAGCAAACAAGTTAGACTGGCACAAAAATGTTAGGATGAGAGTACACCTGTAGCCCTATTTTTCTGAAACAGTTGCATAGGCACAGTCAGCTCAGAGAATGAGTAGGAAACAAGCAAGGACTAAAATATTTCCGCTCTTGCACCAATCCACGTTCTGCAGGAACACCGGAGTAAGCACAATTTTAATGCTGCAGTCTTAAACAGGTCAAGAAAGGCTGCCCGTATGTCAGGCCTGCTAGGTGGTTACTGTAGCTGCACTTTCCTGCCTAGCTGGGACTTCTGGATCTCTCTATGCACAAAATGTTATTTCACACTAAACCCTCACCCTGTCAGCCTGCAATGTCCTCTTTCCTGGTAGCATATACAGAGTGGGTCTGAATTCACCTTTCTCTATAGGAGGAACCAAGAACAAACATAAGCACTTTGGAAAGACTTCCATGTCATCAAGTTTGTAAAAGTACCTGTTGCTCCTGCATAATAGCTTTTGTTGTTGCTTGTTTTCTAAGTTCATGGCACGCAAACGAAGGCTAAGTTTTATAGCAAATGTCTTTACAGTAAGCTTTAGCACAATGTGATTTATAAAGGATTTGGAATGATGGCCTGGATTAATGATTCCAGCACCTCCAAACCACGCACCGAACAACTTAACATGTTTTGCACATTTATATTGATAATCTCATTGGCAATATAAGCTCATTTAAAAATCTTATCATGTATGTACAGCTACGTACATGAAACTCTTAAGAGGAAACTGAGACAATTTATATTTACGTATGAATTACAAACCTTGATCCTAAGCATAGAAATAAAAATGTACAATAACAACAGATAAAATAACTCAGTTAGAGATAAATGGATTTCATTCATTAAAAAAAAAAAAAAGTGCCTTCTTCTTTAAAAGTTGACAGAGATGTTTTTAAATGAAACTAAATCACAAGTGAAGGAGATTTAAAACTGAAAGTTACATGGAGTCCCTTAAGATACTCACTTGTGAAGGTACAGAAGAAAGCCAACAAAGTTAAAACCTCGTGTACTTTCTAAAACCTCACAGGAAATTTATAGAAACTGGACTAGTTTTAATTTGGAGAGAAAATGGGAAAATACTCTGAAATTTCAGAGGTAGGTGAAGGAGATAATCTAACAAATGAAAGGTTCGTTATGGTTCTTGGAGATACATATTCAAATCTAAAATGAATCTTCCACTGAATGCTAAACCTGCTGGTTCTCTGCTTCATGCATTTTTTTCCTTTAGTTCAGTTCTTTTAGTTAAATAAAAAAAATGTTTGTCTTGCAGACAGCCAAAGCTAGAAAAATAACATTTCTCATCAGTGTTAACTCTCCCCTTATCTCTGAGCTGTTTACCTAGTCTTGAAGCTGTGACATATGGGAATTTCACACCTAGTGAATATATTTTCATGTATCTTGTGGCACGGGAGTGTAATCATTAAAAGAATATACACAAGTAAGAGTAACTGCAACAGCTGGTGACATTTACCAATTAGAATTACAGTTCTTTAAAACACTTCATCCTTCTTTAATGTGCGCAGGATAATTATCTTTGAAATCACTGTGGAAAAAAAATTAATTTTCCCTTTAAACAGTGTCTGTCTACAGTAGAAATACGTCTGGGTAAGGAAGATTACCAATATTGCGACAGTATGACTTTCTCTTTTAAAAACTCACCAAAATCATTGCACCTCATTGTTGTCTCTGAACACGTGAAAGAGGAAAAGAAAGCTATTATAAGCACCAAAGCAGGTGTAGCACCATACATTTAATTTTTTTTTCCATAGGAATTATGTATTAGAGACCAACCTCTGATTACAGGACCCTATCATCGTTCTATTTCATTTATTAAGCTTCAGAATAAAAGAAACAGGCGAACATACAATACCAATCATAATAAAAAAGCAAAAGGGTCTACCCTAAAATGCAAGCTCATACAAACTGAGATATACTTTAAGTAACAGTCACAGAGAACATTTAATTACAAATACCAGACAAACCTCAGGACTTCATTTCTATGCTCAAAACATAAAATTTTACTCCCCTGAATGTCAGGCAGAGCATTTGCAGGAACCAATGGGAGAGAGATATTTTCACAGCTTTAGGAGAAAAATGTATCCTGATATATTTATCCGGGTAAGCATAAAAAGGCATTCAGTCTGAAAACTTCCCCAAGGAAAAAAAAAGTGGTTTTTTTATTATAGATAAAAAGTTATTGTAGGTTTGTTTCATTCAGAACAAGCAGACAAGATGTTTTGCCTATCTGAAAATGAAAGAGAACCAAACAAAGAGATGAATGGAGAAACCAGAAACACAAAGACATCAAATAAAATACCAGGAAATGAAGAGTTGTAAATAGGGTTACTTTGTCACTGGTTACACAAGTAACTGAATACACTGGCAAGTGAATGAGTTTAAACAAGGGTGTAGGCTTCGGCACATTCTTTTTTAGGGTTAATCACTAGTTAACCTGGTGAGATGAACATGCTGTTTGGGAAAAAAAAAAATCCTTCTTAATTATATACTGCAAGTGCTCTTACTTCCTGCTGCTCCACCTAATCCCACAGGTGCAGGTTGTCTCTTCTGCTCTGCACTGGTAGGAGGGCCCAGATCACCACTCACTTTTTCACAGCAACGAATTTAGATAAAGGAGAAACAACTATTCAACATTAAACAGAGAAATGCTGTCATAACGTCAATTTAAAGTGAGGTAAATTTAAAAATACTTCATTCCCATTACAAAGGTGATGTAGAAGCTCTGTTAGGACTGACACGTGCTGGGGCCACTGGTGATGGGGCGTCTAGTCAAAAGTAACACTGCATGGCCTTGAGTTCCACGCATTCACTTGTTTTGCTGCTGGAAGGTTTGCAACAAGTTGAACGCTGCCACTAGCATTAGCCTTTCCCTATAGCACAGGTACACTTAAGTCTCTGCACAGCCTTTCAAAATGCACCAGTTTGTCATGAATCTCAGTAAAAAACATGTAAGTATCTGAGTGGTGTTTATTCGCACTTCGGCATTTGTCACAGAACATTTCTTAACACCACAGAGTATTAAGCATACTCGGATTCCTGATATTACTCAGAAAAATACAGTCTTACAGAGCTGCTACACTGTCAAACCATTCATTTTTCAAAGATGAGAGCAGATGCTAAAGGCTAACTATGTAACAACTAACTTCTTCCTATTTTGTATGTGCTCTCCTCTCTGCCCCCTTCCCCTCCCCTGCTGGAGAGAGGCGTTTCAACTGCAGCACGGGTGGAACAATGAAATGAAAAGGAGTGATGAGCTGGAGGGGGCCATTGTGAGAAACATAGGAGCTCCTTATTAAGTGTCCACCACCTAATGAAAGAGCACGCTGGAAAATTTCATTGCCTGAAATCTCTCCTCTAAATACTCGAGGGTCATAACTCAAGCCTTTGAATCAGAGAACTAAAATATCACTAAAATATTTTTGGAATGAAAGCTACTTGTATTCATAACTGGATCCTCACTCTTCATTTCTTACATATCAAAACACCTAAGCCATGAAAGAAAATTTGTGCAATTAGTTCACTTTAAAGGCAGCATTTTATTCTTACATGGTTATGAAAAATACTATTTTGCTTAAGTGAAAAAGATGCTATGCAGTTTCCTTGCCTCTAATGCATCTTCCAGTAGATTAAAAAGCAACCTTGGCAAAGGCTAAGCTGTGTATTTTATAAGAGAACCATCATGCAGAACTTAAGCTGTGATTCTACAAGCGTTTACGCAAACACTTTTTCATATAAGTGCAGTTGCATTGAAATCAAAGGGCAACACAGGCGTGAGAGGGTATGCACCGTTTGCAGATCTGAATTCTGTGGTGCAAAAGATCTTCAATATGCTATAGCTACTATGACAAAATCTGATATTAAACTCTGCTTTCCCACTTCCAACAAACAACTCTGTTCTACAATGTTATTTTAACTTTCTGGCTGATTAGCATTTGTCCTTCTGATCTCCATTTAAGAGATAGCTCAGAAACACCACTGACTTAAAACGGATGATGCAGAGCCTTTCCTCTTGTTCTATTTATTTCAGTAGCTTGTTTCTATGGATCGAAAGCAGAAGGATGGTTCCCAGGTTTAGTGTACAAAGGAGGAGGAAGACAGGAGAAGCACTGAGCATGAGGATAAGGACTATTTTGTGTTCTTTATTTGTATACAGAGGTCTACAAGTAAATCCTGATTAAAAAAGGAATGGCACAGTATGGCCACACCTTGATAAAGACTGATTTCCCAGAAAAGTTGCTTGCTTCTCAAAATCAGTTGAATAGGTAACGCAACTGAAATGTTATATTTGGAAATGGAGGTGTCTGGAAGGTCCCAATGTGTATCTGCCTGGTAGGAGGCAGAGTTCCTACTTTGGCCTCTACAGGACCCCATAAGTCAAATGCTGGCACATGTGTGAGGCCCTTTTTCATACCTTTGATCCCTGCATAAAGGCAACAGCAGAGTAAGAGGGCTGGCATTGTGCGAGTTGTGCACTGCTGTCAGTCCTGGCTCCTTCAAATGGCCTCTGTGCACTTGGTATGACAGGTGGCCTACATGGAGTGCGGGAGGATTAGGTTCCTTCTGTGCCCTCTAAATGACTGGCATAGATTACTAGCTCCTACAAAGGGATTTAAACATACCTTTCTGAACAAAAAGAAGTATATAAATATGCATGTAACTGGATGCTCAATTTGTATAAGTAATTGCTCTGGTTATATTTGTAAATGAGGCAAACGTGTACAGAAATGACAAGTTAGATATACAATTATTAGCGTGCAAAACTGACTTACATGATGAGAAACTGAATACAATGAAATTATCTATACAATTTAGGAATAACAATAATTTGAGATTGACATACATTTTTGCCCTCAATTTTGCTGCATTCTTTTCCTTTTTCTCATTAATTAACTAGCTATGTGAACAGAACACTAAAGAAAGGAAAAAAAAGACAGGTTTTAGTTCTGTATCTCCTAATGATTGTTTGGGCTTTAAGAGAAACTAACAAATACTTATTTGGGTGAGGTTTTCTTTTGGTTTGTTTGTTTGTTTTTAAAGTGCCCTAAATAAGTTCCTGCATTCCCAAACATCAAAGCACAGCATTAACAAGAGAACAAACCGCACCACTGATGTGCTACTAATATTTCTAATGTTTGTGTTGTTCTCCTCCGAATATTTGGTTTCTTTCATGAGCCCAATGGCCACAACTTCTTCCATTTCAGAGCATAGCATATCATGACAATTACCAATAAAAACAGCAAAATAGCAACTAGATTTTATCATTATTATTTTTAAGAAAACATAAATTATCATTGACACTACTTTTCTTAGTCTGGGTTATTTTGCACTGTCCCTAATATTTCCATAGGTGTCAATATATCCCTATGTGCTGTGGTGGAAGAAAGAACTGGGAGTTTCTTGTGACTGTGCACGTACCAAATCTTAAAAGAGCATTCTGAGAAATGGAGACTTATGTTGAATGCTTTCTTAAGCAGGTTAAAAACAAAAGATGACATTTAGTTTTGGATGGAGGTTTTCACAATTCTCTGAAAAGATTAATGAACAGAAGGTAGATAGTGACACTGAACAAGCACGCAAACTGCAAGTCTGAGTCCACATTTCCCATTCCAGCCCTGAGAAGATGAAGAATGCCATCTCCCAAGTGTGTGTTCTTATGTCCCATAACTTAACATTTAAGTTGCCTATCAATACTAGAATTATTAGAATTAACCTTCTCCTTAAAATGACCAAGAACCATCCAAGAATGTCCTTCTTCCTTCTTAATCCTTTACTTTTAATTTTTATCTTTCCCTCTCATCCTGTCTCTAAAACATTCTGCTCAGTACTCTCTTCATCTTCTCCTAATATCTCCTTTATCAATTTAAAAAGCTAATTTCTTCTTATTTCACTATAAAAGAGCATACTTTCCACTCTTTGCCAAATTTTCACCATAGAATCAAAGTTGAAAAATTCTGATGAATTCATGCACATACTTTAAAAAAACAACCCAAACCCAAACAACAGCCTTTTGGCCTCTCAATCCCTTCTCCTCATGATCCACCAAGTGATCAGCAGTCTAGATGCCAAGACCCCAAGGACAATGCTGAGGTGACCCACTGACATCTTCAAGTGGAGGCATGGAGGCAGAATGCAGTCATCCAGTGAAGTGCAATTTTGCATATTTTTGAAACTATATTAAACGAGAGGGTTGCATTTTGGGGTACCTCTAAGTCTTTTATCACTACAAGGAATTGAATTTCAAGCACGGACTAACATTTTTAGACATATTCCATCCTGGGCCTACTGTGATCCTCTTTGAGACCTTCCCATACCTGCAGCTATATGATAAGGAAGAACAGGAGGAGATAGAACTGTTGAAAGAATTTCTAGCAACCATACAGCTTAGTATGTCTGGGGTTCATCTATATTTGTATTTACGTAACATCATTAACATAATTTCAATTATTTTTCCTGTGCTTGGTAAATAAGATTATCTTAGAATCACACTGAAATCCATGAGAACACAGACACTTTTGAGAGAACAAAGAATATTTTTGACAGCGATACTGACAGTATTTGTGCTTTTTAGAAGAAAAATATTTTACTCTGATGAAAATATTCTGATAGTTGCATTTTACTTTCATATATAAAATAGCTCCAACAGCAATCCTTTCAGTTTTTATTCACACCACATGAACACCACATGATCAATGGCAGATCAAACAGAAGTTTAGCAAGCAAGGGATTAAATAAGCAAGATTGGGTTCTACAGTAAAAATGATGCTTTTACTTGTTGCTTATCCTCTACAGTTGAGCGCTTTGTCCAAATGATGGAAGGACTCCTACAAAAGAGTATCTAGGTTACAATCCTCACTATTCCACAACTGAAAAAGTGCATTGAGAATAACCTTTCTAAGCTTTGCTTTGAGATTATTCGTTGCTTAAGGGAAATGAAATGCCCTCTGAGGTTTGTAGTGGCTGTTTAAAGACTGTGTGCAAAGCTGTAATGAATCTCTGTAGGAAAGCAAAATGTCAACAAAAAAAGTGTGAGCTAACAAAAGCGCCTTTTTTTGAATTATTATTAACAATGGCAAAAAAAAAAAAAAGGTTGTACTTACAGGAACGTCAACATATTTTGCAGCTGCTTTCACCTTTAGAAAATGAAAAATAAAACAACACACAGTAAGGGCTTACTCAGATTGTGCACAAGTTTAGAATTATGCACTGAATGAACAAAACCGCTGTGAATTCAAACACCTACCGTGAATGAAACTAATGATGAGAAGAAAGTGCCTTCGTCATATCTTGACAACTTGGACAGCACACCTTCTAGCACTGAAACAACCTGGAGGAAAAGCACAGAGCAAAAGCCAAATGCACAATGTGAGAAGTAAATATTTTGAATGAGAAAGTGAGGTTTTTTCCTCAGACTTCTATTGTTCAACATGGCAAACTGCCAATTTGATCATTTTTCTGTTCACAAAATGCTGAAATCATGGAAGGCATTCATTTTTCAGCTCACTTTCTGACCATACTGGTAGATATCACGGTTTAATGACTGCAGAAAACAGAAACCAACTGGCATTTTCTCTCAAGGTGGGCCTGTTAACACACACCTCTTTGCTTTCCTTGCACTGCATGGTTAAATACAGGAGTGCGTATATCCAACATGTATTCTGGGTAGGAAATGTTATTTTCTAGGACCTCAGTTTCTAGGATCACAGCTTCAGAGATGATGGAGCACAATTGCTAAAGCCTATTATTTCAACATCGCGTTCCTCTTATCTTTGTTATTGAAAATAAACCTAACACCAGTTTCATCCAGCAGTGTCACAGCACCAGTGTTTTCTGTCAGCACGTCTCCAGTAGCACCAACAGCTCCTGCATGGCCAATATGGGGCATGAGAACATAGGCCCTATGTCTCTGCTATGGCAGGGTCCTTTCCCCCATGCTTCCACCCACGACTCTCAAGTGGCACGCAAAGGCCATTTTTCCAGAATTTATTTCTGACTCCAAAAATCTCTTATTCATTGTATTCATTGAATTAATATTTAAACTGCCTAAATTAGCCTTAAAACATGTTCCTCTGTGACATAAATCCCTTTCGGTGTATGACAAAGTATCTGCCAGCCATTGTATGTGTTCACATTTATTTTACACATACAAATTGCCTTCCAGTTTGTATAAAGATTATTTTAAAAGTCATCCCTTGCTCCAATACTGTCATTCCAACAACCATGAGTATCGTTTTATGAGTGTGAGGACAGAACAAAATTCCATCTGGCATGCTGTTAATGGGCACTGTAACAGTGTCACAACAGTGTCACCTCCAGAGGAACTGAGATCATCACTTTACAATAAGCCCTGCTCTTAACAGTTCAAGGAGCAGGAGTAAGTGCAAGCCTACATTTGTCATTTATCAATCTAACCTGTCATATTACAGCGATTAATTAAGACACTAGCATGTCAGCACTGATCAAGGAATTAAACCACTTCATGAGCTACCAGAGAGAACGTGGTTGTTTCTGCACTCCATGCACAGTTTAATTAGAGTACCCTTATTAGATCAAATGCCATCTCTCTGCCTTGCCGTTCTGTGCCTGCAGAAGCTGCTGCTCATGCGCTGCAGACTCCCATACTCATTTTATCTGAGTGGTAAGGATGCTTTCTGCCCAAGAGTGTTCTGTCATACTGTGCAAATATCCACTATGGAAGGGGCTAACATTACAAAAAACATGATGTACACATTGCCAACAAATGGTTCCAACACAAGTGGGATAGAAATGGTTCCAATATACGTGGGACACAAAAGATCAGGAATTAAAACACCACAGTGTCAAGGATGTCCATTTAAATGGAAGGCATAGTTATGAAGCTGGAAACTTCTTTTCTGAGCTCTCACTGTACAGACTTGCGAAGCTCTAAGAGCATCTGATTCTCTGAACTGGTTACTCTGAGACACACTGTGCTTTGTTCCACTGTTTAGTGCTGTTCCCTTACTTGTTAAATGCTTTAGCTCAGTAAGTCTTAGGCATAAAAGTCACAGTTGCATCTTTTCTAAGTAGAATCTCACTGAAGTGTTCTTTTCATAGATTACTTGCAGCTGAAAACAAATATTGAAACACTTACTCCACTGGAACATAATACCAAGGCAAATAATACAGAGGCAAAGGCTAAACAGTAATGAAAATATATTAGCTGAAAAATAATGAACATGCAGGGATATTATGCACACTGATGTGCATTTTTCCCAGCCAAAACTGAGAGTGAAGCATCAGCCTTACTCTGCACCCTCAGAGGCTTTCTACTTTGGAACAGAAGCAATCAGGATGTCACTGACAGTTCACACCTCAAGTGAGGAGAGTCTGGTTAAGCTCCTAATGATTGGCCTATGACACAGAATATTTGCTTCCTGTTCTGAGATTTCAACCTCTTGTAACAGTGTATGTGATAACTAATAATGTATGTCCCTCTTCACTGATGGCAATTGTCTGTAGAATTTGTATCTATATCCAGAACGAATATGATTATTTTCCTCCTTCTTAAATAATATCAGATATATTAAATAACATTTCAAGGATTGACTTCTAACTGTGTGACTTGCTTTCACTTAATTTCCTCCTCTACATCTTCAGTAATTCTAAAAAACCTGGCAGGCTGCATATAAATCTCAGCGCTGTCAATGTGAACAATTTGATGTTATGCTTACTTTAATACAGCATTTTACAGAAAACAGTTTTGCATTTTTTACACATTTATCAACCGTGCTTAAACTTCTGTAACAATCCTACAAAAACTCCCTCTCCAACTCATGTGCAAGCAGGAGAAGGTCACTCCAAAAAGAGATTCTTGCTCCCTCTCACCCCCTGCCAGCAAGCTGTAACAAACAAAAACAAAGGCATAAGGAAAATATGAGCACAGTCTTAATTTTTCTCTCTAACTCACAATTTGTAAATGCAAGGCTAATTTCTCCTCTGAAAATCAGGTATTTCTGTGTAGTTTGCAATGCACAGACAGCAAAACATGTTATAAAATGTTTATGTTCTCCAGTCATTATTTGCTGTGTCCTTCAGACTGAAAGCCTTTTCTTCTACATTAAGCACTTAAGACTTTTACTGGAGTGCTACAGTAACACAAGGTGTTATTTAAATTTTCTTCAAATATTCGAGTATTTATATCATGTCAAAACATGTTTCCTTTTGAAATAAAAAAATCCTGCAAAGGCAATTTCAGGAAATAACAACTTATAATATACTCTTAAATTAAATGGTTTGTGAAGCAAAACCTCATTAAAAAGTTATATTCTGGATGATGTTCAGCTCTATATACAAAATTATTTAAATACTATCTGATGATGGGGAGAAAGTTTTCATTAAGCAAAAAGTAAAACATGGTATTATCTGGGACAATGCTGACATATTCAGGTCTGACCGGTTCCATCTGATTAGCAGTTGCACAGACATTTTTCACCTAACAGTTAATAAAATTTAATTTTGTAAATGTGATATTATTTGGATGACGATGTGTTATAAATCGTGTTGTTTCCTCCCCTTCCAATTCACTGTGTATTGCAAACCTGTATGACACTTAAAGACACTTCAGAAGCTCACCAATTATAAATATATTTTCTACTTTTTTAATTAATTAAAATCTAAATTGTTTTACCTTGGAAACAAGGAGTGAAATAATTTCTTTCACAGTCTCTTCAACCAAGTCATCTATTTTTGAATGGTATTGCTGCTGTTTTTCAAAAGACAAAGAAGCATTAGCATGCACATGAACACACACTTTTGTCATAAGTCATAAACGGTGCGAAGCTGATAACACTGCCAGATCAGATTTACTTAAAATTATCATTTTGAACATCAGAAGAACAAACCCTTGAAAACGATCCACCCAATCAACACTTTCTTACGTTGTGTGTTGAAAATTTTCCCATGTATACTGTTGAGTTAAGCAGCTAATGGGGTTATTATTTAGATGAATTGAGTTCTTATTCTTATTCAGGCGAAGGAATGTGAAGGATACTTTTTGTCTTCCCCTATATAATTAAGGTGGCCATGTATTTTTTTCTAAAGGGTTGGTTTAGCTGCAGAAGCAAAAAGACTAGAATAAGATTTAATTAATAGAGCATTTCATGTCTGACAACTCTCATTCATAAGTTATTTTAAATGTCCTCTAGAAATGAAACGAACTTCAATTGTTCATCCTAAAAGAGCCTTTCTGTTAGCACAGTGAGCTGCAGTTTATACAAGTGTTACAATATGCTCAAGCAAGGGCAAAATTAAAATTTCATCAACAAAGCAGAATAGATGGTAACAAATTAATAGGCCATAAAAGGCATAATAAAACAGACTTCATTTTCCATAGTCTCTTTCTTTCGCTTTTTCATACAGAAGGTGCCTTTAAGTAAATGCTTTTAAAATAAATCTGAAAGACTTTTAGATAATACTACAGAGTTCCCTCCTGAAATTAACAGAAACTAGGGATCCCATTTTTTCAAGGAGGCGCATCAATTTAAACAGAAATTCTTCCTTTAGAAACATTTATCTGACAGCAAAGATTGTCCCCAATAGCCACTTCACAGAAAATGTGACTTGTAAAGACTAACCTTGCCTTCATAGTTCAAGGCTACTTGGAACAGCTAACAGCATAATGCCTGGAGTAAAAGTACTGGGGTCAGTACAAACATTAGCCTAACTTAGCAGCTGCTACATGAATAGTTTGCAGAGTTTTTAAAGGCTATTTTTCATCTGCCTTAGAGTCGCCATACAAATCAAAACATTAAATACGTTCAGCTTAACAGATTTAGGAATAATTTTCTAAACAGTACGTTTCCTAAAACTGCATTTAAACTAAGAGAGAATAAAACTATGAAATGTGTTTATCCACGCACATGTATCTGTTCCATGTACCAACTACTGATCCCAATGTATGTTAAGTTTTGCTTTTAACATCTCTACTGTTTAAAAATACTTGGAAAACATGAATACAGATCTCAGACGTTATTAGCATGCAGCTCAGAAGAGTGAAAAAGTGTATTAAATACATTAAAGAACTTTACATGGTTCCATTATATTTAACTTTATAATGTGACCAGAAAAATTAAGAAACAATTTGAATTATTCAAAAATAACCAAAAGCTTCCAAAATTATGAACTTTCTTCAGAAATAAGATTTGAATATATTTTTTTTAATCTGAGTTTCATTTCTTTTTTTTTTTCCAAGACTTATTTTGCAAACCATGCAATCAAAAACTTTTTTTTATCCCAATCCTCCCCATTGTCAACTTCCAGCAATACAGGCACCCTTGACAAAACAAAACTTCAGCTCCTCGCGGAAGATTATCAGACTCCAGGCGATTGCCTTTAGGAAGATGGCAGATATTCTAGAATTCACTATGGAGTTCTGTGAGCTGACAAGGTTATATGCACAACCCCAAAATCAGAAATGGAAGGACTGCTTTTTCTACTTCTGCCAAGCTTGCTCAGTGAAGCAAGCTTCACCCCTTTCCCAAATTCATTTATTTATGGATGGTTGTGTCCTTATATTTTTCTGCTGGCTGATGTGATCACAGTCCACATGGAGTCTGAATCTAGACAATTCCCATAGCTAAATGATTTGAACGCATGTTGTGGGGTCTTTCAGCGTGATCCCAAAATCTCTGAAGGATCTTGGGATAACGTAAAATGCAGCTCTACCCTTAAGTTACTCCAGTAAAATACCAACAGCTGCACCTACAGGGGGTACACGAGAGAAAACAATGCTTAGTGACAAAACGTGTAATGGGATGTAATCAAAAAGGACTTTCTGTTGAGAACAACAGTTTAGTTCTGTTTCTTTTGTTTGTTTTAAAGTTGGCTTTAAAGGATGGCTCCAATTCTCCTGCATATTAAATTGCTTCTGTACTTTTGCTATCAAATCAGCTATAATCCTCTACTATTTATGCAGTTAAATTACCTTGATCTTTGAATTTTACGAACTAAAAGTGCTTTAGAAACAAAGCTCATCAAATTAAAGCCCAATTTTCCCTGTCCCCCCCCCCCCCCCAACCCAATCAATATCCACAACACTCGCTGTGGCATATTTCACTGAGAAGGCACATCACTAATTTTTCCGCAAATGGAAAAGCAATCTCCCTCTTATTTAATAAGCATGATAGAGAGGCTGGAATTCCGAGCTAAAATAGCTTCTACAAATATTCTGCTATAAAGCACTGAAAAGTATAGATCAGTAGTATTTATCCCATTCAAACTCCCCAGTTACACAAGCCAGCAAATAAGCTCCTGCTCATGCCTAACTGCTTGTCAACGTAAGTGGCCCTAGAACTATTCTGTTGGAGTTTTGCCTCCAGCGATATTTCCTGTGTGATTCTTGCCTATCATCCTCAGAAAAAGGAATACTGCCACAATACTGCAGCTTCTAGATTGTAAATTTTTAAGTTAATAGGCTGTAAAGTATTTATCCCAAACAACAAATGCTGAAGAACTCTGGATGAACGATTGTTGTGTGAAAGAAAATGTTTCCCGTGCTGCTGCTATTCATTTAATTCAGGATACCTGGACTGTAAAGGAACAATGCCTTCTGGTTCAGGAAGGACATAAAATGCTGTTCAGCATACAGTTACAGAAGATTACGTACACTGACAATAAGAAGCTGGACAGACAACTGTTTGAGAAATAGTAGCAACTGGCATGTCACTTGGCTGTCTCAGTGTATCCCTCTGCTTTTCTCCATAAATTGCCATTCTGTTTGGCTATGAATAAGGCTACAGGCACTGTAGTTCATCTGAGACAATGCGCTTCTCCTTTGGACATGCCTCTTAAATCCTCCTAAGTCAGCTGTCAACCAATGCAGAAGGCATTCAGCAAGCTGAGCAATCTTTAAACACAATGTATTGACTATTACTATTGACTATTGACTTAAGCTTTTCTTAAGTTTTAAGGTGATATATGATAAGCAAGGAGCAAAGTCTTTCTGAATGTCAGACTTAGGGACTCCTTATAAGAGTGGACTTCTTAACTGGAGAACAGTTGGGAAAATGGTGAGCACTGCATGAACTAACATAGGAAAACCAGAAGACTCAATCAAATTTAAACTCAAAATTCAAGGTGCTGCTACTGCTAACCATGACCATTATTACATGATAAATAAAAATTCTTCGCTATCTGACAGCAAAAGGTGAAAAATTCCTCATCTGACTCTAACCAAATAAAGCATACAATTGCTCATAGCTCTGTACAAGGAAGGAAAAGATTATGTAACATTCAGGGAGATGCTTAAGTCTAATATCTCATAAAATAACATCTTCCATCACTTGCAGAGTCAGTTTTAGGAACTGTCAGATGGATATTCAGTTGAGTTTTAGGTGAACAAACAGCCCTTTAATCATTATTTTTACTGAAGCCTTACAGAAAACTTCTCCCGACTAGCATAAGATACCATGTCTGAGATTAAAATGAGGCTGAAGAAGAACAAAGGAAAGAAGGGTAATACGGAAAGGGACCAAGTGGCTGAGTTGGAGTATCTGGAAATGCCAGAGCTCCTATAGAAGAGCAGGAAATACAACAGATTATGCCATGAGATGCTCTTCTGCCTTCTTTGGCAAATGGGCAGATTGCAGAAGTATCTCACTCAAGAAATCTTCAAGTGTTTCAAACAACTATGATATAAGCTACAAGTGGCTGAAAGACTTATTTTTTCTTACTCTTTCTTATTTTGAAACAGCCTTGTGAACAGAACAAACTGATAATTCAAAATTTATAACAAAGCTTTCCCCATTACACAGTAACTTCTGATATGTGAAGAATTTGAGATTCCTTTGGTTGATTAGATGAGTTGGAATGAATGTTAATTTGGGGACTTCAGAATAAGTATCTATTTTATCACAATGTTCAACTCTTGCACTGCAAAAAGAGCACTGGAAGCATTTGGAGTCATGGTCAGATCTTGCAGGGAATAAAGGCTGTATTGCTATTTGGAGCTTGATGGAGCTTAAAATAAATGATAGGGCTTAAAAATCTAGAGAATGAGGAGATTTCAGAAGGTCTGCAGTCCAAGAGGTAGCTGTGAATGCTGAACTTTAGCCCTGAGGGAATCTAGATGGCAACGCAGGAGTCATCATCAAGAGCACATGAGAGGAATGGCGTGACTGTGGGCAACGAGGCTATACCATCTGTCTGAGGTCTTCGTGGAGGTGCTGGTGTTGTCCTTCCCTAAGCAAGGGTGCGCACGTGTGTGCAGGTTACTGCTCAGACACTAAGTAAAAGATGAACTGGCACCATCCCCTAAGGTGAACAGTTGCTAGTTGTAGTAACGTCTGATGAGCATGGAACAAGTTGCTTATTGCTATTTTGCATCACTGAGTGGTGAAAGACCCCAAAGCTTTGTGACCCGGTAAGACATGATACCGGGATTGAAAAGAAGAATGAAGAATTCATCCAGAATCACCTTAAAAGGGTGAATGAAGAAAGAAGAATTTATTAGCTGGTAATCCAGCAAGTCAGTCTGTAAGGAAATTCCTAAGGCTGGGCTAGCACATTAATAAACAAACAAACACAAAAGCATTGTTTCAACTTAGAATTCAAAATGGCAGTTAGAAACAAAAGAAAAAATGTAGGTTAAAAAAACAGTGAAAAAACACTTACCCACTGACTAGTAAACTGGTTCACATCATGGAAAACCAAAAGGAAAAATGACAGGGTAGAACAGGAAAATGATGAATATCTCAATGAATTGAGGGAAAAAAAAGACAATTACATTGAATACACTAACTCAAAAAGATGAGTCAACAAAATAAAAAGCACAGCACAGAAATGGAAAAACCAACAGAAACAATATGACCAAATAAAACAAATGTAAAGCTGACCAAGGCAGACGTAGTTTTTTTTTGCCACATTCTGACAAATGTTCTTACTATCTCTCCAAAACCAAATTACACTAATGCATTAGTACTAATGCAGACCAAGAACAGTTTTAATTCGATGCTGGTAATGTCACCAGCCTACATAGCATGCCCTTTTTCATTTTGCACATTATTCCTGCTGAGAGTGACAGCGTGGGAAGTACAGCAGTCAGTGAAGTCTGTATTTCCTTCAAAAACACATCAGTGCTCCAGCTGTGGGGAATCTACTATCCTGGTAGCAGAGTAGTACCAAAATTGTCCCTGACCTTCACAATTAAATAAAAAAATCCCATTAAATTAGCTGATTATTTCTTTTCTCTATTTTCAGCACTTTCACAAGCATGAATGCTAAGTATATGAGCCAATTAAAACAATTCTTACTCAATTAAAACCTGACTGCAAAGGACAATGTTTTGGCACTATTTTACTACTACAAAAGAGTCCTGATGCAGGATTATGAGCTGCTGCAACCCAAGCAAAATTCTCAGAGTGGCAGTGAAACAGGAATTTCTCTGATTATCTACTGACTCGTAGGTCACAGCTAATAAACTAGAGAAGCACTGTATCTTCTCTGTTGTAGAAGATGAGGGGAAGTGTCTTGAGTGATCCTTCTAAGGAGCACTCTGTGTATGCCCCTGTGCATGATAACTTTCAGCTAATTTGAAATTAATTTACTAAGGACTGTCCACAGACCGGGACATTTCATATGAACTGAACATAGGAATTAAGCATACAAAATTCCACTTACCTCTTGCCCTCCTTCTAGTATGCAGAGTTTAGCTGTCTGCTTTTTGGCATCAACTAAGACATTAAACATTGTACACAGAGAAGAAGGAATACGCAAGTCTGTTGATTTGTTTGTCTTTTGCAGCTTGACTTCAAATGCAATTCTTGTTCTGTTTATTAAAACACATTTCATAATATGAGTCTCCCTGATAATTTCGGGTGACTACTGCAGAAATATATAAACCTTATTCACCATGTTGACTTAATGACGTACATGCATGTGAGAAGATTTTAGAAATAAAATTCTGAAAGTGCAGGATATCTACCCATTCAATAAACAATGGTACTGATGGTAATTTCAAGGTTCTGCTCTGCTTCAGCTACTGCAGTAAAATAATAACTGTATTATCCTCTAGCCTACTAAATAACAATATGCTTCCTTGTATGGTGACTAAGAACAATTTAAAGCAATGAAAATATCCCACATATTCCAGCTCTTCTACGTTAAACTGTAGTTCACAATAAAGCAAGTGCTTGCTTGCTTCCAAGAAATATAATTCTAAAATCCTCTTTAAATTTTAACAGAAAAGAGAATCTCATTGATAGAGTTTATTATTAAACTAATATGAATATTTATATTGAAACCTAAGATGTATCATGAGATCAATAATAAACAAAACTATGTTCTTTTCACTGAATGTTACTGAAATAGATGATAATAGTTTCAGAATACATAAACATAAAAAGGTTTTATTTCTACCTTTATTTGTAAACACACACAATAGAAATTGACACAATATTTTACAAAATGAGAACAGAAGGATCTCTTTTCTGATTTAAAACATCTTACAGAACACAGTAGTATCACAATAGGAAAATAGTTCCATCTTTTCTGAGTTGCTGCTTTCCAATAAAATTCATCCTGTGGACAACACTAAAATATACTTAGGGTATTAACACTAGTATGTTATGTATTCAGCCTAAAATATCAACATAGTTTAAATAATGACACCAAGAACTTTCTGTAATATTGACACAACCCTCATTCATTGCCACCAAAAACTTATTCTCCACAATAGTAAGCAGCAAAGAGATCAGGATTGGTATCACTGACCAAAACACAACCCACAAGGAATTCTTTTTCTAGTGCCTCTGTGTAAATAATTTTTGCTCTTGGCTTGTACCTGTGATTCCGTCAATGAGCTGCTTTTACCCTATTATGTGTGTGGCATTAAAATCTACACAATCAAATGTATATAGAGCAAAGTGTTAGGTAATGTCAACATGTGGCATTAGATTTATTGCCTAGGAGAAATCCAAGTATTTATATTAATATAATCGCTTCTCATATTAATATGTAATCACCTTAAAAAAAAAAAAGACAAGATTAATTTGAAAAGATTAATGTTTGAATAAATTATTTTAACTAGTAATAATTTCATATATCCTTGTATTTTAGTCCTGTTGGTACAGTCTCAGCCTAAATGTCTTTAAGCCAAAGACTTTTGAACAGATGGATGTAAGTTTGCATGACTGATTGGAAAACTTCAATTTTAGTATTGTCTCATATCTGCTATAGACCACAAACTTTTATCCCATTCACTATACCATCTTCCTTCCAAAATCAAATACAAATTTTTGTGGTATGCTTCTGCCTTTTTCACCAAAATTTCACCATGGTAATCTACAGCAATAGGCTCATATAATAAGTCTCAGGTTCTTGTTCCTATTATGTTTGAAGAAAACAAAAAAACACTGTGTTATCAGATTAAACTTTACTGGTTATGAAAGCTTCTCTGTTCCTTTAGTCTTCCATATCAATATTCCATATTTTCTGATTGACACTACTGAACTGTCTACAAATTTTGTTTTCTCCATTAGTCTATTTTTTAGTCAACTGTTAACATTTGCCGCAAATACGGAATGGCAAAGAGATTTGATTTATCAACTTCAAAGGCACAGCTCAAAACATGCAGAAATTTTCCTTGCTACTTTGCATATGTCGCTAAATTGCTCTTTGCCATGTGCTGGGAAATACATGATCTCTTTATACTTGACATAAATTCCTATGATCTTTCACTGTGCTTCTGCTGCTGATCACTGCAGGAAACAGGATTCTGCTATGGATGCACCTCTGTGCACCAGTATAACTAACTGTTCCTATATTAATTTTTAAATATCTCCCAGTTTTCTATTGGTCATTTCAACTGTACCTTTTAACGCAGGCTTCTATCATGTCAGTGGCCATGAGTTTAAGTCTCTGCTCTAAATGGTGTGCAAATTCCGGTTCTGGCCAGTGAAGATCAAAAACAAACATCTGCAGAGCATCCAGTTTCCAAAAAAGATCTTCTGATGTAGCTGAGCCGTTGCTATGGAAAACAAAATAAAACAAAATCCCCAAAAAACAAAAGATAAATGTACCGATGTCTACCCATTTGCCACAGAATTATATAGGAGAATAGGATTTCCTTATCACCCCATCATCCTCTTTCACTTCACTTTATCTAATAGCACAGTTACTTTTATTCCAAGGATGTGAAAATGGTAATGGAAAATTTTAAGTAATTCCAAATAGGATAAAAAAAAGTACAGTTTTCTCATCTGCTAGCTGAGGAATATGGTAGGCTAAGGGAGGTTAGGTGGGATGATGAGGAACACAGAGGAATGATGTAGCTCAAATTTCAGATCAAGACAAGAAACATAAAGGATAAAGGAACATTAATTAGTAAGGGTATTTTCCAAAACAGTTAGGATTTTGCATATGTTTTCTTGCTTTCATAACTCAGGTAGATAAATCTACCAAAGAACTAAAAATACTAGTTGTAATATCATAAAAGAGATACCCAGACAAATAGTCCCTTGATAAATGTTCATTAATTCTGAGGGAATATCCCAATGGAAAAAAGAGAACAGAAATGATATAAGGAAATTTATGCACCAACAAAATGGAATTAGTACAGCTCTGTTTTCAAGTTCTTCTGCCCTGAACCAAGTGATAAATTTCAAGACATTTACATGTGATAAGACACAGTAATTCAAGGCTAATCTTAGCTGTAAATACAGTTATGCTTCCACTGTCAGTGTAGATCAACTAATATTATCACAATGTCTTGCATTCCAATGCCTAGGTTATTGCTTAAGGAGCCACAATACTTCACAGCACAGCATCCCAGGATGTTAGTGACACAAGCCACAGAAACAGCCTAGCAGGCTCAATTCTAATTCAGATAGCTTAAGTATATAAATACTGCCATTTTCTTGCTTCTACCTCATGGCAAAAGAACACAATTATCAGAGGGTAAGGTGACCCTAGCTCTCATGGAAGAAACTGGGGAGTGCTGAATGTGCTGAGTCAGGCAAGAGTCAGGTCAAAAAATGAACTAACTTAAAAATAGGAAAGATCTCTCATATTTGACTGACTAATGTACTCATCAGTAGCACTAACACTGGGTCACACCAGGTGGGCTGTGACACTGGGTAGTAACATTAAGCAAGGCCTAAAGTACATGTTCAGGCCTTTGGAGAGGTTGCACAGATGCAGCAGGAACACTCCTTTGGTCGTAAGAAAACCCATCATCTTCCAGATTCACACAAGCGTCCCCTTTTCCCCCGCCTTAATGATAGCAGTACTACAGAGTCATCGCTGTCCTCTGCTGTGCTGTCTTAGCGCCAAAAAAGATGGCCAAGCTGGGAAAAGAGGGAGGCCAGAGAAGGTCAAGTGGTGACACCTGCCTATGGAAAAGGCTGGGTTCAAACGAATAACTTAAATGTCACATTTTGATGTCTTTACTACGTGCAAGAAGGATCACAGAATAAGTCATAGAATGAATCACAGAATGGTTTGGGTTGGAAGGGACCTTTAAGATCATCTAGTTCCAGTGCCCCTGCTATAGGCAGGGATACCTCCCTTGAATCCAGGTTGCTCAAAGCCCCATCCATCCTGGCCTTGAATGCTTCCAGGGAGGTGGAATCCACAACCTCTCTGGGCAACCTGTTCCAGTGTCTCACCGCCCTCACAGTAAAGAATTTCTTCCTAATATGCAGTCTAAATCCATATTCTTCCAGTTTAAAGCCATTTCCCCTTGCCCTGTCGCTACACATTATTCTAAAAAGTCCCTCCCCAGCTTTCCTGTAGGTCTCCTTCAAGTACTGGAATGCTGCTATAACGTCCCCATGGAGCCTTCTTTCCCCCGGCTGAAGAGCCCCAGCTGTCTCAGCCCGTCCTTGCAGGGGAGGTGCTCCAGCCCTCTGATCATCTTCATGGCCTTCCTCCGGACCTGCTCCAACAGCTCCATGTCCTTGTATTTGGGACTCCAGAACTGGACATGGTACTCCAGGTGGGGTCTCATGACAGCAGAGTAGAGGGGCAGAATCATCTCCTTCTTCCTGCCAGTCACGCTTATCTCAATGCAGCCCAGGATACGATGGGCCTTCTGGGCTGCAAGCACACACTGCTGGTCACGCTGAATCTTTCATCAACCGACACCCCTAAATCCTTTTCCTCAGAGCTGCTCTCAAGCCATTCTCTGCCCAACCTGTATCTGTGCTTGGCATTGCCCCTTCCCAGATGCAGGATAGTTCACAGTTTTCAAATAGGGCCTACGTATTATAATGCATTTTTCCTCACTTAAACAATAATTACTAATTTTACATTGTGTTGTGCTCCTGAAAGAAAACAGCAGAAACAGCAAAAAAAGCCCAGGAGACTGCTAAGGTTACAACTTGCACAGGGATGTTCAGGTTAGAGCTGAGTGAGGAATACTTTTATACACCATTAAGTTTAATTAAGAAATATTAATAACGAACCCCCACAACACCTCAAAAAGTCTGTAATTTTGTTGGTTTGTTTTTTAAGTTATCTGACACCCATATTGGGGATTTCATTATTTCTGCTTTGTACTCTACCAGAGAATGAAGCTGTAGATGTTACATTATACACAGTATCTGACTTGAAAATCACAGTCATTTTTTTAGACAAATGGGGTAAAAGATGACAAATGATATTGTGACAGAAATGGAGGCAATGCCAGTCAATATTAAAGTTGGTAAGAACACACTTTCTAGAAAACTAAATATACTTTCTCAAGAAACAGAACTACCATTTTTTATCATTATATCATATTTTATCATTTTTTATCCTTTTGTATATATTTTTTCATTTTTAGCCTAATGGAATTCTAAATGAAATTCTTTAAGACTCAGGAGGACTAATGTGTTCTCAATAACATTAATGTATTCTTATGCACGTTCACTCCCTGGTAGCCACTTAATTTGGTTTCATTACACTACCAAGTAAAGTTTCAAATTAAAATAAATGTAGTAATAGACACAGGTTCATGAAACACTAATTCATTCTGTCAGAAACATTAATTCATTCATTCTCTTTTCATACGATTTTGAGATTCCATTCTTCAATTTTTATTCAGCACTGTCCGATGACATTTGAATTTGACTACTGTATTATTACAATAGCTAGATGAGGAAGGAAAATTAAACGCTACGACAGAAACCAATTTTTCCTAGTTCAGGCACAAATATCCAATTTGTATGCCATCTGCTGAAGAGAACTGTGATTTCAGTCAACTTGTTCCTATTTGTATCAGATCATTGCTTTACACAGACTACAGATACAGATTTTTTTTCTGTCCATTATTCATTAAAGGCATTACAAATAATATTGTCAACACATACCTCAATACCCTGAAGTGGATCTACAGTCTGCAGATTTTGTTTTCCCCTGAATAGCTGGTTATGTCATCTCAGAGTTTAATACTCCATAAAACGCATTATGAAGAGAAGCCAAATGCAGTTTTCACCTCTTTCTTGCAGCAGGAGGTATTCCCACATTCAAATCAAACCACTGAAGCATTTGAATCTACGTGAATATTTACAAAACCCATTCTTGGCTACTGTAAGGTTTTTATTTGAACACTTACGATAAGCTAATTTGGTCTAATGAATGGAATATATTGCTCTACCTGAAAATTGCTACTCTTTTTTCAACTATACTCAATAGAGTTATTTATTGATCTAAAATTAAGTGCAAACTCTACTGTTCTGCAATCAAGATTTAAGATTTCAGCACTAGTTTGTGCAAAAAGTACTGTTTAGTTTTTGCCTCTTTTTAATTGGGTCCTTGGAATAAAAGGTTTCCGATGGTTTAAAGAGGCCCACTCTAATTTTTAAACAGCAATTTAACTTTGTAGATGTAGTCCATTTTAACCTAAATAATTCTATGGTTTTCTGCCTCTCACTGTATCGAACACAGCAAACAAAGATGAAAAACATTATATTTCTCCAAAATCTTGCAGCATATTAAACTTAGGAACTGCATACATTTTCCTAAGCAATTCACTTGTCCACTAATAGCCAAAAGAGGCAACTTTCCTCCACTTAGGCAACTATCGAAGCAGTAGCAGTCAGTCAAGCAGTCCATTAACAGAGCTGCAAGAGCTACCCATAAGACAGCTTGGAATATGGAAATATAAGAGACATTCTAAATATCTATGGACATTATCAACCGTAAGATCCAAAATCATCGGGCTTCCATTCTCGTAGAATTTACCAAGAGCAACAGTGGTGATTTTGTAAATTACTGTGTATATTTTGAAGTTTACTACTGAATTATAACCCATTAGAGCTTTGTGGGTAGTGCTACAAAAGAGGGCAACAGCTCTGTGTCCAGTTCCTACCTTGAATATGATGTTCAGGACTCAGAAAGTCAACTGAGAATTCTTTCAACATAAAAGCCTTTTTGGTAATTATAGAGTCAATGGTACTTGCCCTGATTCTCTACCTTCCAGGAGCTGGTGAGTGGAAAGGCTGAAGAACAGATTTGGCACAGCAAGTAATGAATTGTGTTTGGTCCCCCAAAGATACTAGGGCCAAAGAGTAACTTCTTGACTCCTACTTAGTTCAAGACTGAGACAACTTGAGGTTTAAGCGATCTAAAACATTTTTGTTAATTCCTCCTTCTTAAATGAAAGTATTTTTGGAAGAAACAAAATGTAGCACATAATATACATTTATCTTCCAGAATGCTCAAATAGAAGCATGCTATTCAGGTATTCAAAACTCTATATTCCACAGGAAGTAGATCACTTCAGCTAAATTTCATTTATGGCCATATTCTTAAATAACTATCCTTAAAAAGAAAACAATTTTCATCTTCCAACTTGCCACAGACAAGTACTGTGACAAGAACAAATGTGGCACTACGGATGTACTAAACAGTGCTGAAACATGCCCCAGAGCATGCACAAACAGACCACTGTGGCTGCTCCCTTTGCCACTCATTGTAGCTGAGTCACAGAAGGATGAACATAGCAGAGGCATTTCCTTCATAATTGCCTGCTCCAGTTGGTAGACAAGACAGGACTGTCTTCCTGCAAGCATGTATCCTATCTCATGTTTCTCCAGCCTTGAGGTTTGCTCAGCCCAATGATCTAGAATGGCATAAGATAGCACCAGACAACCTTGGTTCTGTATCTACAGTGCTTCTGGTCAGTGAATATATGTCATGCTTGCACTGAAAATAATAATGTATAAATGAAATCATACACAACTAAAATCACCCACAAATGCAATTTAAAAGCCTGGTTCACAAGAGGCAGAGAAACTAAATTTAAAATACAAAATGGAACAGAAGTAATTTCAATTAATTAATGAGTAATTAAGAAAAACATAATTCTGGATAATAAGATTTTACAGAATATTCAGGTATTTTGTCCTTCTAGGATACTGTCTTTAGCCAAATGTTGCAATGCTCCGCACGTCAGGCCAAGGTGTCCTCTGAGTTAAAGGTTAAGGAAAAACAACTGAAAATGATGTAACGATCTTTCTAAGCTCTGTCATTAGTAGTATGCATTTCCTGCTTCAAAATATACGATCAAGAAAAAAAAGCAAGTTAATTAAAAATTATAAATGATACTCTCTTGTAATATTCAAAAGAATTGGAGCAATTTTTAAGTGATACAGCGGAAAAGATTGTAACATTAATCAACAAAACACACTAAGAAATGCCTAACGATATGTGTTGATAACTTCCTCTTACAAGTAGTACAGGAACCCATGAGAAAAGGTGCTATGCTGGACTCGGTCCTCATCAACGAGGAGTGGCTGGTGAGTAATGTGAAGCTCAAGGCCAGCGTTGGCTGTAGTGACCACAAAATGGTAGAGTTCAAAATCCTTCGGGTATCAAAGAGGGTGCGCAGCAAGCTTGCTACTCTGGACTTCAGGAGAGCAGACTTTCAACTCTTCAGAGAACTGCTCGGCAGGGAGACATGGGAGAAAGCCCTGGAAGGAAGAGGGGCCCAAGAAAGCTGGTCAGTATTCAAGGACCATGTCTTCCAAGCTCAGAATTGGTGCACCCCGAGAAAAAGGAAGGCAGGCAAGAATGTCAGGAGGCCTCTGAGGATCAACAAGGAGCTCCTGGACTTACTTAAGCTCAAAAAGAAAGTCCATAGGGAGTGGAAGGAAAAACAGGTTATCTAGGAGGACTACAAAGAAGTTGTCCAAGCAGCCAGGCATCAGGTTAAGAATGCTAAAACCCAGACAGATCTAAATCTAGCCAAGAACATAAAGGGGAACAAGAAGAAATTATACAGGCATATCAGTGATAAAAAAGAAAGTCAGGGAAGATGTGGGCTCTCTCTGCAAGGAAACTGGAGACCAGGTCATGAGGGATATGGAAAAAGCTGAGGTGCTCAATGACATCTTTGCCTCAATGACATCAGTTTTCACCAGCAAGGGCTCTAGCCACATCACCCAAGATGCAGAAATCAATGGTAAGAACTTGGAGAAGGTAGATTTGCCTGCTGTAAGTGAAGATGAGGTTTGAGACCATCTAAAAAACCTGAAGGTGCACAAGTCCATTGGACCTGACAAGATTCATCCACAGATTCTGAGGGAACTGGCAGATGAAGTTGCCAAGCCACTTCATCATATTTGAAAGGCCATGGCAGTCTGGTGAAGTTCCCACTGATTGAAAAAGGGGAAACATGATCCCCATTTTCAAGAAGGGAAAAAAAGAAGATCCAGGGAACTACAGGCCAGTCAGTCTCACCTCTGTGCCTTGCAAGAACATGGAGCAGATCCTCCTGAAGGCCCTACTATGGCACATGGAAAATAAAGATGAGGTGACTGGTGGTAACCAACATGGCTTCACCAAGGGCAAGTCATGCCTGACAAACTTAGTGGCCTTTTATGATGGCGTTACAGCATCAGTGGATAAAGGAATAGCAACTGACATCATCTACCTGGACTTGTGCAAGGCATTTGACACTGTCCTGCATGACATTCTGATCACCAAATTGGAGAAAAACGGAATTGCTGGATGGACCACTCGCAGGATAAGGAATTGGCTGGATGGTTGTACTCAGAGTGTTGCGGTCAATGGCTCAATGTGCAAGTGGAAACCAGTGAAGAGTGGCGTTCCTCAGGGATTGGTGTTGGGAGTGGTGTTATTTAACATCTTCATAGGTGACACGGACAGTAGGATTGAGTGCACCCTCAGCAAGTTTTCAGACAACACCAAGCTGAGTGGTGCAGTTGACATGGTAGAGGGAATGGATGCTATCCAGAGGGATCTGGACAGGCTTGACAGGTGGGCTTATGCAAACCTCATAAAATTCAATAAGGCCAAATGCAAGGTCCTGCATCTGGGAAGGGGCAATCCCAAGCACAGATACAGGCTGGGTGGAGAATGGTTTGAGAGCAGCTCTGAGGAGAAGGATTCAGGAGTCTTGGTTGATGAAAGATTCAACACGAGTTGGCAGTGTGTGCTTGTAGACCAGAAGGCCAACTGTATCCTGGGTTGCATTGAGATAAGTGTGACTGGCAGGAAGAAGGAGGTGATTCTGCCCCTCTACTCTGCTGTCATGAGGCCCCACCTGGAGTACCATGTCCAGTTTTGGAGCCCCAAACACAAGAAGGACATGGAGCTGTTGGAGCAGGTCCAGAGGAGGGCCATGAAGATGATCAGAGGGCTGGAGCACCTCCCCTGCGAGGACAGGCTGAGAGAGCTGGGGCTTTTCAGCCACGAGAAGAGAAGGAAACACCAGATTTTGCTTAGTAGAGACTGGAGAACAGGTACTTGGTTATTTCCCATTGGAGAATTTTACTGGAAAGCTCTGATTTTCCTGCAAAGGATGGGATGGGAACTGTTCGAGAAACAAAACTGTCCTCCGTTCTTTCATAAAATAATGATATTATTTCATGTAATAACAAGAGCAATCCACCTTCTCTACTGGAAGCTGAGACACTAACCAGCAGGAAAGAGGAAATTCATGAGCTTGGAATAATAACTGGCTTGCAGTGCCTTCACTCAAACTGATGTTACTTTTTGATTCAAATATAACACACAGCCATTTAGAGAAGTTACCTGGCTCTTCTGTAGGATGCAGGTAGTAGTCTGATTCTTAAAAGACTACCTGAATTCCACAGTATTACAACGATAATAATAAAATCTTGGAATTAAACTTATACACTCTTCAATGAATACAACTTCAAAGCTCTACTTTTTGAAGAAAGAAAGTGAAGAGTCATCTACAACAGAGCCAGCACCTTGGCAGATCTTTTCTTCTGGTTTGCTGCAAGATGCAGCTGAAAGGGGATGATGGCCTTACTGAGTTCCAGGCAGACACCATGCCTGGTACAGCACTTGTCCCCATTCCTCTTGACAAGCAGCAAAGCAACAACTACTGCTGGCAAGTTCTTACAGCTCATGTGAACCTCAGTGCTCACTGACGCTTTCAAAACCACACGAATTAGCTTAGGATGTTTTTCATAGTTTTCTACACAGGCCACATACTTATTTCCAGAATACGTGCTAGGGGGATGAGGCAGTGGCTGAGTTTCACACTACTCATGCATTTTTGACAATACTGTCTAGGTATTGCTACACCAAAGATTTCATTTAGGAAAGTTATACCAGTATAATCCTCCAACCAGGACCAATACTTGTTATATATTAATTACAAATTCAATATGTAAAATATACATATTTTAAAATCTACAAGTTAGTTTTACTGAAAGAGGCTACTAGAATACAGACTGTAAGAAGACCACATCTAGGATTATAACAACTTTTAACTCCAAAAGCTATTCTTTAAAAAACAAGTAACCTTTGAAAGGGTGAGAATAACTAGGCAAATAGATCTGAGTAGCAGATGACCAATTAGTTTGTACTCAGAGCTGAAATCAATTGCAAAGCACATTAGGAGAAACCTAGAATTATAGTAAACACAAAAGCTACCAAAGCCAAGGATTAAGAGGAATTTTGTCAGCTTTTAGAAGAATTAGCAGCAGAACAACAACCACAATACTCAACAGACAAGTGCCAGAAATCTGGCAGAGCACAAACTATAAACTCTCATAGTAATGGATGTCAGTACTTGTTAGGCATGTTTAATTCCATCACAAAACTTGAGAAAACAATACTTGGCTTGAAATTTTATAACAAGCTTTGTGTGCTACATGTATGTTTTCTGAAGTCATCCACATTCATCCTTTCCTATTACAACTTGAGCTAAAGCAAAGTTCTCCTGGAACTTTCCTCTAGTATATATAAATCTGCCCATAGGAATTCTGGCCTGTAACTATAGGAGTATTCCTGCAGAATAGGGCATATCTGTTCTACCTTATACTTTTTACTTTTTTATTATTTTTTTGAGGAAAGAACAGAAATGTTGGGGACAAAACAAAAACAAATATATATATTTTGAAACAGGCAAAGCTATAGATGTACTTCTATTCTGGGTACTAATGAACCTTTATAATTTTCTTCTAATATGGATATTTAATACCTATATTTGCAATCGACTGTTGGAATCAATTTTCAAGACCAGTTTTCACAAACAATGAGTTAATGTAGCCCAGGCAAAAATGGGCTGCCTCACTTTATGATTAAAATCAGTCATTCAAAAGATTCCTCGCTGCTTATTAATTAAGAAGAGTAATTAAGTATTTTAGGGCATAAAACATCACTCATACTTTGACAGACCTTTGCTAAACTGATTTTTTAAGTTACCAATTCATTTAAAGGCACTAGAAAGCACAACTTGCTAACAGTCCATGCTTGGCTCACTCCCAAGAAATAGTAATTTCCAACTAAGAGATTATAAACACCATGCAATCCAAAAACAGCTGCACAGAACAGTAGCAAGGCCATGCAGAGCTGACATCATACAGTCAGAAGGTTATTGAAGAATACACACGTGGATTCATACATGGAAGTCATCCAGGTTGGTGTAGTAAAGCTAGGCATTTGTGGAAGATTAAGAGGCAAACTTGGAACTTTTGGAAGAGCTACATTAGGAAGACTGTTGGTGATGCTCCTGTGAAGAAATAAACAATGTAGGAATACAATAAAAAATAGAATATTTAGAGGACAACAGAGGACAACATCTGATTAGACAGAAAGCTGTAGGCAGGTGCTTTGCAGAAATCCTGTAGAAAGAACTTACTTGACAGGTTGCCACGACTCTTGTTCAAGACCTCTGTGAATGGACTGGGCAATTGATGATTCCATGAGGTCGATGTAGCGGATGACCATGGGAACAAAAATTTCTTGCAAGTGCTTGTGAAACTTTCCATTGCACAAAAATGCTTTAAAAAGAAACAAAACACAAATAAGCATCAGGCATTTCCCTCATTTATTTTGCAACAGGAAAGAGCATCTCTTAACATGCTTTAAAATACAAAAATATTTTAAGAATAAATATAGTGTGATCCAGCCTGTGTACAGTACATTCAAAAAAAAAAAAAAACAACAATAAAAGAAGTGAATCATGAGGGCTTTGCAGTCCATTTTTAAATGCCACTGCTATGAAAACTAGGCACATATGTAAGTTCTTTGTTGAGCCTGATCACTTCTATATCTTCTTAAAATATATTTTGCTAAATCTAAGCCTTAGTCATTTTGTTCAACAGAACCAAAATAAACTTAAATAAATTTCAATGATAGACAATCATTTTCATTCTCCTTATGCTAAGAACAAAGGCTACAATAAAACATTCCAGCTTCGGTAGTTTGCTGTACTGGTTTCAGCTGGGACATGATGCTATGCTTTGGCTTTGGGAGAAAAACAATGGTGATAATACACTGATGTTTAGTGGTTGCTGAGCAGTGATGTCCTGCTAGGGCTGAGAGGGCACAAGGAGTTGGGAGAGGACAGAAATAGAACAGCTGATCTAAACTGGCCAAAGGAATATTCCATACCACATGACATCATCTGAAAAAAAACATAAAACTGAAGAGAGTTGGCCAGCAGCTGCTGCTCAAGGACTGGCTGGGCATCAGTCAGTGGGTAGTGAGCAATAGTTTTGTGCATCACTTTTCTGGTAAATATATATTATATTATTATACTTACTATTATTCTGCTTTTCTCTTCCTCTTCTGTCTTAGAAAATAGTTTTTATCTCAACTCACAAGTTCTACTTTGTTGGGTTTTTTCCTCATTCTCTCCCCCGTTCCACTGGGAGTGGGGGAAGTGAGAAAACAACTGTGTGGCACTGAGCCGCCTGCTGGGTTAAACCACAACAGCTATGTGCAAAAATATAGTGAAATATAGCCTTTTCTTGAGAGAACTTATAGGAAAAAGATAACATGTGACATAAGAGTATTTGCAGGAATAAGAACAATTTATCCATCTGGTCTATGTTCTCAAGAGCTAGTCCTGAATCAATGCCTGTACCTACATGGAACACTCCATGATCTCTGGAATAGAAAAATAAGTCTTAGTGTGTATATGTATGCCAAGACCTGGTCAGCATGCCAGAATTCACCACCAGAATCCTTCCTTTTCTGATCCAGAAACACACACAAACACCATACAGACCCATGAACCAAAAGTACATCCTTTCCAGTTTGTGTTCATGTGAAACCCATCCCCATGAGCCATACTTGTCTCTCTTCTGCCTTCTCAACTGCCTTACAAAATTTGTAAGGATGTGAACTCTGCTTCCCTTCTGGAAGGCTGCCTATACTCAGGTACGATCACCTTCAATTTTACAGTCATTGTAGTCTTATAACTATTTAAAGGTAGTCCTGAAAACTAGTTGTCTGAAATGCTTAGGAAAGCTAATGACATGTAACGCTGCTAGAGGCTTTCTCTTTATTTTTGAAAGAAGCAGAGTCAATTGGTGGGGGATACTATAAGGATGCAGTGCATTTATCAAGAGAAGTAAAGCAGCTACAAGGCGTAGAAAATTATCTGCTCCACAGATGGGATTTACTGCATGAAAAACTGTACAGACAATGTAAACTGAAGATGCTCAAAATCTAAAAATAAGTTTGCCTCGCCACTATTTGTTCTGATAGTCCTTAAAACGTTCTTTAGTAAAGTCTCATCTTTACTGTACCTACAGTCTGTCCCACCAAGGGACTATATCAGTTTCATGTTTTGAATGTCCGTGTTCACCCATTAATCTAGTACTATTATTAGAACCTGTAACGATATTCCCATGTGTCATGTAGGCAAGCTGAGTCACAATGAGCAGTTTTCACGATTTTGCTTTCTCTTACTGTTATGTGTTTCACATTCTCGTGCATTCAGCTTCAGCTTTCTCTTCAGCTCAGTGTGCTTCAGGCTTGAGTTCACTCACCCTTTATATCTCGAGCTACCAAACACTTCAAATGGAAAAGCGCTGGTAGCAGCTCCTGGCCTCTAGGGAAAGCATTTGCATCTTTCCCTGTATGGCTTCTGGGCTTCTCCTCTTACTTATCACTGCCTCCAGACTTCTCATTTGACATGAATGCGTACCTCAGTTGCATTTTGAGGAGGCTTCTTCTTCCTAAGAGTAAGAGGCTAGATCATGTGGCTAAAACCCTGGAATCCATTTCATGAAGATATAAACTCCTCTTGTTCTAGTTCACTACTAAAACTCCATGTGTAACATACAAAAATAACGTCTGTAACTTACAAAAACTCCTCTGTTTTCTCTTTATGACTAATGTTTACCACAGACAGAATCTAGGGAGATAAAGACTATGGAGAAAGTGTGTCATCAAGATTTATTTTCTTATTTTTACTTGCACTGCAGGGAAATGTCTTTATTGCTGAATGTCTGGACACTATTTTCTTTAAAACATTCTTGGAGAACTGGGAAATTATGTACCAGTCACTTTCTCCTAAGGAGAGAAGATTGATGAGATCGTCACTCTCTTCATTTGTCCACCAGCCTCTCTCTTCCTAAGAATTTTGATACTTTTAGCTAATTTCAGCATTATATAGAAACAAGGGTGGAGATCTCGACTATATCAAGCCTCACGAAAACACACAGCAAGGTAACAGACAGAGATTGTTAGGGTTTCCGCTGAGAAAAAGGCAGCAGTATAGGCTTGTCTCTTATTGAACCCCTGAGAATCCACCCTGGAGAACACCTACGAGTCCATTACAAACATGCTCCATTATTTACACTGTTCATAGAAGTACTTGTTAACTAGCTAGTTCTGGCATAATTAATTGCATACCAATCTTTCAAAGCTGTGTTGTTTTTCCCTTGTATTTATAGATCTTAAAAATGCAGCATCTGTACCCAGCAATAGCAACAACTGAGAAGGATTTGAATATTAACACAAAGATGTGGAAGCTTGCCCACACGTTGGGTGTTTCAAAGTAAACAGCTGATGAACATTGCCTTTGAGAAACAAAAGGTGGCAGGTATCAAGCTACATATAAGGCTGATTTTTTAAGGCTACTTTGAGCTTAAAAACAACAACAAGAACACAATCGTGTCAATTAAGTCAATATTGCTGCTTTACAGCGAATCAGTTCAGGATGGGCATAAATCAGGCAATCACAGTTACCTGAGAGGATGAGCCTGTAGTTCACTGTTTTCTGAACACACCGCAGAAATGCTCTGCTGCAAGACCTGCTCAGGGAATTACAATAATAGAGCCTCATGGGCAGGAGGGCAGCTCTTGTTATTCAGAAGTCAGAATGAAATTTAAAGAAGTCACAAGCAATAAAAGCTGTTCAACTTAGAAAGCTGAATCATTTTCCTAACATCCTGACACCAATCTTTGCAGGGAAATGAAACTACCTAAACCGACGCCAAGATGCTTAATCTGACTGCACTCCAAGTAGATCGCTCTGTATGTGGGCACACACATGCAAGTGCTGTCTTGGATGAACAACTCTGTGAGCATTCTGTTTTCCCAGAGTTGAGGACATGACAAATTTTATTTACCCATATGGAGATCTCAAGGATTACAGCAGGGGAGGGAAAGAACTCAGAGCCCAGGGTTGAGTGACGGAGCTCAATATTATCAGCAAACTCATTGCACTCTCCCCTGTGATTAGAATTGATCTTGCCAACAGGTACCACCTGTGCGTCTAAGCAGATAGGAAACAAGAGATCCTTGAGGTAATGCCACACTTCAAAACCCTCAACTACCACTTGTCTTCAAAGCTACATAGCTTAATTCTCCGTCGTCTTGTCAATATAGATGCCCCACGTGCTCTTCATGTGAGCCATCTCATATTCACACAAACAACAACAAAATAAAACTCTATGCCAGGGCAAGACAATGTGTGTACAATATTAAGGGGAAATGGATTGTGGGAACAGAAACATCTCCCAGATAAGAAATTCTAGAAATACTGGAGTTCAAGATGAAAGTTATTCAACTCCTACATAGCTGAAAAATGCTAAAACATGACATGAAAAGACCAGAGGTGAAAAGTACACTGTAACAACACAGCACTGGAATAACGTTCCTCCTCTAACAGCAGGAAAATAATCTACTGTTCTTACATACATTAGAAACTTTGAGGCTTGTTTTCATTTTACCCATGCAGATGTTTTGGGAATTATTGTAGAGCCAGCATGGCAAGTTGTCCTCAAGAGCTTCTCCAGAATCAAAGGTAAGGGGAAGAATGAAACAGGTTATCACGAGTCTCTGCACCAGTGGCAAAATCAGCACTTTGGAAGAATCTACTATCATCCTGCTCTTTACAGGACTCTCATGAAGGCACCACTTGGCTTTTCTGACGTATTTTAAAATCCAATTTAAAAAGAGTAAATTTCAAGAAGGAGATTTCCTTGGGGCTCCATGTTCTATTTGTAACAGTTGAAAATCATCCAGTCCACTAGAAGAAGTTGATATTTCTCTTTATTGTTCATAGATCATTCTGCCTCCACAGAGCATTTGTTAATTAGTTATTTGAGTGCAGCAAAAATTGCAAGTGTCTCAGCCTATATACTAAATGCTATGAATTTTGCCGTATGAGACATACTTCATCAAAGAGATAGACTATGGCATCAAGTGCACCCTCAGCAAGTTTGAAGATGACACCAAGCTGAGCAGTGCAGTCAATACACTGGAAGGAAGGGAAGCCATCCAGAGGGACCTGGACAGGCTGGAAAAGTGGGCCCATGAAAACCTAATGAGGTTCAATAAGGCCAAGTGCAAGGTGCTGCACTTGGGTTGGGGCAATCCCAGGTATTTATACAAACTGGGGGAAGATCTCCTTGAGAGCAGCCCTGTGGAGAAGGACTTAGGGGTCCTGGTGGACGAGAAGCTGGACATGAGCCAGCAGTGTGCGCCTGCAGCCCTGAAAGCCAACTGTGTTCTGGACTGCATTAAAAAAGGGGTGGCCAGCAGGGAGAGGGAGGTGATTGTCCCCCTCTACTCACCTCTTGTGAGGCCCCATCTGGAGTACTGCGTCCAGGCCTGGGGCCCCCAGTACAGGAAGGATGTGGAGCTCTTGGAGCGGGTCCAGAGGAGGGCCACGAAGATGATCAGAGTGCTGGAGCACCTCTTCTATGAGGAAAGGTTGAGGGAACTGGGCTTGTTTAGCTCGGAGAAGAGAAGACTCCGGGGAGACCTCATTGTGGCCTTCCAATACTTGAAGGGAGCATATAAACAGGAGGGGGAATGGCTGAGGGTGGATAGTGATAGGACAAGGGGGAGTGGTCTTAAACTGAGACAGGGGAGGTTTAGGTTAGATATTAGGAGGAAGTTTTTCACACAGAGGGTGGTGATGCACTGGAACAGGTTGCCCAAGGAGGTTGTGGATGCCCCATCCCTGGAGGCATTCAAGGCCAGGCTGGATGTGGCTTCTGGGCAGCCTGGTCTAGTGGTTGGCGACCCTGCACATAGCAGGGGGGTTGAAACTAGATGATCATTGTGGCTCCTTTCAACCCAGGCCATTCTATGATTCTATGAATGCATTTTAGAGACATGCTATGCAGAAGCAAGCTGTAAATTTACTTGAGGAGCAAAATTTCCATCCCCCTCTCAGAAAATCAGCAATGAAACAGCAAAGAATTTCATCTTTACAAGACAATGGAACACAAATAGCTTATTGCAGACTTATTTATCATTACGTTTTGTTCGTAAAACTATCATTCAGCCAGAAAGGTTGGTGTATATTCTAGTAAGCAGTTTTACAGTTTCAGTTAGCTGTCAGTACTTATAAGCCAAAACATGCAGCCCAAAACTGAAGGTAGCTTATCATTTCAAAACATCTCCTATCAGGACTGAGCAAAAATCCTAGGTCTCTTTTTTAGAAAAGAGTCCCATTACAATTAATGAGAAATGTAGAGTTTGATGAGAGAAGGATCTTTATGGGCTTGCCCTGAATATCTTAAATCTAAATTGTTCTAAATTGTTCTCTATTCATACCCTGTAGTTTAAGATGGGAGCTATGGCAGTATATGTAATTTCTAGTACAAAAGTGGTACAAAGCCTGCCTGTAACCAAGCAAGAAGAGGATGCTGAGTTTACTGGCATTTGCCATACTGCTACGACTAACAGCAATACTGGAAAATAAAAAACAAAACATATCAGAGAACTCCAGTTTTAAATCAACAGCCAAGATAATGGAAATAGTTTTCAAGAGACTAAATTTCAACATGCAGCTTTTTCAAAGTAAGCTTCATCAGACAGATGTGCCCTAGTTGACTTAGAGCAGGTACACAGGTATTTCACTAGTGATACTCAATGAAACAAACATTATGAGTTAACTCCTAATTTTGTTTGATTTTTGCCAGTGCTCATCACAAAGCACTAATGCAATATTGCTGAGCAGCAGCACAGTGTATTATATCAGTAAATGATGCTGCTAAAATTCAATGATATTAGAATGGAAACAAAACTTGGAAAGAAAAGGAGCAGAATATTGAGAGATACAATTAAGATACCTATAGAATTAGCTAAATATAGAAACACTTGATGGAATTGTGCGTATGCCAGTAAAAGACATCTCTGATTATGTTAACCAAGAGAAACTGAGATATGTCTTTCTTGAAGCACTAAAAAAATGATTAATATGAATAATTAAACAACCACAGAAATCTAAATAGTCCTCTTAAAGCAGTCCCCTTCATAATATAATTAATAGGTTCAGTGGAGAAAAAGTAACATCTTCATTACTGAAAAAAAGATACAGTCCTGGGACAATCATGGATTTCTTCTATTAACATCCAATTCTGGAAAAAATAATTTTGTTATCATAGAGAGATACTGTGCACTGCTATCTCTGTACCATCTGCAGAGCTTTACACAGTCAGGCATAACTGAGTATCAACAATTGAAACTTTGGAGATTATTAACGTTTATATTATAAAACTAGCTACAGCATTTTTTTCAAACATTTAGATTTTGAAAATTCACAACAAATTTATCTAAGTCTATTACCCATCTCTACAGTACACATCACTTTGTAATCACTTTTTATTGCTTGATAGCTCCTCTCAGAAAAGCTGCAATATCTTATAGGATAGGAAGATCACATTCCTCGATCCATTTAAAAAAGTTAGACTTCATTGGTTAGACTTAGAGCAACAGAAGGACAATCACTAACGAACTCAGAACAGACTTCTTAATCCTTGTGGAATAAGGCCAGAAAAAATAGGAAAGCTTCAAGTGAATCAGAATAGAATCCTTCATAATAGAAATGTGAAGCAAGCTTGAGTCAGGACTTCCCTCTCCTTTTAATTCAAGAAAAGTTATTTAATGGAAAATATGATTCTATGATTCTTGTGTTTTTTTTCCTTAATGTCAAATGAATACTGTATTTTAATCATTGGGCTTTAATTATGTACAATGTTTTGTATTCTACTTAAAATAACACATCTGATATATTTCAGTAGTAAAGTCTACGCATTTTCATTATCGCACACTGTATCTAATACTGTATTTTAGTGACACAGTTATAAAAATAGCCATACAATGAAATTTCGCTTTAATGCTGTAAATGTTAGATTATTTCTTTATTGTTAGGAGTTTGCTCATGTCAGGTTTGTGTGAAAACTGACTCCTGCATCGAATACTTTGAGCTCGTTTAAAGCTCTTGAGATAGAATAACACGCAGGTGTCAGTTCTCCAAATTTCACTGAAGATTAACCTAATATGCAATACGGTGACCTAACAGTTCTTCATTTGAAAGAAATCTGAAAAGTAATCTCTGATATAGCTGAAGAGTGAGAATAACCCAGTGGGATTTCCACGTCTTCATTTCCTAATGAGTTTTTTGATAATGAGAGGTGACTTTGCCAGTCACTGTGGGCTCTATTATGGCTAATTTACTCCACTTCACTCTCCTCGTTAATTATTAACACTAGCCTTTTTATCCTCATGAGGCCACATTCCAGTTTTTCCCTTTTTAGATTTTTTTCTAAATCTATCTTTATGAAGGTGATAGTTTCCAGGAAAAGGTTTTCACTTAGAGTACAGCCAGAATTATTTATTTCACTTTGGAAGACTGTAAAATTGATTATATAAGCACGGGGAGCTATTTCTAGTGCCTTTAATGTACTTGCAAGGTGAAAAGGCTGTTAATTAAAGAATAAGCACTGTGGTTATGTTTCAGTTGGGAATCAGTTCTTAGTAGAATGGTCAGTTGCCACTTGCTAACATACCCACTGATTAAAAGGTGACTAATTTCCATGGTTGCTTTCCAATAGTTACATGGAAAAAAAAGAGAGTATAATTTTCCAGATGGTTTCCACTCACCAGAAACTGTCATTTACTATATCTATTACCTATAGGGAATTACTGAAATTGGTATACAGGTGTGACATTTTAGATAGCAATCGTTTCAGCTAAGGTTTTAAAATCTTGCTAATAATCGCTTTGACATGAAAAAATATTTACCTGATTTTCTATAAAATATCTTTCCCAAAGCTGATTGAATCATTTAGCATTATTATCCATGTAATCTTTTAAGGAAAGGAAAATCAGTAGAAAAATCTCAATTCTCAGATCCAGAATGCTATCTCAAACCCATGGATTAAGACCATAAACTATTAGACCTCAAAACATCTATTTTTTCTTCAAACTTTGTACTCCAGGAGAATCTGGAACCTTTCAGTTGAAACCACTTTATTACCCAGAAACTAGGAATGATTGGAGGGTACCACCAGTGTTAGCCATGTAAAAAAAGCTGCTTTTGTTTTAAAATGTAGCTGAATATGGAAATACCGGCCAGCACTTACAACACAGTAAGTTTCCAAAGAACAGATAAACTACTCTGAATATATTCCTAATGCAAGATAGAATTAAATACACTGCTTAAGACAGTATCTTTGTTCCCTAACCATGTTTTATTCAAGTAATGTAGCTTATGGGGAGAATAGCATCCAATACCAACACCTATGAATCTAAATGAAGGTGCTGAAAACATGGGAAGAGACATTATGCCTACAGAGGAGACATGAATTTGCAGCTTTGTAGGCCCTTAGTTTGAGGGAATCTTTGAGTACAGGACGTATATTTCTCTTTGATGTAGTTCACCTTATGAGTTTCAACTTCAGAAGTTGGTAGTAGTCCAGACATGGTTGCTTGTGGTTACTATTTCCTAATGGCTCTTTCCCCGTTGATGCACTTTTTTTTTTCCTAAATGTCTAATTCCCACTGCTCCCTGGGTAAAGGCTTCAGATGTTGAATGTGGATTTTAGATCTTATGCAGAGAACCAGACAACCATTTAAAGTAATGCGCGCCTGACCCTTTTATGAGATCTGCCACAAAACTGAATTGATTCCTGCACACTCCTGAGCAGCTTTCTAAATCAAGCATAAATTGGCCACCAGCAGAGCAATTTTGTGTAGTTTGTAAAAAAAAAAGTACCCAGATCAATAATTCCCAAATATCTGTAATTTTCTTTCACTAGGACAATGTACCAAAAAGGAAATAATCCAGAATATGGCATTTCACATGTTGCAATGTGTCAGAGTAAGGAAAAGTATTTCATGAAAACAGACATCTAAGACTGGATGCTTAAGTTCTCTCACTCTGCCCAGACCACATCCAATGTGCTGCAGTAACAGTGACCCTCAACAATCCTGTTTAAGGTTCAGCTTTATTAGCCCTGCCCCATTCCCTTCATGAGAGTAGTCATCTACTGTTACAGTGAACGTTTGCTACTTGCTCCATTTCATGGTATGTTGCTGCAGCCAACAGGGACTATACTGAGGTGACCTAGATATTTCAATGAAGACTTGGCAGCTAAGGGTAACGATATACAACGATAAACAACAAAGATTGAAACGTGTCACCTTGGAGAAAAGCTCTTGAATGCTATTTTCCATTCCTTCTGTCACACTGTTTCCATAGGTGGAGCTAAAATTCTTGAAAGCTATTGAACTTTTGCAGACATGAAATAGATTTTCCAGGGAAAGTTAAAATTGATTGCTTGTATTTACAATAATAAAAGATTCAAAATTCAGAATAACTTCAATAATTGAATTTCCGTTTGTATCTCCAAAATAGTTTTAAAAAAAAAAAAAACAGGTCATTTTCTCATTTTTAAAAAATACACATTGAATGTGAATACACATATAGATGAATACAAACATATATATTTTTTCTTTATGGCACCCTAGAATGTTAGGATTTTTTTTTCTGTAAAATAAGGTGCAATTTGATGTTTTTTAAAATAATATCTATTCCATTTTCTTGGGTTTCATTGATCATTTCCTAAATTCTGTTACTAAAATCACTTGCACACAAAACATTCCTAAACTTTTACAAAAACGAAGATTTGCTCTTTGAAGACAAATTAAAGCAAGGTAACAAGTCTTGATCACCAGCTTAAATCATGATACAACAATGCACAAAGTGAAAATAACACTGACCTCCTGTGTATATCTAACCCCATTTGCGATATGCCTACAAGACTTTTACAACATAGAAACTGGTCTAAAAGTAGTTTATATGAAAGCTTAGAAGGAAATATTAAATACATGTTATGCTGCTTGTACATCACTGATTTAGAATCAAGCAATTGGTTGTACTGAATAGTAGCCAGAATAAGGAATTAAATGGTGTGTGAATAGAAAGAAAATGCCTAACTTCCAAGAAATGGAGCACCAGAATATATATCATAAACAAGGGCACTGATACTCTTATTTTGAGAATTACAAACATATTTCTAGGGTATAGGGAGATTAAAAAAAAACAAAACATCTTATGCACACAGTAAGCAAAAACCTGAAGATCTTACTATCATTTCTGAGGGAGTTATTCAACAGCTGGAAAAGTGGGAAGCTGTCCCAGGAGTCCCGTGGCTGTGCTTCAAGTGCTGAATCCATATCAACAGAATAAAGAGACAAAAACTTCTCTGCGTGCTCAGCCAATAATTCCGGCCACCAAGCGAATGCCTGCAAATGTGACAAAATAGAATTACCAACACAAGTCGTAAAGCAAAAAGATGCATTGTATTTATGGCAAAATACATTTGGATATGTCACTTCACATCTGTCTTATTCAGAGGGGATGAAAGGGCTGTGTGAAAAATGTGAAAACATTTTGTAAGTCTTTGCATATATAATATAAGAAAGCAAATAGATTATGCTGGGAAAGACAACAGAATCAGAACAAAAATATAAAACTAAGAATCAAAAGCAACATTTCCTACCACAAGACTTGCCAAGAACTCCATTTGAAAAGGACTATAAATCCTGCAACTCTTTTTGCCAAGAGAAATAAAAGAACAAAGGACTATATGTTATCAGATTAGTTTATTTTTCAAATAATTTCTGTATTATACATTTTGCTCTTATTTGCTCATCAGAAGGCATGGATTGAACTTGAAACATTATTCCTCAAAGTCTAAGTGTTTTTTAATAAACACAATATTTTTAAATTCCTATTTTTTGTCTTAAATATGCCAGCTTCTCCTGAGGAAAGAATACTGTTTTCCTTCATCAAATGTTTCTCTAGAAATTCACAAATGTTTCCATTAATTTTCAGCAACTTAAGAACTTGTTACAAAATTGATAAAAATTAAGATTCTTAGGTAAGCTTAGCTTACAGATTAAACTTGTGAAAAATAGTGTGTCATCAAGTAAAGCCAGCTTTATATGAAAAGCCACCAGATATGTAACTTTTGTAACTTATAACTGTCATTTAAATCTAGGGTTTGAAAGGTCAGTATGGAAACTGAATCAAAGGAACCTATATATTAAAGATGAAGTTGAAGTAAGCTTATGAAATGGGATGAATACCGCACTGCTGAGAGTGTTTTGTTCAGAGTTAATGAAAACACAATGATCAGAAATACCTACACACGTTAGATGAGAAAAAGTCTTTCAAACTAATGCTCCTCTTTTTGAATATCTCATTATGAATATTTTTGATTTTTGATCTGGGATGCGTGTAGCTTGAGCTACACAAGTGCTGAGTTGCCACAGCTTCTAATAGTGTCGCTTGTATTTATGAAATGCAAATCCTAGATATGCAGAATGATCTGCTCAGTCCAGAAAGGGATCAAGTAAGAGACAACTTCTATAGGTATGTTCTTGCATCTTCGACTTCCTGATGGATTAGACTTTCTTGATAAGGGCTGGATAACTGCAGCTTAAAAGAGGAAAAGATGAAGTGGCAAATGGTTTTTTTAAAAAAATGCTTAGCAGGCTGGAAGCATTACTGAAGGACACTTGGTGTGCTGCAGTGTCAGGACTTAAGGACACTGATTGGCATCACAGTGAAAAGAACAGATGAGGCTCCAAAATTTTTGGCAAGAGTTTGAAATGGAGTTTTTTCTTCAAACTGGAGGAAGTTTCTCATTAGTAAGTCCTGTTTAAGTGGAAGCATTATTATTACTCTAGAAAATAAACAAATGCAAAGAAATAAGGACAGAAGAAAAGTTACATATAGCCTTTATCGGGTGTCCCTTTCAGGCAAACAAAATTCCTTTTCAAAAACATTGCCAGAAAATCAAAGCAAAAAAAAGAAAACCCCAAACCTGAGCAAAACAACACATTCTTTTTCCATCTTCCTCCTCTTTGCAAATGATGCTTTGAAACAAAACAGAAATTATTCTGACCCTCTCAAAAACTACTCATCACTATGTGGGCAGCCAGAAGAACAGAACAACAAATACTACAGCTAAGATGGTTCTTCAGTCATTATGGATAATATGAAACCAGGCTAAAAGCAATTAGCAATTGGTGACACACTTCTATAGAACAATAGCACTGACATCATTAGAGGAAGACTAAAGAGCTGAGATGAAAGACAAGCAAATGTAGGAATGCAACATCAGAAATCATCAATTCGTGCTATACATTCAATGCACAGTTCCATGCTCTAAATGGTGAAAAATAATGAATCAATGAGTCACGTACCTCTCTTCCCTTTGGGAATCCCAGAAATTTGGAAGTGTTGTGAATAAAAAAAAAATCTAGTATTACAAAATGTGATAAACTTTTAGAGAGTTTGAGAATCTTAGAGATTTCTGATGCTTTTCATCAACTGCACCATCAAACACTGAACATTTACTTAATATTACAATGTGAAGTCAGCATACTCAATCTTCTGTTTTGAGTAGAGAGTGTATAATTTTTGTGATCTCATACATATTTTAATACTGAAATTCTTCACGTTCTATAAATTTCAGTAAAATTAAACATATACCACATGAATCAAGGAAGGGGGATATAATCTCAAAGTTCTCTTTATTCTTCTCAAACTGTCTTAGATTGACAACTTCTGCTGAATTGATTTTTCTGAAGGTACATGCAATATACTTGCCCTTCTAGAAAATACCACATCCCTGAATGCAAGTTAGTAATGTGAACGGTGATCTTTGAACAGAAATGTTTAATCATACATATACCATTTTATTTGTTTCCTTTGTGCTCTTTTCCATAGAATTACAATATTCTTACATTAACGAAGAATTTGTCTCAAAAGACAAAGACAACTATATATATATTTTTATTAAGTAATCATTACAGGGTAGCACAGCGGCAACAGTAGTGTAGAATGGGATCTCCAGGGAATTAATTTCAAATCATTGAAACAGCTGTTTCTTCAGTGTAAGATAAAATATCTCTAACAAGTTCACACATGACAGATGTAGGCTAAAAACTAGATTTGGTAGTGTGATATAAAACCAGATGTTTTGAATGATCATATTTCTAACTATATATACTAAATCATGTTTATCTTTTTGTATATTTTCCTCAAAAATATTTATTGATTTTCTGAGAACATTTTAAAAACAATTTCCTGAACCTTAGAAAACTATATTTATTCATTACGTGTTAATAATATATACAATTATGGGTACCTGGTCAAGTTTATTTTTGTAGTACCTTGATATAAAAGGTGCTGTAATTCTAAATTTTCTAAATATTATGGTTTCTATATCACAAAGGAAAAGACGTGATAGTAAGAAACACAAAATTATTCAGTTTTTTTTTTCTACTTAAAAATGCCATTTTGAAAAGGGCAAGTTTAAAAGCAGTACTTTTCTAATCAACAGAAAAGCAACAGGAACGTGATAATTATACCCACCACAATTTTAATGCTGAAATCAAAACCTAAACAGCATGATGGAAACCAGCATTCAGATACATTTTCTTTCTATTTTGAGTGACAGGTGAAAGGTTGGAAGGAACAACTGCATAAGGCTATGAATGTTTTCCATACCATTTCACAACCTCCAGCACAAAGATGTTTTCTGTATTTTATGCTCTTTAATTTTTGTTTCTATACCTACAGTTCATTCAAGCGATTCAAGTAGAGTTGTATTTCACTTCACTTTTCATAAGCTTCAAGTCCCTTATTCCTCTGTAAATGTGAACTGCCTTAAACATATGTCAGAAAGTAAAGCTAAAATGTTTCTTGACAGAATTGCTTCGCATCAGGGCAGAAAAAATGTAGGAACAAACCATTCTCTACAGTTACAGCCTCACCTCTGAATGATGTTCTTCATTTTGCTGCAGTACTTCGATACAGAGCTCTGCGAGGTGAAGAACCTCTTCCAGTTTTCTAGCAGGCGTGGCTTGGTTCATGGCCTCTATGTGAATACAAAAAAGCAAACCAACATTGCTTCAGTTTGAAATAAATACGTTTCTCTACAGTAAGGGAAAATGACAGAATGGAAGTTACAATTTTCTGAAGTATAAGCAACTTCACATGTTGAGAATGATCATTTAACATATGTAAAAGCTGCTGAATGCCCAGATCACTTGAAAGAGAAAATATTTACTTCACAAAAGAATCGGTGATCGTTATAAACATTATCTAATTTGATATGTGAGAACTAACAGGTGCATCAGTGTATTAGTTGCACAACTTCTGCAACAAGCAAGTTCTAATTCTCTTCAAGGTCAGAGATAGAAAGACGGCAGGCACTCAAGACCTTTTCTGTTATTGTCCTGTCAGTACAATACCATTCTCACTAGATGACTCATTACAATCCTCAGCATTTCATGCATTTTGCAGCAATCAAAATTTTCAAATATGTTTTATCTAAATAAGACACGACATTTTAGGCATATTTAAAAACAAGCAAAGTGCAAAACAACGACTATTCAAATAACTCTCTATTATTCAAATAAATTCTCTACCCTGCTACATGCTGTTTACTAATAGGATTGAATCTATTCAGTATCATAATAAAAAATAGCACAATAAAATAAAGATGCTATAACAGAATTGACATAAACCTACTAAAAACATATTCATAACAGAAAATAAAGACAAATGCAAAAGTTACGAATGATATTATGAGCATTCATTCTACACAGCAGACTTCAAAAAGAAAGCAAACAACAAAGCTAAAACAAATGTAACTAAAAATCTTACAGACCAATTTAAATCAGTTCACTTTAAAATTAAAAACAGTCACAGGACTACATTCCAGGCATAGCCATGAGTGACAAGTGAAAAGAAGAACCTAATCTTTTACAAGCATAGCTTAATTACTGAGAGTAATTTTTCCAGCTGCATGTTTTTTATCCCTTGAAAGAATTTCAGTATTATGTATGTGAGGTTGTTCACAAAGTTCCTGTCCCAGACCATAAGCCATAGGATGGAAATGATGACATACAATATAGTCACGAGTAGTGAACCACACACTGTTACATGCAAACATTTCTGCTGGTATTTCTTTCCTTCCTACTTTATGCATCCATAATGACATAGAACATTATCAGATTAATTAAGAAACTTACACAATCTCCTAGCTGCCAGTAAGAATCAAATTGCACACACTAAATATGTTTATACACTTAACAATTCTGGCAAGTCAAAACAACTTTTCAGACATCTGAAAGGCAAGTGACCTTGTCCAGTTCTTCAAGGCTAACACACTGATGCATAGTATCTTCATGAAACGGAGCTTTAATGTAAATCCAGAAACACTGGATTAGAATCTCCAGCAAACATACACTTAAAGGCGTCTATAACAACAAATTATCCTAATGCCAATAACAAACCAAACAATTTAGTTACTGAAGTAACTATAAACAAACTTCAAAGCTCACTGAAATGCACCATAAGAGCCGACCTATTCATATAGTAAGATTTCCAAACCCGTAATCTAACTGAAGAGTTACAAACATGGACTAAGCACAAGGCACATACCAGGACACAAAACTACATTCACCGTGTCAAGATCAAGGTCGTTAATATTTTATTGAATTCACAAATTTGATACTCTAGAATAGTTAATATGAATATAACCTTCAGTGAGTTTAGAAAGGATTGGTCCAGCCACTATCAGGTTACAACATAAAGACCACTATTGGATTCAGTCTTAAACTTGTTTATGTTTCATCCAGGACAGAAACTGCTGTTTATAGTGGTCAGTGTCTTCCTCTCCCTGCACACATAGCAAATACTATTCAATTGGCTGATAAACCTGTATCTGTATCACTGATGTTAATGAGTTTTAGGAAGAAATCACTGATAATAATACAGAGTAGCAAATCTGATTTCAGTATAAACAACTCTTTTTTTTTTAAGAATCAGCCTGTTTTTCATAGATCCTACCACTAAGTAAGCAAAATAATTGCTTTTATAATTGCATCAATTTGTAATGATATTAAGCAAGCACTACATTATTTAAAAAAAAAACTATATCCTAAAAAAGACTTTCTCTAAATTAGAAAATAATTCTAATAATTATATCAAATCTGATTTTGCATTGTTGTTTTGGAGTAAGTGTACTTATTCCACACCTGGAACAAGTTCAATATAGCCTAAAATTACTGAACAGGCATCATTATCATCAGAGATAGCTGGAAAGATCAGAGATTTACTAGCTAATGTAAGATTATCCAGAACTATCCCTATGATAGGATCATGAGGAAAAGAAGCGTGGTCTCATGGACATATTAATTTCATTGAGCAAGCACTGGGGAAATACAGAAAACATCCGAGTTGAAATTATGAATTTCAATCAGAAATGGCATTGAATGGACAAGTGGGAATGGCAACTTTTTTGGTTTGTTGGTTCATTGGTTTGTTTTAAATGCATAAGAAGTCTAATTGAATGCAAAGAGAGAGGGGATCAGGAGTCGGATTGATCAGCATTGGATTGATAAACACTGTGAAAGGAGAAGCCCTATTTATGGTCAAAGATGATGTTGGCATAAAAATAAATCAGTCATCACAAGTTAACCAAGCCAGAAATAGCATAGATTCCAATCATTATGGGACTAAAGTCAGGATTAATTTTTCCATAGGATCAGTGTGTTGAGACGGAAGAAGAGGTCAAGAAACCTAAGTTTCCTTTTCAGGTATATATAACAAATTTCTAAATGATGTTTTATGGCAGGAATGCCTAAAAATGCAGGAGAAATAAAGCTCCCTGAATTATAAGTCTCACATTTGCATGAAATTCTCAGTGTATTTGGAAACTATTTTCTACTTGCTAAAAACATGCAAATTATTCTTGATGCTTTATACAGCTTTCAATATTTTTAAAAATCATTTTATTTCAATCATCAGATTTAGTTAAGGAAACACAGTAGATAATTGCCCCCACTCTGCATCCTTGGAAAAATCTCTTATTTTTTTGTTTACTTTTTCACAGAGTAAATCAATAGAGGCAATTTCATTTGTATAGTATTTACTTTTCCACATTTCACTTAGGCTTCATCTAAAGCTTCTTTTTGCATCTGTAAGTTACTAACTACGTTAGTTAGTCTTTTTCCCTAACTAATGACTTCTGTCTTTCCAAAATCTAGTGAGTACGGGCTTATAGACAAAATAATCAGCTTTTACATGGGTGTATAAACAAGTGGCTGTTCATTCATTTGGAAGAAAAAGCATGAAATATTAACTTTTTTTTTTTTTAAACTAAGTACTGTGCTCGTCTTTATAAGTGTTAAAAAAAAAAAAAGAATAAGAGGAATGGAAATCAGTTCTGTCAGTTTTCATTATATTTATAATGTCTTTCTCTCCACAATTACTAAGGGTTGCTAAGATGTGTTTACACTGCTCAGACTAACAAGTTGCTGCAGGAGTCGAGACAGTAAATATGCTGCTTGACATCTTTTAGAAAATAAACAGAAAAAGCCATCCATCATCTGTTTTCAGCTTCACATTCTGTCAAAATGAAAAAGCAAGACAGGCTTTGCAAATAATGGATGCTTTCTCAAGTATACCCTATCAGTGAGTCACACATGTACCAAGAAAATATTGTTTAATGAGCTAAGTTAACTGACTAAAAAGCTATTGAAATGAAAAGGTGAGTGCTTCATGGATGGATGGAGATTAAGGTGAGAAGGGACTGTCAGATCTTCTGCTTGGAGCTCCCGTTTTATACAGGTCAAAGAACTTCTCCCAGTTCCTCCTTTACTGGACCCAAAAACATCAGTTTGTCTAACACCTAACTTATGCTTGCTTTCCAGAAAAGATTGCATCTTTGAAGACAAATGTGAAACTCATTTCTTCGCTTGTCCTCCAACCCCTGCACATAACCACCATCACTATTAAATGCATGTGTTTAATTTCCCATGAGCATTTTCTTGGCTTTGGCCCTTTCGTCTTCTATGCCTTTCTCTACCAAGTGAAGGAATACTTCCCTTCCTGTTTGTTTTTTCCTCTGTGAAGGTATTCTGCACTCCGAAATAAGTCAGTTTTCTTTAATGATTGGAACTGACTAGAGTTCTTCAACTATACTCTTTCTTCAGCCTTAAAAATATTTTTAGCTTTATTTTATAACAGATTGTACAACGTTGACTAGAGGATGACTCAAATACTAAGCTCTGCCAGATATCCTCACAACCTCACTAAGCTCTGCCAGATATCCTCACAACAGGACATGCTGCCCTGTTATGCCACATCTGGATACTGGGATCTCCTGAAAACCTGCTTGTCTGCTTTTACCCAAATCCACTGCAGAATGAATGTATACCAGAAACAATGTCATATTCTGTATGTCCTGCATTCCTTTATATGCTAGGGTTATTATTTTACAGTATCTAACTTTGCATTATATATATTAAAACATATCTGGACTGAAAGACTTAAGGTTACCAAACAGCCTAGATCACATCAACATTTTGCTGTCATTAATGTCAACAGGTCTAATGCATCATCTGTACAAACTTAAGCAAAGATTTTATATCTCTTCCCAACCAAGGATGAACATACGAAATATCCAGAGCAACTTCCTGAAACCCTTCCTAGAACTCTAATGATACAGCAGTAATGTCTATTTTCTGAGGTCCCTCAATTAACCTCTTCTTTATGCCTACTTAAGCGAATTTGCAGTGTGCTACTGCTTTTGTAAATGACTGCTAGACAGTAGTAAATTGTATGCCTTATATAGCTCCATCCATTCCAAGTGTTCTTGCTTAGCTGTTGAGCCAAGAGCCATGACAAATAATCAGTCTGAACAACTGAGGTGTACCAGCAGAACTATGACACTGATCATTGGGATGGAATGCAGCATGATCTGAGCTGTATGGAGCCAACTCTGCTCCAGTAGGGCCAGCTAATTCAGACTTTTCAACATGCTGGCTTTGCATGTTGCAATACTGCTTGAAGCAAAAGCAGTACAAATGTCAATAAACTGGAGCTAATATATGCTACTAGACCTGAGCTGACTCCAGAGTTAATCTGCAACTGGGATAATCCATCCACAGATAATTTAGATGTGACCACAATGGATTTTCTTGCAAATGCTCATGGAATTAATTCTGCAGTGAAAAACTGGAGTGGACATCTGGAAGGACAGGCTATATTTTTCTGATTAAAAAAAATAAATCTAGCCTTATATAAATAATGGAATTTAGTTTTAATTGTGAAGCTTTCCATAATTCTAAGAATTAAATAGGATTTTAAGTTCTCGAGACAAAACAGTTTCAAAAAAATAATTAATATTACCCCTGGCATGTACAGAAAGATTATGAGATTTACAGAAAGTTAGAATTTACATCTCCTAATTTATAACCTATCATTGTATAAAGTGGGTGACATTGCAATGTTTCCATCTTTTTTTAAATCTATCGTAGTATTCAATGGAATTACTGTCATGGGACAATCACAGATTTCTTTTCAGAAAAGGGAATCTACTGACTCATGTGAAGCTGGAAAAAAACTGAAACATGAAATCTGAAGAGGTAAAAACAAAAGAAAGAATGCAAGGATGAAAAGAAGTCTGATTTTTCAATTTGCGATCTAATTTACGATGCTTTGTATTCTGGTTTTCGCAACATAGATACTAGCACTTTCTTCCCTTCCTTGCTTCTAACTTGTAACTTCTCTTTAAAGGCATAAAGAACTAATGTTCTCAGCACTTTCTGTTCCTGTGGATTAAAACTCAGAGATAACAAACATGAGAACTGAAGAGCTCCATGAATGAAGGGAGCTGAATAGTTGACATCCCAGTAGGAGAAAGAACTGGTACTTGAAAATGCAGACCTAGATTTCATAAATCTAATAAATTTTAGAGCCTAAACTTTACAGACTTAGTGAAAGATGTCAATAGCAAATCTAATGCCTGCAGGTAAAGAGGCAGGAAAAGTGATGCTGTCAATTAACTTTAAAACAAATTTTGACAAAATTACTAATTGAGGACATAAAACAGAATAAAATGTAACAAATTTGCAAATGTAGTTTGCGCTAGATTCATGCAGTGGCTATGCCTGATAGGATATTTTCTTAGAAAATAAATTCAGTAGATCTCATCTATTCTGACTTTACTAAAGCATTTGATACTGTGCCTCATGGGAAAACTATCAGTCAAGCTGAAGAAAATGAGGATTAAAAAAGAAACTGTGTGTTAGACAAAGAAGATACCTAAAGAGAAATACTATGGTTAATGTTGAGAAGGAGCAAAGAAAGAATTCCTTGAGGATCCATTGTAGGGCTGAGCTTCTTTAATAATTTCACCAATTACTTGAGAATAAATACTATGAGTGCACTGATAACAGTGTTGTAAAACACTGTCAATAAAGAGCAGCGTCATAATGCAGTAATAGAAGAACTGGAGAAGGATGGTTAAGACCAACTTTAAGAGGGAGAGCAATGGACTTAACATGAACAGCAACAAACATTTGCTAAAATTCAGCAGTTGGAAATGATCAAAGACTATGAAGACTTGGTTGTATTAATTTTTCACAGAACAGCAGTGTGCCACAAGCATGATGTGGATGGGAAAAGACCAGTATTTGTCAAACATACCACATTAAGCACTTCTGGTTACATTGAGCTTATGCGGCAAGGTGTTGGTAACGGGCTGTGGGGCGGCCTGTGAGCAGACCTCCACAGTGCCCTGTGTCAGAGCAGAGCAGCTCCAGCTGCTCCAACAGGGCCCCGCCGCTGCCAGAGAACAACCGCTGCACAGCTTGGAGAGAGGGGGGAGAAATGAGAGAGCAGCGGCCCTGTGGGCACCGAGCTCAGAGCAGGAGGAGGGCAGGAGGCGCCCCAGCAGCTCCATGCAGCCCAGGACAGGCCCACGGAGGAGCAGGCTGTGGGCACTGCACCGAGCATTATAGATTGGGAAGTAGTTCTACTACCATGCAAGGCATTTCATGGAGATGATACAGTCATCAATGTTCAAGAAGGTTCAAACGTTAATAGAGAAAGTCTTTCAAGATGGTAATGAAAAACAAGAGACTAAACTTCTGAGACAAGGTAAGGAAAGCTTACTAAAAAGTAGGTTTTATAAGTATAAAAACTGTCTAAAATACATCATAAGGCAAGGCAGGATTGAAGATGCAAAAGAAAAAGCTATCTAAGATAAAGGAGGGAGGTACTGTGCTAAAAAATAGGAAATGACATGACTGAAAGGTGATTCCTAGCCTATAGAGCAAGCAGGACTGGAAATGGTCTTCCCATACTTGAAGCAGGAAGCAGAAAATGGGAAGAATGACGGCACAAAGAAAGAACGGCTCAGTCCAGCTGTTAAGCCAGGATTTGGGTATGCTGATGAAGGAGGTATCAGGACATTAACCGCGGGTTCCTTTCCAGACCTCTGTTCCAAAATTGAAATCAGGGATTGATTTAAGAGGATACAGGGATGTATCCTCTTGTTTCTGTTTAGTTGTACAACAGACACCAAAAATGCGCTACACAGCTGTGCAAGTCACTCATTTTTGTTTATTCAGTGAAATGAACATGCATGGAGAGCTTTAATCAAGTCCTCTCCAGCTACAATGACTCTCACCACTTGCCTTCTCTATTTCAATAATGTTTGCAGTGTTCTTCTTTTTAAGTCAGAAAGATCCTCCTGAGCTTTGAGGGCATTTACATACGAGTTTCAAAAGGAAGGGTAGTATGTAATGAGTATGTTAATGAATTATGTCCTTTAAAAAATAACAACTGCTGCATTGCTCCTGACCCTCTATTGTATGGAGTTAACAGTTATCCAGCCTTTGGTGGAGAAAGCCATACTGAAATGACAACTGTGATTTGTCTTTGAGTGTTTGCGCACTACATAGTAACTGTTTGCCCTGATTTTAATAAAATTTATTCTCATTCCTGTTATTAAAACTGATTGGCAGAAAAAGCCCAGTATATTCAGTTACCCTAGACTTTTAAAAATAATGAATTTAAAGAAAATTACCTTATAATTCAAATGTTTCCAATCTGTCTATCACCTCCAAAGTGAATATCTATCACCAATGACAGATACTGACCTGTTCGCTTCACAGCCATTTACCACATTCATCCTTAACCAAGGCCATTTTTTTACTCTACAGAAATGTAATAGAAATGTAATGACCTTGTACTGAAAAATTTGTTTACATGTGAGGTTCTCTCACTTGTCTTTGGAAATAACAGCAGCACTCGCAGAGTTCATTTCTCCTCATTTATTCAGATTTCTAATAAGTGTAACTGGGGAAAAATTGGTTCTGAGAAGGAATAAATAAAGTACTTTATTACCATGTTTTTTAAATGGATTTATGTATGTTATCATTTCTTTATAAGTTTCCCTTTATGAAGGTGAGAAAACAGCTGAGGGAGGCATGCAAATTTCTCTAAGCTATTCATTGGAAGCTCTACAGAACTCATCTGAAGAATGCATTTTGGCTCTGGCCTCAGAATCCAGCAAGCCAAGTTATGCTCATCATAACTTATTGGGAGAGTTAAGTACCAAGTAAGACTGGGAAACCTGTCATACACAAAACGATTCAGAAGTACATTCAGGTAGCAAAGTCACAAAGACAGCACGTTCTGAAATGAAAATGGTTTATACTTAAGAAGAGATTTTAATATACTGATGCCATGTCATCATTTTGACAAATCATAAGCCCTTGCTGCAAACTACAGGAGCGTTATATGAGAGTTCTTAGGCATAGTTCAAAATGACAATGGTAGGCTTGCTGCTGTTCTCCTCATAATGGCAATTATACTGACTGAACAGATTTGCTACTCCATGAGAATTTCAGCAGTTCATGTCATGAGGAATAACATGCTGAACCTTGTATAATTTTCACTGCGAATGTAATTTTTATTGAAAAATGCTGTTCTACAATGTGGCAATGCTAAATAAAATGTCATTCTGGCTGCAAACAAATCCTGTCAGTGCAAGTGCTGCTTAAACCACTGTGTCTGCCATTAAGAAAGTAACCACCGTCTTCTGGGAAAGCATTCAGAGTCTTGTTCAATTGAGACTATGAAAATGAGAGCACTTGGGGAAAAGACCTGGGAACCTGGCAACCACACTGCTGAGAAAGGATTCTCTCAACAGGAAGAATTTGCATGTTCACCTCTGTATTACCCAACCAAGGATACTCCTACAATTCAAGATTCTCTGTACAGTGTTCAGTGTACAAGTTAAATTGTAAATAATAATCCTTAAATAGTTTTTCCTTATTTTCCACAACAATGCAATACATGGTACTAGGGCTAAGCATGCTGTACATCAAGTTCATGTTGAAATCTGTAGTTTAGCTAGCGACACCAACAGGAGCAGGATTTGGCTCTGTTAGCCAGTCTAAAATGTGAATGATGCCTAAGACTGAACTTTTACATCAGAGAAATGGGTTCAAAGCAACACTAAATTATTGTGCGACAGTCTATTCTGTCAATAAAATTAATTTTCTGAGTTGTCTCACTAATTTTCAGATAAATTTTTAGTCAGAAGAAGAATTTAATTAAGCAATTAAATTAGAAATACAACCTATAGACCTCTAGTTTCACCTAACTTACACAGTGAATTTCCATTTAATCACTGTGTGCCATAGGCTTTCTTTCCTTTCATTCTGTAATACTGTCATTTGCCAGGTCACTTAAGGGACAGCTTTCCTATCCTAGAATCTAAAGAAGACAGCAATAGTTCCTCTCAAACCATGCTTAAAGCTAATGTAAAATGACTGAAGACAGGTACAGTCTTTCTTTTTTTTTTCCCCTGTGCCTCTAACTTTATGTCATCTGTACTTAATGGTCTATGATTCTGACACAAAAAATAAGAATAGCAAGGGTGAGGGAAACAAAGACTTGTACTTGAGGTGACACGTTATATAAAAGTGTACAACTGAGGTTCCAAAGCACAAATGTCATCCGAGACAAACTCCAAATTGAGTTTCCTCCTTTCACAGATTCAACACTTTCTACATTTCTCATTTGAAGAGACATTTTAATCAACAGCTACATGAGTTGAAGTAGTAAGTGGAATATTTGTACTATCTAGCTTTAGGTGTCTTACCTAGCAGAGAACCTCTTTTAGGGTGTATTTGTATTTGATAGTATGAAACACATCTTTTCACAGAGACATTCCTGAAGGAGCCTCCAGGTGCTCAGGAACACCTGCTTAAAGGTCCTTTCCCTGTTGATCAGAGGGGATCAGAAGATCACTTGGTTGTCAGACGCCTAAAGCTGGTATTAACACTTGTGTACTCATTCTAACAGGCAGTGGCAGAAATGCCTGTATTACTGCATTGTCTTTTCCCTTTTTTAACAACTCTGATTGGAACACTTCTGTTTCCATGGTATTTAAACCTTTTAAATGAAAATCAGTGGAAGTGTCGAGAATCATCAGAATTTTCAGACTCTTCAGTTATGAATACTAACTTTTAGAAAATGTAGTCTTTATAATTTGATAGCGTTTTCTGCTTGGTTACTGGCTACAGAAGCTGTTCATCTTACAGAGAATGGAGAACTAAGAAATGGACTGCCTTTCTCCCTTCAGGTCCCTCATTGTCAAGGAGCTCTCTTTTGAACTACCTTTTGAACTACTTTAAAGTCACCATCTCAGTGTGTCTTTCAAGACAGAAAATGATTTTATGCTGAGAATGCTAGCAGCTCAATATCCCTTCCCATAGCCGTGGTTGGAACCCAAAAAGCACTATCATCAGGCTTTAAAAAAGGTAAAACAAAAGAGTGTGCACAGCTATTATTTCCATTCTATTCTATTCTAAATTGTATATATATTTGCAATCCCTCATACTTCCATGCAGCCACTAGTACTCGACCACACACCTGAACAGCCATTTCTACTCAGCCTTTATGGAGACAATATTTCAACCATGCCCTTTTTTGATCTTTTTGTTAACTATTTGAATAAAAGAACTCAAAAAACTCTCTGCATTACTAGAAACAATATCAGACTCGTGAAATTAGAAACACAAAGAACTAACATGATCTCAAACCTCATCTGTAACTAGAAAAATAAACATACCACTAAACAGAATCATATCAGAAAGATGTAAAAGAAGCTTTGTGAAATGAGTTCTCATATGAAGTCCTTCATTTTGGATTTAAGAGCCAAACTTTTCAGCGTCTCTTTGTTACATCTTTCACAGAACCTAAATTTTTCAACATTCCAAAAGATAGAGGTTAATAAAATCACCTAAATTACTAATAAATATGCATGACATAGTTAAATAACAATGTAAATGATGAACACATGGATTGTACTACACTATATCAAAACTAATTTTAAGGCTTGCACATGCTCTGGTCAATATCTTCGTACTGTTGAAATCAACAGAATAAAAAAACAACAGATGCAACAGACTAAATCACATGCAGACATGCACACAAATGGTAATCACCTGAGTCCTTTTCTGCTGTTGCTAAGTATAAAACAAACAAATTTAAAAAAAAAGAAGAAAACCAAAAAAGAAAGAAGAAAAAAAAACATTATTGCAGAAATGAAACTGTTTTAATTTTATGACAATAGAATAAATACCAAATAAGGAGTTAAGAACTTCTGAGAATTGTTGAGTATAGCAGTGACAGTCCTGACTGTGGCAGAGATGCTCATACAATGCATTGTCTTCTCTCTTTTTTAGCTCTTAAAATGCAATTTGAGGAGTAAGCAATTAATGCAAATGCAAACATGAATTACTTTCAAGAGAAAAACATTTCAGTGCCTAAGGTGCAGCAATTCTCCCACAGAACTAAATGACAGAATGAAAACTATTACATTTATACTGGTAAAAATGTAAGACATTTATTATAAATTCAGTATAGGAAAAGATAAATACAGGCCTCATTGCTACTGAAGACGAAGGTGTTTATTTTTCTCATGTTATGGTGTTACAGCCCTTCGTTTTCTACTCTATTTTATTCCCAGAAAAATTACTTTACGCTTTTCTCCTTGATGTACTACATTTCTGTATGCAATAATCTATTATATTTTGGGCTAACATGAGTGTAAATATACTTACAGAAACCTAGTTTTGTCAAAAAGAAATAAGCAAGTTAAAATACGCCATGGAATGGACTCCAGTGTTATTTGCCACTCCAGCTTACTGCAGTATTAACAGTATGTATACTTAAAAGGGCAGAATTTGCTACTCACAGGGGAACTGATAGCATTCTTTATGACCTAGTTAAACATCTTGAAGAAAGATGTATTTACATCATGGTAAAAAAAAGAAAAAACTTTCCCAATCCGGTTTAGTGGCAGAGAGTTACGATATCTTTTGCAAACTTTTGTCACCTTATAAAATATTTTCATTTTCTTACCAACAGGTTTACTAAGAGACAAATATTGAGCCCCAAAAATTCCATTATAAATACGGGAAGGCAAAAATAAGGGAAATCATATTTTTGGTTTTTCATCTTCTAGAATAGATTTAATATTCACCCTCCTTTCTTTAACACAACATGATATCATAATTAATTATGATGAACTGGTTACTAAAATGGTTTCATGTTGTTACTCCCGTGATATAATACTGGTTGCTATAGTGATGAGATAGGTTTTTTGTTAATCATTTACAAGATTGGTTAACTCATGTTTTTCAGAGAATTTAAACAGAAATGGAAAAAGGAAAAAAAGTTGACTTTAGAGTACTGCAAAACATATGAGGCTTCATTTTGCTATTATGGTAACTCTATTTGTTCCAGTGTATTTCTAAAAATACATGCTATAAATAAAAAGTTAATATGCATAACTAGATTTTTTTTAGTAAAATCTATCTTTCATTTATTTTCCTATTAATTGACAATGCCTCCAAAGAAACAGATAGATGGAAACACGTTGTTTTCTACTCCTGAATATATGTGCACAGACAAAACTTTCTGTACTTTATGGAGCAAATCTTAACTAAGCATTTCACTATTATGACTTTGTTTTTGCTCTCCATAAGGTTTACTTACTTATGTACAATATTCAAATGATTCTGTGCATCCTAGCCAGTTTTTTGAGGAAAATCTTAATTTAATTCCACTGCAATGTGTTCCAGAACATGTGCAAATTCCAGAAAAAAACTACTGATACAGCTCATTCAATAAATCGGATATAATTAAGGTTTTAAATATCAAATTATTATCATACATTGGACAACACAATGACAAAAATAAGTAACACTTATCTGTCTGCCTAGTAAATACATCAGAAAGACATCTATATCCAGAGTTTTCAAGTTTCAATGTACTGTTACTGTTGATAAGGAAAGAATTTCCTGTCAGTAGTTTAATTGCTAGGAATAGGGAAATAAAAAATAATCCATAAACAACCTTTTAGATTTATGGAAAACTCAAAAGTGAGAACAAAGGGCAACTTAAATTAAGAAGTCCTGGTCTTCCATTCAAACAGGGTCCCAGGAGGCATATTAAAGCAATGAATAGGAAAAAGCTCCATAGTTCACCAGCTGAGATTTTAATGAGACATTTCCCCTTGCTGTGGAAAGGGTTTGTTCGGGAAAGGGAAAAGGCTGCTCACAGAATATTCAGTTAATAGGCATTGTTGGCTTTTACAGCCACTTTGGCAATTGATTGCTGTACTAACCTTCTATTTTGGCATATTCTGTAAGTCGAGTGTAATTGATCAAGGCAGCCTTCTCCAGACATTTTCTGACCACTTTCTTCACCTCTTCTGCTGGTATGGGAGTGGCAATGTCTTTCATTAAAACCTGTGCCAGAGACAATTATACCACTTGGTTACACTCATTACTCAAAACCCATGGGAAAAGGATAAAAGTATCATAATGTTACTTCAGAGCTGATAATTGTTAAAGGCAGAAATCAAAAAGGAACTATTTCAGCTGGCAGAACTAGGTATTTGCTTTTGAAGATTTCTCTTCAATCCTGTTTGACTGCCTGTATGGTATTTATATAGTATACAAGACTACCTCTACAGTTCGGCATCTTGAAGCATGTCAGTCAGTCACCCTTTGGATGACACCATGAACAGTGTAATGAGAGTGTTCCCTGGATGGTTTGGATCATGGTATCCACTAAACATGTGAATGTGGAAATTTGCTTGGTTCTCACTTACGGAAAAACTTCCACCATTGCAAATCCATTTTCAACAGTGTAAAGGAGAAACTGTGAATACCATCAGAAGTAGTGAATACTGACTGATTTTCTTCCTTTTTGAAGCATTCAAATTCAGCATGTCTTTGTTGTGAAAAAAAGTTAGCTATAACAAGTAGGGGAAATCTCTAACTTCTGGTGAAATGTTTTATCACAGACAAGTGGAATAACAGATAATATAAAGCTTTTCTTAAAGCTATCAGTTTTTTAGGCCTGTTGATTTTTTCAAGTACAGAACTTTGATAAAATAGAACACCTGTTGTAAGTGAGGTAAATTGAGAATACATACCTCTATGCAGATAAAATTTTATATACTCTGGGCTACTAACATTACAAGTTAGTTTACTACATTACTACATTACAAGTGATTGTCAAAAAAAAAAAAAAAAAAGTTAATTGTTAATAATTCACCTGCATTTTTATTTTAACTTCTATCTCACTAACTTTCAACAGGCAGAGGGGTAAACAACATTTAGTATAAATATTTTAATTAACGATCAAATTAAAGACAATATACATCCTCTTAAAAGTGCTTCTTCTTAAAAATGGATCCAAGGGATGGAACACCTCTCCTATGAGGATGGGCTGAAAGAGCTACGGCTGTTCAGCCTGGAGAAGAGAAGGCTGCAAGGTGACCTGATAGCGGCCTTTCAGTATCTAAAGGGGAGCTACAGGAAAGAAGGGGACTCTTTAGCAGAGTGCGTGGTGACAGAAGAAGGAGAAATGGTTTCAAGCTCAAAGAGGGTAGACTTAGGTTACATATAAGGAAAAAGTCTTTGAAAGTGAGGGTGGTGAGGCACTGGAACAGGTTGCCCAGAGATGTGGTCGAAATGCCATCCCTGGAGACTTTCAAGGTGAGGCTGGACCAGGTTGCTGTGAGCAACCTGATCTAGCTGTGGTGTCCCTGTTCTTTGCAGGGGAGTTGGACTAGATGACCTTTAAAGGTGCCTTCCAATTCTAAGGATTCTATTATATTATCTATATAAGCTGCACCCTCATACAAGACATCTCTAATTACTGTTAGAGATAGTTAGAGATAGAAGGAGTTATAGTCTGTAAGGATATAGTGGAATATACAGTGGGAAAGAAACAATTTTTTTTTTTAATGAATAACTTGTGGTTTATCAATAAAAGAAAATGATTTGATCTTTTTTCAGAATTTTCAATGACAGATAAGAAAAAGTTTTTAACACATTCAGCACTTATTTTTTCTCAGTCAAGACTGACAAAGGTGTTGCTTGACCAACAGAGAGTACCAGTAACATTTATTGCATCAGGAACAGTAAGAGGAAAGGGCTGTTTCATAAAACGTGAAGGAATCTACATAGCAGTACAATCACCGAGATTAGAAGTGAAATAAAACATATAGAACTAGACAGCCCACGTTTCTGAACATGGCAGAGATATAAGACAGAATCTCCATCCACAGAGCATTTTTCACTGCAAAATGGCTGACACTTCCCGGGACTAAACCTCTCAGATTTTGGCAGGGCTACCAGAATGGGATCTAAGCTTTTCTTCCATTCTTATGTTCCTCAGGCTCCTGCTGATACAAGTTCTCTGAAATCCCTATTAGAATTTTAAATTTTCTTTCCTCACAGAAGACAGATGATTTTACCATTGCAAGGCTTTCGTCCTTCCAGACAGTAGAAGAGGATTTGCCATGTGGAACTTTACATTTACAGCTGCTCATGACAGTTTCAGTACACATAGGATTTTCTTCTCAAATTGACTCAGTCTACACATTCATAGATGATTATTTTGATTACAAAGATGCTTTTTAATGTTTATATCAATATCAACAACAACAGTGGCAGGGAAGCTATAGAGAGCAGGAAAGAGGGGCAGTAGACTTGACTTGTATTACTTTATGTGTAATGCTGGGTAATCATTAAATTATAAAGAAGCTGTAACTACAGTGGCTTGAAGTGAGAGTCCAAGAAATGTGTCCTACAAAGAGCAGCTGTTTGCTTCTGTGGAAAATGTTGAGAATTAAAAAACAAACCTCCCAGCAAACAACAACTATAACCAGTAGTAGAATACTAAAGAAGAAACAAGTCTGCTTTCAGTCGGCCTGAAGGCAAAAGAAAAATGCAGGCTTAGTATTCAGGCAGAACTTAAAATATATTGTTCAACTTACCCTTTCAAGTAATGAAAGCGTGGCTTTTAAAGCTCCTTCAGGACGTCCAAAAGGGAAACAGTATCTTAAAGATTAATAAATAAATAAATAAATAAAATAAAATAAAGGAAGAGAAAATGATAAGCATTTACTTTGAGATGTAACTCTGTCGCACTGCTTGCATTAAAAAATTTAATAGCAAACTCCCACAAGCAAAGCACTAATGAAAACAGATCTCTTCAGTAGTCTACCATTTAAAATATACACATTATAGCAGTATCAGTCTACCAGCAGCACAGGCTCAAGTATAGGAAAAAAACAAAAACAAAAACAAAAGGCAAAAAGCATTACTTGCACTTTCTCAACTATGAAAAATATTTAATGGTCTCTGGTGAGCTTGTCATCGTCCTAGAAAAAAATGTCTGATATTTAAGTTTTATATGTATATAAGAAGAAAAATGCCTGCAGATATTGTATAATATTTCCTATTACGTTATAAATAGCTCGGGGAAGCATCTTCTGTTATTTTAAATTTTATCAGATAGGACTTAAATAGGACTTAAAACACACCCACTTCTGTCTCCACATTCAATACTATGTAAATTAGAAATGCAATCCCATTCATAGCTTTCTTTTAAATTTTAATTTTTGTCTGCTGAATGATCCAATAGATCAGCTCAATGAGACTATAGAGTTCAGGCAATAGTAATGTCTCCTAATCCGTCTATAAAATCTATAATATCCCCAATTGGAAAAAGGATTTTTTTTTCCTTTGCTTAGATTATTTTTTTCTTATTACTCAATCATGGCCTCGTGTTCTAATGTTTTCCAACATTAAAATATTTTCTAACAATAAAAGGATTTAGACTAGTGAATTTTTGATATGCATTTTGGTCACCCAAAATAAAGGCTGGTAAATGAGGTCAAAAAAGGATTTTCAGCTGGAGAGAATTTCAATATTTGCTTTGCCTCATTCTGTTCCTTTCTTACTGGAGTGCTAACAACTCTTGGAAACCTGCTAACAAATTAGGAAAGCAGATTTAATGCCTTAGGCTTTAAGTCAACCTTAGATGTTTTGACTCCTCCTTTCTCTTCAGTGTATTTCCACAATCCTTGAATTGTGTCTTCCATGGTCCTGTTTACCCAGAATGGTAGTTTTGGAATAAATGCCACTCGTTCCTTGTTTATACTTAATATTCCAAATCAATGTAAGTTCTGCAATGTAAATAACGTAAGAAGTTTCCAAAATCCACCCACTTTTAAGTTGAAGATGCAGACAGATGACCCACTGCAGGGTGGGGATTACTCAGTGTGTATGCGTCCAACACCAGCAGCCAGCTTTTGAGAGCAATTGCTGCAAGGAGCTTCTGACAGGGAAGAGTCATTTTCTCAAGATAAGAGGCTTAGAGAAAGGGATGTGGTCACAGCTGACATCTAAAGGGACATTTAGCAGTCCTCCTCCAATACTACAGCCTCTTACTGGGTACAGAGGTAGCTGTCCTCTGGAGATATTTGTATACATTACTTAGTGGAGAATTGAGAAGGAGCAGCACTCATGGTCTACATTAGTACCAACAACATACAGAAGTGCAAAAGGAATACTCCAAAGACTAAATTCACACAGCCAGCAAGAGGTTAGGTACGTAGGTTGCTCTGAAAATAATGCCTCCAACTTACTTCCATGGAAACTACAACTGATACAAACAACACAACAGCACTATTTCATAGAGCAAAGTCTCAGTTACAGAACAGTATTTTTCAACATAGTCACCACACTACCTATGTGTTTTTGCCAGTGATGAACAAGAGCTGCATGCCATGCTTGTAAAAATTGGCACCAACAGAGGTGACCCACTGTAGCTGTTGCCAATGCTGAAAAGCACCACCTACCATCTCACTGTGCTCACATCCATTGTTCAGTCTCTAAAAATTCAGCAAGTACCAATGAATGCCAATGGGTGCCATTTTTTCCACATGGGGGAATTCAGTGACACATCTTTGCTTCGTTCACACTTCCCTGTCAGACACCATTTGTCAGACTACCCCTCTGCTGCCATCTGTTGGATGGCAACAAAATGTATTAGAATATTGGCAGGAAGGTTCAGCCTCTACTGCCATACCACCAAAATCTTCTTCTGACTTCATGGGCCAACACAGTAAAATAGGAGGCATTACTTTCAGAGAAGCCCTTGTACAAGACAGCCTTAGCAGCTTTCTCTGAAATATCAACTCTTCCACACTTGATGCTGGAGAGGCAGGAAGGAATCTGGTGTCTAATAGTGTAGAAAAGATGAGAGAAAGGAGAAGTTCAAGTACCTCAAGAACTGGGAAATATTTAAGTGAGAACCACTTGCCCGGGATGGGCAGGCTCTCTCTCAGTCACCATGGAGCCAGGTTGATAGCAGTGAAAATTAAAAAGGTCACAGAAGATGTTAAAACTGGAAGCTGAAGGTTTTTAACACTGTTTGAATTCCCTCTAGAACCAGCAAGAATGAGGCATAGATATTATAATCACAGATATAGCCCAAGCTCATCAACATCCTCTACCATGTAGGTAACTAGGCATGATGATCTTTATCTTTCTTTGTTCCAATTCAATTATTCAAATGTTATTGTACACTGTGTAATTAGTCTCATGCACATGAATGGCTGAAGGTTAACACTCATTCTTAGGATGCCCAGCCTTCTTGTTCTCTCATGTACATATTCAGAAGCCTGCTTCAATATATTTTTGGCCCCATCTACTCACAGATCTCATCAAGGTGCATGAAAGAAAAATACTTACACTCACTGGAAATGGCAATGATTGTGTTTTTATGAAAAATTTGATAGAATATGTTCATAAGTATTCCAGTCAGGCCAGAAGTCTTCACCAAACTTCTGTACTCCTTTGTTTTTATTGTTAGCAATCATGAGAAGATCGTTGCAGAAACAAGTTTTTCTTCTCCCTGCAGATGATGTTCTTTGTCGATACTCTCCTCCTGCCTTTCCACAACCTAGGTAGGTAGCATTCTTATCTGTCATATACTGTTCTGTACTGCTTCTTTGGCATGAGTTACTTAATCCCACGGAAGATGGGACATATGAATCATGCCAGGGAAAAAAATGGGAACGCTGCTTTTTTTTTTTTTTTTTTTCCAAAGGGAATACTCTTCAAGGAGAATTCTGGCTCTCTTTAGGTTAATACAGAGGTGAAATCTCAAGTGAAGACTGCTGTGTCGTCCCAGCTCAAAAGATTCCCAAACAACCTTGTTATCCACATGACAGATACCAGTGAATACTAGACACTCACCTCATCACACCAGAGAAGCTTCCAATAAACTTATAGCAAAGCTTGCCAAAGAAAAGAAAGCTGTTTCACACAGCACTATTTAAACTGTCACAAAACTGTCACAAGGTGATAGAGACAAAAAATGTATATAAATACATTCTATAAAAGGATTGGATTGGCAGAATGGTGGCAGATGTTGGCTAACTATGGTAAACTAATGGATTTGTTGGTCTAGGTGCCAATTTTATGCCAAAGTTAACAAGTTATCAATTGCTAGAAAGATACAAGAGGAAATATTGTGTTAAGTTTGCCCTCTTTCTTATATTCCCTTCCTTCTTCTACTGGTCTAGCTGTCCTTACATTGCCAAACTCTTTACTGAAAATGATGGACCTTGGATGATTTCAGAAAGCATATCATGTAACCCAGAAAATGACATTAGACAAACAGAAAAAAAAAATAAAATTAGCTGCCATATATCAAAGGTATTATCTACTCATACACCTTTTCTGATCAGCACTGATCCACAAAGAGGTATGACCTGGTCATTTTCACTCAGGCAATTTTCTTAGATAGATTTATGGACAGTTTAAAGTTCAAAAGAACCAATAAAATCAGAATCACAGAATTGCAGGGGTTGGAAGGGATCTCCAGAGATAATCGAGTCCAACCTCCCTGCCAAAGCAGGTTCCCTACACCAGATCGCACAGGTGGGCGTCCAGGTGGGTCTTGAATATCTCCAGAGAAGGAGACTCCACAACCTCCCTGGGCAGCCTGTTCCAGTGCTCCGTCACCCTCACCGTAAAGAAGTTCTTGCGCACATTGGTGCGGAACTTCCTATGCTCCAGTTTCTGGCCATTTCCCCTTGTCCTGTCTCCACACACCGTTGAAAAGAGTCTGGCCTCGCCACTTTGTCCCCCACACCTTAGATAGATTATAGATCTGGATCAGATCAGGCCTACATTCTTGCAGAGTCTTTTCTACCATACAGGAATTCAACTTACATGACTTTCAGATGAATTCTAAGCCAATCACTTGTGCAAATAAATTATTCCATATTTAATATAATCAAAAGTTCTTTGCAGGTAGACTATTTTATTTTCACTTTGTTCAAGATCAGTATTGAACACAGTGATGAGAACATTCTGCCAGACAAAACTTAGTACTAGTGAAAAAATTATACACTTACCTGAAATGGCTTATTTGGTTTTCTAGAAGGGAAGAAAGTCTGTCCTTAATTTCTTCAAACCGTTCTTTCTCTTCAACAGATACTGTTCCAATTCCATCTGGCCTGTAATACACATTTAAGAACTGTTGACATCACTTCATGCTGATTCCTCCTTGAAGAGCACTTTTTATTTTCAAAGCATTCCGTTAAAGTTTGTGCTACCCTCCTTTCCCCTTTCCCACTGCCTTGAAGGATAAACTTGTGAAGATATTTAAAGGACAGATTACAACTAGATAAAGAACCTAGATTTTCAAACTGAACTTTTAAATGCAATTCCTAGGTTGCTGCTAAGACTCAATACAAACACAAGGCAGCATATATTTCTCCTAAATCACTCCCAAATACACAGCATCCTTGCTCAAGAAAATTACTACTGTTAGCAGGATAGGGGGAGCTAATCTAATCTAGTCTCAATTTTAACTCCTTGAAACTTCCAGAAATTTTTCCAAAGGCACAATATGGCTGAAAGTGGTTTAGGTAGGAGGCAAATCACAGTGAGAAAAGCCAGAGAAGGCCAGTCCCCGCAGTTATAGTGAGCATAGATTTTTGATCTCTCGCCCCACATTGATAACCAGCAGTACATAACTAAGATTTCCACACAAATATGGCATAAAGGATGCAAAAAATAATTATTCTTAAAAACAAAACACTGGCATTTTTTAACATCAAATTCGAGTCCCAATAATTAATAAGCCTTGTATTAAACACATTAAACACACATTTAAGAGTCTTACCCTAATATTGTTATTAGCATCTTTGTAATAAAATAATGACACAGTTAAAAATAATTGAAATACACATTTCCTAAAAAGTATTTTCACTTAAAACTCACAACTTCCCCAGATCATGCTGTTTACTACTTTAAAAGTAGTGTCTGAAAACCTCCAGCTATGCACTTAACTTCCAGATCCAGGATAACAAAGCATCACTGCTTCCCACCTGATTTACTATTGTGACATGAAGCCTGGATCCATCCTGTACTTCCTCCAGAACCTCCAAAACTATCTTGTTGTTTTTAGAACTAAGAGAATTGCAGTAAAAAGACATGAAGAAAGACACGCTAAACTGTTTTTTGCTAAACTGTTACTTTAACTTTCTCCACTATTCTTAAATCTGGGAAGGATAATTTGCTGCTTTGTTGTGACATAAACAATTCTTTCACCCCTTAAATCACTTACATTCGTGATCTGTCAAGTCAAAGTGAAAAAAATCCCTGAATTCTTTAAATTATTGTGAAGACAACAATAAAAATCAGATATGGTGAAGATACAGTAACCAGGCACATCAATATACTATTGGATAAATTTGATGTGAAGGAGCAAATAATTTATCTTCTCTTTTTTGATGGATGCCAGGATACTTTACCTCAGCCTTCTGACAGATGGAATGGGCTCAAATTTAAGTAAATTTCACTGTCTGATGTCATTGTCAGGAGAGATCGTGCTCTGGAGTGATAAACAAAGTAGTTCTGTCATATTAAACCTCGCTGAAGCATGTCATGTATATGACAGAAAAGACCTAGGGGTCCATATAACAATAAGTGAAAAAGGTGAGCCAGTAGCATGTCATATCTGTCAACCTGCAGTAGGGCTAGGATCCCTGCATACACGGGACTTGTCACTTCACTGAGTATGTAGCCAGAAACAACCACGCAGACAAAGCCAAAAAATTTCAGAACTGTTAAATGTATTCTCAGTGAATGTTTGGATAGAACCAGATGTCCCAGAAGAAAAATAAAGAGTACACAAAAAGCTGTTAGAAAAATGGCACTGCACTGAAAAACGATCTTTTCAAAATACGGTGTTACAAAACAGCACAAACTCTGAATCATTATTATTATTATTTGTTTTTCCTGTTAGCCTTATTGCAACAAGCAGAGCACAGAAGTGCATTTTCACAATACAATTCTCAAACATATACTCTACTGGTGACCATTTTTTGCTACTCTTAGAAATGTCTATCTACTGCTAGCAAAAAAGACTCCACAGAAAAAAGAATCAGGGATTATTTTAGAAAAACTAAATAAACAATGTTTTCAAAGTTCCCACTCATTTTGGCTTCTACATCTTTTCCTTTAATTGCTTTAAGGATAAAATAAAATGATGAAGTAGCATTTTTTGAGATGGCTATTTTTATTTATAAATTACTATGCTTGCCAGGAAAATCTGAATCATGCAGGATTTGGTTATCCAGAAATATGCCAGTACAATTCTGCAACTAAAAACATCAACAAATGTGTATTTTCTACTATCCTAAAACTACAGATGGACATTTGGAAATGAATTTTTCAATTCAAAACCAGTATGCAGACTTTCTATTGCAGACTTTCTATTGCAGACTGGAACGCCTCTTTCAAGAAAGTTGCCAAGAAAAATGAAGAAGTGAGAAGAGTAACCCTAAGTCTTCATGCAACACCATTTTAACATTATCTTCGCAAAAATATGAAGGAAGAACGAATTATCCTTTCTTCTACATTCTTCTCCTCATAGTCCACAGCTGCTTTTGGAAATAGAAAGTCAGAAGAAAAACTAAACAATGAATACTCAAAAACTGAGTTGTATTCTCTTTCTCACTTACATTGGTTTTCCATTTTCTAAGCACTTTGTCAACTGGATTTGAATTGGTCTGTCTTGTTTGCTTATATCACAGTCTAACTGGCACAGATGTAATGTTGTCTCTGGTCACATCTCATGTTGTTGAATTCACATAGATTTTATATCTATAAAAACCTCATGAGCTAGAGCTAGTAAATCCAAGTGGAAAATAGTTGTTTGACCATAAGGCATTTTTAAATAATGCTATAAAAATAGTAATTGAACAGAGTTTTAAAATAAACTTTTACTATGACAGTCTTCCAAGGTAACTGTCCTCATGGTAATTATTCTAGGGAAGACGATTGATTACATCGTGGATTTAGGGTTTCCCCTGAAACAGACTGGTTTTATTTACTTGTCATAATCCCTTAAAGCTTGGAACACCTATTTTGAGATCTGGAAGTCTTAGAACTTGTAATAATTTGCAGAGGTCACTTGACACATTGTAGGATTAAGATTCTTGTGAATAGCTGTGCACATGAGGTATAAATAGTACACCAGTTCCAATGGGAATCCAGTATGATGGACACTGGGTTGGATGTTGACTCCTTCCAGCCCTCAACTTTGCAAACAGCTTCTCCTAGTGACCTCTAATGTGAAACTGTTAACATACGCTGGCCTGTTATGACAGGCTTGTGAAATATAAACAGAATGTGACTGATCTCTTTTTTTTTCCACTGGAACATTGTTGATACTGGTGCTTTTTGCATATTTTACAAAGGTTTAAACTTTTCAATATAAGCTTTCCTCATTTAAAAGCGTAGATAATCTCTCTGGCCATTCATGGAAAAAAAAAAAAAAAAGACTAAGAAAAGAGAAATGTGCAGATCAATATTCTGATGTGTTACACACACACAGTTGGGAACAGTAAGGCCGACCAAAATAATACACTGAGAAGGATAAGAAATGATGGTGAAGATCAAAATACAAGAAAAATATGTCAGCTAAGGTCTTATTTCAAGACATGTACATAATAAACTGCATTTCAAGGGTTCAGTAAAACCAAAACCAAAATCTACAAGTCAACTTAGCTTTTAGAAACAAATTCTTTCAGAAGACTTTAGCATTTTCTAAGAGCACTTGTTTTAAACTCAACAGAAGGCAAGAAAAAAAAGAAGTGTTAATTTTCAAATTAGCTAGAGATTAAGTTGCTTAGAATTCTGATTAAGAAACTGCATTATCCCTTAGATTTTTCTTTAAAACACAATTGTATCAACACTTTTGCAGAATTCATGGTTTATGTTAGACAAGCCTAAGAAAAACTGATTTACATTATCAGCTTAAAAGCAGGCAGAGTAGAAGTCTTTTTATAAAAAGAAGAGAGCAGATTATCGTGTTGCACATATAGCTTTAACCAGCAGGTACTTGAAGACAGAGACATTTTGTTTGTAATATCTATTCTTCAAACATTCTGCCAAAAAAAAAAAAAAAAAGGCACAATAGAGCCTTCTGCTGCTGTATGCATTTCCAAAGCTGATTCCACATCTGCTTACAGGTCATACCTTATTTTTCATAAGTGAATGAAAAAGATCCATTCTGAAGGCCAATAAAACAGATTAAGATGATAAATTAGGTTAATTTTCATGATCTTTTATGCAGTTATATTTTAGGTGGGGTACATTACTGCACTTCAACTCTAAAAGTTAAGCGTGCACTAATATGATACTATTTTATCCCAGGCACGTGAATATGTAAAGCCATCAATCAATTTAATTTAATGACAAAGTAACATAATGTGAAAGTGAGAATATGTAATAGCACTAACTGTTCCTTCATTACCTAGAATGGCAACTATCATCTTAAATGCGCAAAATTTTGTTCTGACATTTCTTAATAATGTGTGAATTGTGAATTATTTTCTACTGATGCTTTCTATGAGACTTTTTCAGAAACAAATTTATCTTGATACATTGAAAAATCTACCTCTGTTATCATTTTAGTGCAGACACCTCTTGTGATCAGCACAGTATAATTATCAGCGCTTTCTAACAAAGGACAGTATCCTTCCTTATATCAAAGCTGAGGTCAATATGGATTCACTTGGTGCCTGAAAAATTTAATTTGCATTTAGGAGATCTCTAACGACAATGTTCTTGTGGCTATTTGCAACAGTAACAGTTATATGTAGAAAGTTGTCATTAAATGAACAAGTTTTTTCCTCCCCAGCTCCTGGAGTGCACGGGATCAGATTTAAGAGAAAGCCCAACTGCCAACAAAAGCTGTAAAGAAGACCTTGTACCTGCTGATATTACAACACAGCAAAAGCTCCTGGGGCTGAGTGAATAAAAAGCAGAGTGGAAAAAAAAAGCTTCTTCAACAGCATAATGTAACAGTGAAGTAATGTTCCACAAAATCCTGCTAGCAATGGTTTCATGAGAAAACTATCTAAGAAAAAGCCTATGTGCTATTAAAATATTTTTGACAAACAAAACTATACATATAAAAATATAACACTTCTGGGAAGAGATCAAGTGAACAAAACCCTTCATGTCAAATGGTGACCATGTAAAGTAGTAAAACTACTAAGTTCTGTAATTTCAGATTGTCTTATTAGATACTGTTTATGAAAGATAAATGAAGGAGACAACCACAAGATAAAGCCAACCTTACTTTAATTCTAGCACTAACTTAGCCAGAAGAGAAGGCAATATCTATTCAGAAGCTCAAAGAAAAAAAAAGAAGAAAAAGATTAGAAGAGACAGAGCAATGTAATGATATTCTTTTCTTTAGTCTTACAAAGTTCCTTGACCTACGTTTGAAAGAGATGATTCTCTGAACATTCTTTTATCACTTGACACAATGTGTAAAATTGCAATAAATGGTTTTTATCGCAAGATATTGAAAAGTGAAAAAAATGTATGAACGCGTAGCACTCTTCAAAGTTTCTTTAGTTTCTTTTCCCTTATGTGTTTCCCTTATGCGTGTGGTAGTCAGACAAAGTCTCTGCTACTGAAAAAGGGAAACAACACTCTTACTTTTAAAAACAGTAGAAAGTCATAGGGAACTACAATCTCATATCTATGCCTGGGAAGATCATGGAACAGATCCTCTTAGAAGCTATGTTAATGAATGCCAATCAATTGATAATATCTACTTGGATTATCATCAGGTACCACATGGCACCTTTATCTCTAAATTGGAGAGAGATGGATTTGAAGGGTGGACTATACAGTGAATAAGGAATTGTATGAATGACTGCAGCCAGAGTCGTTTTAGTCAATGACTCTATGTCCAGGTGGAGGCCATTAGTAGTAGTGTCCCTCAGGGATCTGTTTTGGTACCCATGATCGTTATCAGTGACACAGACAGTGTGACTGTTTGCACCCTCAGCAAGTTTGCTGATGACACCGAGCTGTGTGGTAAAGTTGATATGAGAGAAGGAAGGGATGACTTTCAAAGAGACCTGAACAATCTTGACAAGTGGGCATGCATGAACTGAACGAGGTCCAACAAGGCCAAGTACAAGGTGCTGGGTGGGCAATCACAGATATGTACAGCCTGGGAGAAGAACTTGACAGCAGCCCTATGGAAAAGGACTTGGGGGTTGTGGTGGATGAAAAGCTCTATTTGAGCAACCAGCTTGCATCAGAAGAGGAATGGCCAGCAGGGAGAGGGAGCTGATTGCTCCCCTCCAAGGAGCTCTGCCCTCGTGAGGACCCTTCTGGAGTACTGAGTTCAGGCCAGGGGCCCCCAGCACAGGAAAGACTTGGAGCTGTGGGAGCAGGTTCAGAGGAGAACCACGAAGATGATCAAAGGGCTGGAACAGCTCTCCAATGATGAAAGGCTAAGGGAGTTGGGCTTGTTTGATCTGGAGAAGGGAAGATTCTGGGGAGATCTCATTGCAGCCTTTCAATACTTAACAAGAACTTACAAAAAAGATGGAGTGAGACAATTTACATGGGCAAACAGTGATAGGACAAAGAGGAACAGGGAGATTTAGATTAGATACTGGAAGGAAATCCTTTACTCAGAGAGTGGTGAGGCACTGGAGGCCTGGAGAAGCTGTGGATGCCCCATTCCTGGAAGCATTCAAGGCCAGGTTGGATGGGGCCCTGGGCAGCCTCATCTAGTAGATGCCAACCCTGCCCATGGCAGTGGGGTTGGAACTAGGTAATATTTAAAGTCCCTTCCAACCTAAGCTATTCTATGATTCTATATATTCGTTTACACTAGTTTAAAATACTTCTTCCAGGCATAACAGGAGCAAGAAGTCTGTCAGAGAGTCTACAGTATCAAATGACGGCAAGAATCTAGAAGGAGCTCTCAGAGCAAGGCTATTACAGAGATACTAAAGGAATTCTTTCCAGTGATGCTTACTCATAGCAAAAAATCTTTTTTTCACCACAGGATCTGTCTAAACTAAGAATTTATGGAACAAATTAGAAAAATGAACAGCAGGAAGTTGCCTGGACCAGAACCGAATCTATGGTTGAGTGGAGCTGCTCACGAGACTGCTTTCTTCCAGAAGAGTAGGAGGTGAAGAATGTCAGTTTAATTTAAAATTAAAACAAGTTTCCAGAGGAGACAGGGGGAACTGCAGACTACTAAGCCAGAAAATTAGAAGGAACTATAATATAAAGATATTTAAAGACAAAATTAAAGAAAATTGGGTAAGTATGATTTATTATGAAGTAGTCTGGTACGGCCTTGAAGCCACAAGGAAGATAAATCCTATCTTCTGATCCTGAAGTTCTATAAAGGAATAAAATTGTGTCAAGGACCATGATCAATACAATGTATCTGAACTTCCAAAAATATTTTGTCAAAATTCCCAAACAAAAGCTTTTAAGGTAACTAAGCAGACATTGAGTAAGAATGAAAATCTTTACATTTACAGTGAAAAAGAGAGTAGGAGCAAACAGTGAATACCTGCAGTGGAGGGATGTTGTCAGTGGACAACACTGAGAACAGAATCTGTGCTGAAACCTGTGTTATTTTACAGTACTCATAAATGATCTGGCAAGTGGCTAAGAACTAAGGTGGCAGTAATTGTAATAATAGTTATCTGGCATAGTGTGGAATTCCAGAAGTATCTTATGAAATCATGCATTGCAGAACACTTGGTGTTATGATGGATAATATCATGAAACCATTTTTGGTGGCAGCCAAAAAACAAACCAACTTCGAGAATTATGAGAAAAGGATAGGGAATTAGCAGAAAATATCTACCCAGTGTAATCAGTGCATGGTTCTTTCATAATTCTTGAATCTTAAACAGCAAAGAGACAACAGAGAAGTATTTTTTGTCACTCTTGACCTGTTGCAGTTACCACAGAGACTGAAATGAGATCTGTAAGAGTCAAGAACAAAACAAGAGTTCTTCATGCAAAAGGAAGCTGAGCTGAGGAACTTGCTGCCAAAGGTGCTGAGGATGCAAAGGGGTTACACAGATTCAGGGGTGCAATGGACAAGTACCTGAACAGAAACTCTCACCAGGCTACTGAACAGGTATATACTGGGCAGTAAAGAGCTGGAGTCTGAAAGAGGAAATATTGCATATGCTTGCCCTTCTCTTCCTGCAACCAGGTTAATGTTTTAGGCTGGTGACTGACTGGCTTAGAAGAACCCTGACTCAGTATGACTGTTCTATTCAAACACATGTGCTGAATATTTCAAAATCAAGACAGAGAGAAACCATTTATCTTCAGTTGTAGACAGATTTTTAGAGCACCGCTTTCACCTTCACTTCTCATATGTGAACTTCCAATAAACCAGCCTTCTTTCTGAATAGAAAAAGGTATAATGAGGGAGTATGCTTGAATTTTGAATTTTTCAATTCCGTCTGTAACTCAGCAGGTGGAAAGAAGTCACTTTACACTTCATGCGTTACCCAACAGCATCCATTTCAGACAAGAGGGACTGAATAGAAGTCACAGCATGAAAAGTAGACAAAAGTGAAGGTGATGGGGAAGAAAACAATAGCTCCTGCCTGGACTGTTTAGACTGAAATGCCAGTCTTTGGGAATACACTATAGTTCCTTGTTCTGCCCGTTTCATTTCACCAGAGATATACAAGTTCAGCGTATGCATTGCTGCAGTGGGAAAAGTTCGTTTGTAAACTAAAAACTTTGATGGGGACCATTACAGTGGAATATTTCAGACAAAAAATGTTGCAAAGAGGAACCAAAGGAGATGCTATTGTAAAGTTACAAAGCATTTATGCAGAGCCACTAGAGGAAAAGGAATCCATTGATTCAGAAACAAGGACATGTTTTTATTTAAACACTCAGCAAGGCCACTCTTACAGAAAATGATTTTTCTGTTTGGATATTTAAGAAGAGAATGTCTTAAGAATGTCAATGCACAAAAGCAGAAATGCCATTTCTTAGTAAGCAGTTTGTTACCTTGGTCATAATGCTCTTCCTAGCAAGAAAAGGGAAGGCACAAAAGAGGCTTGAATTTCTCAGTCTGGGTCTCAGCAGTTTGTGGTCAACCCTGCACTAACAATTCTGTTCCTAAACCAGCAACAGTGACAAAGAGCGACATTAACAACCAGCATGCTTGATAACTTTGTCAAAACTTGTGAACTGCATCTTTGTTGCAGATAGGAAAGAAAACAGTCCCCACTGTTTCCTAGTCAGAGAGTTGAGGCTAGGTCTGCTACACACAGCCTACAACCAGAGCTCAGCTCAGGGCTCCACAGTGTTTGGTGTAGCCCCTGAAGCTCCACAATGATCCCCATTAATGTTTTTATTCCAGATGTTCTGAAATAAAAGCATGGCTATTGTGTTACAGTCTACAGCATAAAAGACTTTATATTTCAAGCCCAAAGGTGTGGCAAAAGAGCATGGAGAATACCTGCAGGTCCCCAGTCTGACAGAAGGACTTTGGAGATATATGAAGGGTAGAAAGAACCCAAGCTGATTCAGCCTTGTTGGCAGTGACTACTGGGAGCTGTATTTAGCACACAGTTGGGATCTTAGAGAGTGCCTATGACAAATGGACATATGGGCTACATCCTATGAGACCGCTTCCTCACATTTTAATTAAAGAAATTGAATGCAGCCATTGGTGTGCTCAGCTATGTCCTGGTATAGCCCCAGGATATTTTGCAGGTCTGCTGTGACTTGTGCCTGAGTTTCTCAGACCCACGAGATTACCGGAAATCAGAAAGGTGAGTGACACCCCTGTCTGATTATTTGACCGATGTCAATAGATTGTCCCTTACTATAAAATTCATGCCTGAAAGAAATCGGTAATTTGAACTGCAGATACAGCTTCATGTCTATATGCTCCTCGATCATGATCATCTTCATGATCACCTTCGATGATCTTTCTCAGGCTTGTGGAAGGTCTAAGATCCCTCTATGAAGCAAATGGGAAGAATAAATTGAATACATCATGTCCAGAGTACAAAGCTCTTTGTTATGTTGTCCTTCTAATTCTCAGCCTGACTTAGAAAACTAAGATGTATAACACCATGGATCAGCCTAGAACTTTGGCCTGTCATGCATTGTCTGTGAAATTCTTTTTCCCTTTTACTATTTCTTAGTGCTGCCGCAGATGAATGAGTGGATGTATTATGTGTATATATGTGTCTGTCATCCTCAGTGAGTGTGTCTGCTTCTGTCCTTGACTTACTTTTCTTCTTTCTTCATGTTTCTTTTTTCCTCCTTTTTACAATATCTCAGTTCTAGTTAGACCCTCTCTGTTCAACACTTCTTTTATTCCTAAAACACTCATAATGCTATTCAGAGAATATCTGTACAGAAGGAATAGACAGAATACAAACAGAGTGCTTACCACTGTGTAAATGATGTGCTCTCTGAGATATTTTCATGCACCGCATGCACTGTTGTCCTTCACTTAAATTATGAAATAAAAAAAAATATATCTACCTTCCTTTTGAATTCTTGAAATAAGTTTGAGCAATTATCACAGTATATTTGTCTCGTTAGGCCAGAATCAGTAATAAAAGGGCTAGAAACAACAAAGACAGACTCAATAGGAAATGCAAATATATCAGGTTCTTCAGGAACTGACAATAGAAGCAAGCTTTTATGGAGAATATGTTACCAAATAAAAGCCAGAAATTCTCCTAACTTACCAGTATGAATGTCAAGATTCTTGAGAACGTTTTACGCATATTCAAAAGTATTTTAATTTTGGACATTATAATCAATGACTACATAACGTTAAGCTCTCTCTGCCAAATCACTCAGACCACAAACACTCAGCTCCTATTCTCACAGGTAGAAGGCATTGTCTAAGCCAATGGGACTTCACTGGTTCAAGGGTGAGAAAAACAGCCACTATGACCGACTGGTTGCAAGACATGATAAGCAAACAAGTAGAGAATAAAACCTTTCTTTTCCCTCATCTCTAGGGATTTGCTCAGAGCATCACAGCAACCTCATTTCATGACTGCAAACAGGTTTTTCCCTTGTGGCAGGACTGGATCAGTTGAGAGGGGAAGATCAATTATTTTTCGAATTTTTGAACTTTAAATCATATTTCTTACAGCACTCTACAGACCAACACAGCAGGCTGCAAATGCATGTCATCCTGTAATTTGATATATTGCCTGTTCCATCCTCCTCTTTAGTACAAGGAGGACATGAATAAACTGGAGCAAGCGCAGTGGAGGGCCATCACATCAGTCAGAGGCAAGAGCACTCGCTCTGTGAAAGAGGCTGGGTGAGCTGGGCTTGTTCAGCCTGGAGAGTAAGTGGCATTCAAGGTGACTGAACAGCTTCTGCAGCAGCTACCGGGAGGTTGTCACAAAGATGGAGCCAGATTTTCATCCACTGGTGCAAGATGGGAGGATGAGAGACAACGAGTATAACTAAATTGAAATAAGACAAGTTCAGACTGGGTAAAACTCTGACTGGGTTACGCCCTGAGCAACCTGGTATGACCTCACAACCCTGCTTCGACAGGAGGTTGGGCTGGATTCCTCCTGAGGTCCATTCCACCAAGTTATCCTAAGATCCTATCTCCTATCTCTGTCCAAGATCAGAGCTGGCTCCTTCACAATGTGGAATAAGGCACAGATGGGGCACAGACCTCTTTTAGTGAATGTGTGCTTCTAACACTTAGCACAGAAAATCAACAACTCTATTTTTAACAAGTCTTTTACTCACAAGAGGAAGGAAGACATAATCACATGAGCATCACTGTGACCAGTGAAACAGTCTTTTCCTTGAGTGGAAAGACTTACAGAATTATCCTAGCTCTCTGTGTATGGGGTCACACATACATCCCAACTATGACTTTTTTTTCTCCTTGTGGTAGCACAGCCAGAAGAACTGAGTATTGTATGATTAGTTGCCAAGCTACAGACTGTAGAAAAGCTGTCAAAGCTTCCCTTAAACTTCAATATTGTTCAAAATGTTCACTGGAAATACCATTCACTAACACAATACAAACACAGAATGCAGGATGATATCCTTCTCCCTTGAATCTGTCTGTGTACACAATGCCTAAGAAAGCACATTGCATTAAGAAAGTATAAATTGAAAGATTTTTTTTTTTTAAATACAATCCATATAGAAACTCCAAGACCTCTGACAAAACTCTCATGAACCAATTTCTGATGCGTGCAACATCTCTACCTGGTGAAGGAGTCTAGAAATAATTTGCTTCATTCTAAGGTTACTAATTTAAAAATGCAGCATTAAATTACCTGTTGCCATGGACATGAGAAGCACAAAATGCAAAACTGTAGTGGAGTAAGGTTGGATCAATGACAGAACCATTTTCTGAATGTTCAATCAACTCATTAAGATAACAAAGATGGCGGTGACAACCCCTCACTCCATATCGAGCACAGTATTCATCTAATACGAAGACTTGGCCTGGGCTAAACCAACCCTGAAAGAAAAAGGCAAAAAGAAAAACCACACACATGTTGAGATTTCTTTTCCCACTTACAGCTTTAAAATCAAACAAAGAACAGAAACATGTATTTTCGCGTGCATTACACAGAATTTTTAGAGTAGAATAATTTATAGCTGACTAATGTTTATAGCACTGGAAGCTGGATCCAACAATAAACCTCTTGCTGAAAGGACTAAATGTGAGGAAACTATTTGCTGTTCAGAGTTATTACCACCATGAAATGCATGGTTAACAAAAGAAAGGCAATACATCCACAGTCTGGTGTGGATTTGATTATATCAAAACCTTTCTACCTGATACAAAATCAACCATATAAGATAATCAATTTTATTAAAAGACTTGTAAGCTGTGTGAGAACATTTGGGTAATGGTGAGATATACTAAAATACAGTTTCTGGATAATCAGTTCCCTATGGCTGTAACTTTAATCTGAGTGATGAAATACAATTTGACCGTTTTCCTCATTCCTTAGAGAATATGCATGCACTTTTAAGAGCTTTTAAACAATCAGTACATAAGATACAAAACCAGGTAGTTTATTGAAAGATATCTTATTTAGTAAGAAGAATATTATTAATATACCAATAGTAAATGGTAATTAGATATGCTGGGGAACTATACGAGTTGCTCTGAAAATAATGCCTCCTATTTATTTCCATGGAAATGACAACAGAAACAAAGAGTACAATAACACTATTTGATAGAGCAAATTCTCAGCTACCAAGCACTGTTTTGCAACAGTCACCACCATTAGCTGTGCATTTTCACCAGCAATGAACAAGAGCCTGCATGCTGCACTCCTAAAAATCTGCATGGCTGCTCAGAATGTGTCTTGTCGTTTATGTCACTGCCTCCACACCTTTGCTTCATATGTTCTTCTATGTCAGACACCATTTGTCAGACTGCCCTTTTGCTGCCATCTGTTGCATGGCAACAAAATGTAATGGAATATTGGTGGGAAGCTTCAATCTCTACTACCATATCACCAACATCTGCCTCTGAAGTCATGGGCCAACATAATAAAATAGGAGGCACTGCTTTTGGAGCAGGACTTGTATTTTGACAGAAGGATAATTTGGGCACAGGCTTGGTACAGTATGACTCTAGCACAGACAAGAACAACGTACAGGCACTTTTGCTTCACTAAAACAGGTATTGAGGGAATAACTATAAAGTGTAAAAAAAAGGATTCTTGGCATGGAAATGGAATATACAGAAGAGCCTTGATTGCTTTGCCTTCCAATATGAAAAAAGATGCCATAGTGACCTTCTAAGAAGCAGCAAGGAGAAAAACATAAAGCTTGGAAAACCATAGCTACTGCACAGTCATTTTAAAGAGGTGTTTTTCTTTGTTCTTTTCTTAATTGTGGTGACATTTCTATCTCATCATCCTTTCCAAATTATTGAGAAAGACTGAGAAACACCTAAACTCAAATGTACAAATGACTTGGATAAGCAAAACAATTTTGCAAGTCATGAATTTATGACATCAATTTAGGAGATGGAGACCATATCTCTCTACTGCTTATGAATACTTCTGTAAGCTCAAATGTTTAATTTTTATAGAAAATATCAGCAAAAAAACTACAGGAAACTACATTTAAAATACACTCACATCAAGTTAAGACTGTCTGCACTGTAACTTCACTAAAAGAGTTGCATGAGAATGAACTCTAAATTTAATGTTCTCTCACAGCTCCTGAATTAAACACGCTATTTGCAAACCAGAACATCTCAATCTTACTTCAGAAATTTGTTTGCTCCTGATTCACATAATTAAAATCAATTTGTCCATTGCCTTCAAAGAGCTTCAGCTGATTCTAGAGAGAACAAGTAACTTAATTACAGCACCCACAGCAGTATTCAGTATTTTAAACTAATCTACTTATGTAGCAATGGTTTATGTAATTTACATGTATGTTCGCTGGAAAATAATGGTATTCTGCTGAAAGAAGAAAGAAAGGGGATTTTAGCTAAATTTCTGCAGTAATATGTGTCTTATCCCTACATACAGTAAACAGTGGTAACTGTGATTGATATTCTGCCATTGTTGCTGATCTTTCACCAAATTTTTATGCAAAACGTGACAGAATGCTACATAGATGCCAACTTCTGACAATTCAAAAGCAAATGGTTCTTTATTAAAATTTCTTGTGTTCTCATAGAAGAAGATTCTGACAGGAACACACATTTTTCAGGAACTTATTAGCTTCAGATTCTGTAGGAAAGCTGTTCTAATGTGCTCATTTTCATAGTAATATGGCCCTTCCTTGCCCTTGTCCAGCCCCACACCATGTGTAGCAGTCACAAACACGTAATTATATGCTTCAGTGTATTAGATAACCGTGTGCTTTTTATTTATTGTATCATTCCAAAAAACTAGGCAGAAAAAACCCCCCCAAGCTCCCCGCTACCTAGAAGAATATAAAATTAAAGAAGTTTAGGTCAGCTCACAGTTTAATATAGGGCTTAATTTTAACTCATTTTAAACATTTTTATCTTTTATTTTTAGAAGTTGCATGCGTGATTGCTCCATGTTTTATTGCAATAAAAGCACACACAATTTCTAAAAATGAGAAGAAATGAGCTGTCCAGGAAAAAATCACCACACCTCTATGTTCAAACATTCTATTGCTACCTCAACAGTCTCGATTTTATAATTTAAAAAGCTGTAGTTAAATGTGCAGTACAACAAAAAATGGTCACCCATTCTACTCATTAAAAGCCGAATTTAAAAATGAACAATAAGAAATGCATCTGCTTTATGGTTGCTATAGCACTGCGTATTTCACATAACCTCTTCTAAAAGTTCCTGATTTCAAGGTTATATTAAGTGTCTTACTATATTATTATTATAAAAAAAGATTTTGACCCCAATGCACTGTTAGAAAGCTAACCATTTTCTCTTTGAGTGCCAATTACTTTGTACAGATGTACCTTCAGGCCTCTTCTTTGATTCAGTGTGCAACCCACAGACAGAAAATGAGTCCTTTAACTTTTTCTATACATACTTATCTGGCAGTATTTTAAAAAGGAAACAACTGTCATCAAATAATCTTTTTTTTTTTTCTTTTTACACTTGAAAACAAACCTAAAAAAACCATCATTATCTTTACAATACATGACCAGACAGAACAATATATATAAAAAAAGATAAAGTTATTTTTTATTACTGTTGGGATGGTAAAGTGAAAAAAAAAGAAAAGTACATTATGAGACATTTTAGGTCCTCAGTAAGAGATCAGGATATCAGACTGCATCTGGTGAAAAATAAAGCCTCCAGAAGTCACAAAGTCCGTTCCAAATGAAGACATTTAACAAACTTGTGTGTAATGTGACAGACTCCCATGAAATTGCTGCTGCTTTTCCCTGTTGAACATGAAACCAGGAACAGCTCCGTCCTCAACTCCTAACCCCACAAAGCAGAGAACAGAAAGTGCTTCAAAGTGAAGGGAAACTGCAGCTATAAATACAGAAATATTCTACATCTGTATCTTCTCTCTTATAAGTGACTTTGAATGTGAAAAAATGTTCACTTTGGTACAGAGATCCCTCTTTACTTGTTTTTGTTCACTAATTACGTATTACACAATATTTTGTTCAATAATTATAATTTGTTATGTGTGACTCAGGGCACACATACTTGTCCATACATCTGTAGTGATTGCCAATGGTTCTGCTTCCTTTCTCTTGGTATTTTTTCTTCTTCACACCCTAGCACAATGAAGAATTACAAGGTAGATGAAAAAGTCTGACATGAGGTAACTGCATTTGTACCTTAAAATGCCTGTACAGGTGTCAGTAAATCCTACTTGCAGGGGCTTTGACCGTCATTAAAACCTTCTGTTTTTATTCAGACCTCCATAGAAGACATGATAAATTTCAGCTGATAAAATCAGAGACAGTTTGGGTCTCTGCTTCCTATTGAGTGGCACAGCAGCAGTTTGCAAGTGTATAATTTTCAAATCTGAAAGCAATCGATTGGACCCTTTATTCCAACTACAACCACAGGTATTGAATGAACGAAGAAGAAAGGACTACTTTATAACAACTATTTCTCACTTCTTTATAGCTATCTTCTAGTCTATACTCACCAAACAAGAATAGGAGTCATTCAATCTGTGATCCAAGGTCTGCCTCTGAAGCAGTTGAAAGAGGAAAGCATGGTCAAATTTGCAGGGATTAGCAGAAATAAACTCTTCCATGCCATGTTTCTGACCACGGTCTGTATCTGTTCATACAAAGGAGAGAATGTGCGGAGGAATATACGTTAGTGTGCGTGCAGATTTACAAATGCAAATGTAACATGGTACATAATTCTCAGTATATAATCTTGAAAAAATTGCAAGGCAACAAGTTATATAGGCAGCTGTTTGCAAGTTACTTCTTACAGAATCCTGTTTTTTAATCTGACAAATAGTATTAATTATTTTTCTGCTATAATAAAAACCAGTACATTAAAACAAATTGGCAAAAAATGGTCCTTTAGAGCAATTCTTCAAATGCTACGATTTACAAAACAATTTTAAGAGCATAAAAAAATGTATTCTGTAATTTCTTGGGTTTCTAATTCTAGCAAAATTGCCAAAAATCCTTCCCTCCATTAAAAAAAAAAAAAAAAAAAAGTTTATCCATTTATTTCTAGAGATAAGAAAGAACAAATTTACTGCAGATCAGAGTAGCACTCATAGAAATATTCAACATGGCTTGAAGCCTACTTCTCAAATGGCAAACTGGAGCAGAAATGAACGCACTGACTTGAGCTAGGTCATTTCCAGCCTTCTTTTTGTACTCGGCTTTTAATGAGACAAACCTTAATGTAGTAATGGCAAAGAGCTCCTTCAACCTTCAAGCAAAGAGTAGTGAAAAAGGGAGCAGCATTTCTGTGTAAATACATTGAGAAAACATACCATCCCAAATGGCACTTCAATCAAAGGCCCAAATTTATTGTTCTTCACAGATTGCATCTTTCAACGCCTTTAAACCCCGCGGGTTTATCAAAAGAGAAGCTCTAGTGATTGCTTTCATTAAAGCTATGTTTTGTCAAAGTCCTCAATGTGAATTATCTATCAAGTATGGACAGAAAAAGCCTTACAGTGCCCAAAAGGACTAGTTATGTATTAGCACATTAGCCGTCTTGGTTTCTATAGACTGTATTGGGGTGAACAGTCTTATCAACTTAAAAATTGACTTCCCCTTTCAATTGTCTATGTTCTTTGTTCCTTTAAATTCAAACCTGGGTCTTTTTATATTCGTTACTAGGAAAGTACAGATCTAAGTGTATCCTAAATGCAATTTTGAAAACCTGCATAGTACAAACCTAAAATTTCTAAAGAAAAGGAGACAAAAGTTTATTGATTAAACCCAATTATAGAGCCAGGTTCATAATAAAACTCAATATTGATCTGCGGGCATGATGCTAACATAATCAGTCACATTTAGAAATTTAGCCCCAGATTATATTGATCCATGTCAAGTCCAACTTTCAGCTGTATTTGTGGATGGGAGAATTATTTAATTCAAGCTGAAGGATCTGCAGCATCACATCTTAGAAAGATGCAGAAACTAATTCATATCACTTGGCTTTGCACTGTCAAAGCAAGAGTCACATCCATGTGACAGATTTCACCAAGGTGGATGTTGCAAATAAACAATATGACAATACACTGATGGTGCAAGGTATGAAGCTATCACCCAGAGAAATAGCAGCATGTATTTTTAATGGTTAAAGGATCAGTAGCTTATGCAATTACACAGATTAACAGCATTTCCATTAGCGTTAGACTAGCCTATCATCAATAACAAACTTAGGTCATATTTTTGACACTGATGCAGGAAGTGCTTTCTCTTAATTAGTACAATTTAAATATATGAAAACACCTGAATTCGAAGATAAACTGGTATCAACACAACTACATTACTGAAAGTACTTCACTACAATGTGAAAATATCTATAGATTCCAAAATGATATACACACACCTAAAAGATTCCCAACACAAATCTGATGTGTGACTGTTCTCCATATTTCTTACAAGCTTTCCATCTTATATGGATAATCTGATTTATTGATTCATTATTTAAAAGAAGGCAGATCACAGAAAAGGAAAAGAATTCATAGTTACCACTGGCAGCAATCTCCTGCACAAATTAAACACAACTAAATCTTTCTTAATTTAGATGGCTTCAATTTTTTTTTTCTTGTGGTTACTACACATATATAAAAGATTCTCCTTTACAGAAGGATTTTTTTTTTTTTTTGTAAATACTGAAAAGAAATTAAACCTTTTGAAATCAGACTGGATGTTAAAAAAGAAACAAAGACAGCATTCTGATATTGTCATCTAGATGATTTGAATACATAAGGCAACCTGCTGAATACAACGTGGCTTCTGGAAGCAGGATTTTCTCTTGCATAATTTGGGCAAAATAAACAAAATATTTATTTTTTAGAAAATTATATGCTATATGTAACTCTACAGAAGGATCCACAACTGATTCCTATCATTAAGCAAATCAAACAAAACAAATAACGATGTCAAACAGTAACAGAATGTCTGTTACCAAATTTAGTCTGACAGTAGAAAAAGTAATTTAAAACTTACCTTTATTAGCTGTAGGCAAGCGAGAAATAATGGAAAAATAAACCTTATGTAATATTTACATCTTATTTTACTAGTATGATATATATAAAAAAGAATGCACAATCTTTTTGAAATAAAATTGATTTTTTAAATAGATTACAAGCTTAAATAATTATAAGGAATTAATAAATGTTATAAGAATGTGATTTAAAAATGGCTAGAATGACCGTATTTTTCATGAGCTACACATACCCTGTTCAGACTACGATCAAAGGCAAAAGTCATCAAGAATGCTATTTTGTGATATACAGTTTAAGAAAAAAATACATTTCCATTTTCTTCTGAACATTTTTTCAACCTTGGGAAATATCAGAAAGGAGAAATGGGGAGAACTCTGGGACAGTAATACTTTTGCTTTTTAACAATTAATTCTCATCTCTTGTTGATGAATTTGCTGTCCTGCTTTCAGTTTCCTCTTACTCAAACTCATAGTGTTGGCTGATACTTCCATATTATATAGTAAAATCAAGGCTATGCATTTATTTCACAGTTTGGAAGCTGTTAGCACAAAAAAACTAACTAACCTAACCTTTTTTTTTTTTTTTTTTTTTTTTTAGATCAAGGTAGATCAAATATCTATTTTAAAACCATGGTAAAGACTAACAAAAGTTATTGTCTACTTTTCAGCAAACCCTCGGCTCTTCTTTTAGACAAGCATATTCAGTTTAGCAGAACCACATCCTGAATATGCCTTTTGTGGTCTTTGCAAGAAAATTCCACTTTTAGACCGGATACAAATGTGATAAAAAAATCACCACATCCTTAGCGAGTCAATAGAGTTGAGTGAATTAGGACTGAATTAGAACCAAGAATTCCATGTTCTTATAGCACATGCCTGGGTGAGTGGTTCCTACTGATAAACAAATTATCAGGTACCATCTCTGCCCTCTTCCAGCCCAGAAGCAAACACAGTTTTCTGTAGCATTTACTCTGTTCTAGGGTGATCTGCGGGAATTAGCCTCGTAAAGTGTGAGCTCCTCCATTTCGTGGCTCCCAGTGAGTTTTAGCATTGTGGAACCAGTTTGAACCAATTCAGGCAGGCAGGGAAGCAGGTAGAAAAAGAAACTTGGTATTGCAGGGTAAGAACTGCAACATGGTATGACGTGGTATAACGTGGGAACAGAAGAGGCTGGAACTGGTTGGATGACGTTGCACACGCTCTTTGAAAAAGACAGTGGCCAGACATGCATTACATTACTTCAAATGCCGCTCCATACAGAGAGTGACAGCTGATACTGGAATTCAAATTCTGACCGTTGACTAAGACTCCAAAGCACTGCATGCCTAGAAACACAGGTCAAAGAGAGAATCCCTGCCCCCAGAGCCTTATCATTTACATACCAGACAATGAAATAACTAACCAAAAGTGGAAGAATAAGAGAAAACATACTGGCAAATAAGGCTGAGCATGTGGCTGAAGACAGCACAGTGATGAATTACTACTATTTTGCTGAAGGCTAGATTTGAGGAGGATACAAGATAATTTTCCTAAGTTTTTGAGTAGCATGGTGGAGAGGATGTAGGCGACTTATTGACTGCCTAACGAGCGAGTGGTGGAGGCTGGTGTCAGCCCGATTCCTAGAAAGGAGATGGGAGTAGTTGGAGACAAGGGGGACAGGGACAGGAAAGAGAATGGGGGGAACATGCAGGGAGAATGGAGGTATTCCACTCTTACAACTGCAAAGTATACGGTGGATATAAAGATGCAAAACCTGCTGAGAAAAATGTAAAATGAGAAGATATCTTTTATTTATTTGTATTAAAATGATTGAATAAAATAAATATACACACAGAAACACCTCGAAACTGTTTTGAAGGAATTGCTTTACAAGAACATTACCAAGCATTCAAAAACTGAGCAATGACACCATAAGGTTAAGCAACAGTATATCTTGTGTGCACGTATTGTGAAACCAGTACCTTAATACTCATCATATTCTGGTTTTCCCACAGAGTCTTTGATACAATCAGTCCAAAGATTCAGAGTGATAAAAATAAAATTTAAAAGAAATATGAAATTCATCATTTTGGGTCTCGTTTGTTACCATACCATCAAACAAGAAAGAGAATTGTAATGGTACTGTCATTGGTTTATCCAAATAGATTGAAAATGTCAATACTATACTTCCACGACTAATCTCAAAGCATTTCTTCATTTGACGAATTGCCTGCTGTATCTTCTTGATTACATTACACTGACTGCTCCACAAGGATGATTTAATTGTCCACATAATCTTCCTCTGTGATGTGCCTTTGGTCAGGTGGATGTCTCCTTTGGAAATGTCTTCAACTTTCCTGTTTTTTGTTTGATGTTTTGTGACAACAATTTATGGCTTTATGTTTGACTGACTTTACTACTTTCTTTCTACTTAATAAATCAGATTTTATGTTCTAAACACGGGATTTAAACAACATTTTTATAACAACTGTTATAAACGATCTCTCTGAAATCTCAAATGAATTTTTCTTTCTTTTCTGATCTGCTTTGATAAGTGACATTATTCCAAAAGAGAAATGAGGAAAATTATCTACTACACATCAAATGATTATTCATCTAACTTCTTTTTCCATTTTCTCTCTTTTCTTCCCTGTAGATATTTTCACTCTGAATTCATGGTGGTATGACCAACAAGGCATGGTCACTACAGCCCAGGCTGCCTCCAATCTTAACCCCTCTAATGCTCTCCTCTGCACTAGTGAGCACCAGGTCCAGTAAGGCTTCACCTCGGGATGGTCCATCTGTTACCTGGACCAGGAAGTTGTCCTTGACAGACTTCAGGAATTTCCTGGATTGTCTGCCACCCGCCATGCCACTACCCCAGCAGATATCCGGGTGGTTGAAATCCCCCATTAGGACAAGAGCCCACAAGTGCAACACCTCCTGCAGCTGAAGCAAGAAAGCCTTGTCAACAGGCTCCTCCTGATCAGGTAGCCTGTAGCAGACTCCAACCACTAGATGCCCTTTGCTGGACCGATCATTGATTTTAACCCACAGGCTTTCGACCTGATCATGGCTGTTCCTCAGACATAGCTCTTCGCAATCTATCCACTTCCTAACATAGAGGGCAACTCCGCCACCCCTCCTACCCTGTCTATCCCTTCTGAAAAGCCTATAGTCCTCAATCAGGGTATTCCAATCGTGGGATTCATCCCACCATGTTTCCGTGATACCAATTAGGTCATACTTTCCCAATTGCGCCATGGTTTCTAGCTCCTCCTGTTTATTTCCCATGCTGCACGCATTGGTATAGAGGCATTTCAGCTTAGCTATTGGCCTCATTGCCTTCCCGGAGGAGCCCTCCCTAGTACCTCCAGGACAAGTCTGGGGTTTTCCCTTACCGCCTCCCAAGGTGACAGTGTTCCTACGCGATTCTCTGTCACCCAGTACACCCTCTTCCCCCATCATATCTAGTTTAAAGCCCTGCTAACCAGCCCAGCCAGCTTGTTCCCGATTTGTACGTACCTTAACTCTCTTTAAAACAATATTTTTCTGAAAGAAAGATGAGGAAAACTTAAACTAGACTTATTTATTTTTAAATTTTTATATGTAGTGTATTATTACACTGAAAAGTATAAAAATCTAGTGGCACATCTAGTGCCTTTCAACTCATAATGTACTGCCTACATTTCAATTTTTAGACAACTAATATATAACATCTATGATAAACCTGATCTAAATCTATAAAATCCTGAGAATAAATTGATGTTTTTCCATTCAACACGTCACTGCCTGACTGCCTGACTACTGAAAAATATAATATACACTAAACACCATCTCCATGGTAATATGTGGGTCAACTGTAATGAATACGAAGCTAATTGTCACATTTTCATGGATTATAATAAAAATAATGACCTCCAAGTCAGGATTTCCCTGGCTGGTAACAATAATTTGAGTTAAAGAGCTTCTGGATTAACAACAAATTGCTTGGCAAATTTCCCCAGTGAATGAGTTCTACTTAATTAAACATTGAAGGAGCCCGTACTTATTTTAGCAAGTAAAATCAAAACCAAAGCTGCACAAAAAAGAAAGCAACTTACAGAGTGGGGATATATCTGCACTGACATCTCCTCCTTTAGGATTCATCTTCTGGGCTTGACTTGCAGGAACAGGCTTATACGATTGACCTGTGGCTCTGTACATTGCTTGAACCCAGAGTATTCTATCTTGCTCATCGTCACTGGCAAATATTACAGTATCTCCTTCTTTAACAGCATTGAAAAACATTCGACCACCCTGAAGACCTAAAGCACAAAAGAAGGAAGGTAATCTTAGTGAGTTACTTCTAAATCACCATCAAGGTTTACAGCATGAGTTAACTGATTTTTCTCTGTGTATGTTCATGCAGGGGGTCGCTGTTAGATCATTTTATAGGTATTTATGACTGAGAAATAAGATAAAATCTAGAACTACAGGGATTAAATAGTAATATACATATAAGTAGAATTAACTATTGATATCAAAAGAGAAAATATTTTCACTATTCCATTTCTAATTCAATTCCAATTTATTTCTTACTCATCTTCTCTGTGTCATGTGCTATTTTGCATTTCTCCGACATATTCTCCTTCAGAGCATCAGTTTCATAGATGGAAGTCTACTTTATCTCTTCCTTAACAGAAGCAACTCCATACCTCTTCTCAACCTTTCTGTTCCTTCTTTGGTAACTTCATTCATGCAAGTACTTAATTCTGTGAGTACATAACCAGAACAGCACACAATATTCCGTGTGGTTGCACCAGGGATTTTTTGTGACATAAAATTGCATTGATTTTCCAAATATCTTCTGAGCATTGATAGGCTTTTGATTTATTCTGAACATTAAGCCAATATTTTCAAAGATCAATATTCAGTTTATTAGAAGTCTCTTAAATTCATAATCCTCCAGTGTTTAGGTACAACAGAATCCCTTTTCTTTACATGAGTAACTTCAACTTCCTTCTGCTGTCATATTAATTAAATTTGGGTGATTTTTTTGCTATCTGCAATTTTATTTTTTTATTACTTGCAACCGATGTCATCAATCATCTTTTCCAAATAATTTCAAAATATACCTCATATTGCCACATGATTCTACCATCAAAACCACAGTTAAAAAGGAAAGACTGACCAGAATTCGTAATTTTTCCTTGTATCATTATATGGCCCTATAACGTTTCAGGCAACACCAGTGTGAGTTTATTTTTCTTCAGACAGCAAGCTTCTTTCTAAACTCAAGATTTTTCACTCAAGAAAATCTTAACGGAATATTTGCAAAACCTTTAGATGTAGGAAAAAATAGCCTTGGTGGCTTTCAGTACTAGATCAAACTGAGTAAAATCAATTTATCTGTTTTACACAAACATATCGTACTTCACAGTGATGAAATACCTGTATGAGGAGCTGTATAATCCACAGTGTATCCTTCCAGTTGCATCAGTTCCTGAGGTTCAGACTTCTTTTCTCTGTAACTGCACATTGCAAATGTGTATTGGCTAACCTGAATAAGACAAGAATTCTTAATTGCTCAATTCTATTCCAGAGCTAATGTTTCACTATGCATGTACACTGCTTAAATTAGATCTCAGTTGTACTAAAGAAAGAAAACACACTTGTATTTTTTTTTCCCTTCCTGCCAAATGGAAAAAAAAAAAAACCCATAAAGATGCTCTACAGCTTTACATTTTAGGTTTTTAGTAGATAACTGATAATTTTCTAAGCACAAAACAGTTTGATATCAATGAGCATATCCCATTTCTGACGGCTCATTTTGCCATGTTTCTTAGTGGGAGGTGTCAAGAGAAATGGGGCTTGTGAATTTATTTGCAAAGCTATGTAATTGGCTATGTTTGGTTTTAACCTTGTAGGTTCTCAAAGGTTTACTCCGTAGTTTCTGAAGTTGTCAGCTGTTTCTGTCTTGTCCTGCCTGTTATCTCCGTATTCTTAGAATGACAGCCAAACACCAGTCTGTTAGATGTATTCTTTTATCCTTGCTCATTGGACTGAAGCCAATGAATAAGGTACTTTCAGAATTACTGATCCAAAAGCTGAAGCTTTCTCTTCTGATTACAGACTAAAGTCTTCATCAGAATGCTGTGCAGTAATATCAGGATAAATCTTTTACAGTGTTTCTGTAAATCAGCTCATATCCCTATATTGATTGGATAACATTCTTGTAAATTTGAAAAAAAAATGTCAGTCCTCTTGTAGGTGAGGTTTATTGACATTTTTTAGGTACTTACAATTGTGCTAGGTAAAATGGTTTCCCTCTATGGACACACACAGTCACAGAGCACGTATGATCAGTAGAGATGTCCAAAGTTCATCTAGATTAATACTGTTGATGAAGACAGGTCTACTAAAACAGGCTGCTCAGAGCTATGTCCAGTTGGGCTTTGAATATCACCAGAGTTGGAGATTCCATAACTTCTCTGGTAAACCTGTCCCTGTGCTACTGGGGGAGGCACAGATATGGCCATTTGCCCCAGCTACAGTGTAGAGCATGTTTTTTACATCTTGTCCTATCTGGACTGGTCCAAGGTCTACTTCATGAACTATCTCCTTTTAATTTGCTCAAAGGCTTGTTGTTGCTCAAGGCCCCATGTGAAATTGTTCTTCCAGATCACTTGATAAATAGGGTTTACAATCAGACTGCAATCCAGATTATGCATTCTCCTAAAATCCACAACATCTAAGAAAGCTTGTGTTTCCCTTTCGTCAGTTGATTGAAACATAGAAGTTATTTTGTTGATCACATCCATAGGGAAATAATGATATGCGTCTTGGCATTTTATTCCTCAAAACTGAATCTCCTTTGAAGGTCCCTTGAACTTACTTTGCTTTCTGGTAACACTGGCTTTCAGAAGGATTTGGATTATTTTCTTTCTTTTTTAAAAGACCTCCTCTTTTGTGCTGCTCCACATGATGATGTCACCAACATATTGCAGGTGTTCAGGAGCTTCCCTTTTTCCAGTGCAGTATGGATCAGCCTATTGCAAATGGTAGGATTTTGTTTCCACCTCTGGGGCAGTCAATTCCAGACGCATTGGATGCCCCTCCAAATGAAAGTGAACTGTGGCCTGTACTATAACACCAAAAGAAACTGTGATATAACACTTAGCTGCCTTTGACTCCCAGTTCATATTGAAATTCTAGCATGTCCATCATGGCAGCATTCAGCAGTTCTGTGACTTCATTCAGGCCACAGTAGTCCACAGTTAAACTGCACTCTGCATTGGACTGTCCATACAGAACTGCTACGGGGTGAGAAAGTCTTGTTGATTACTTCTTAGCTCTCTGGATAATGAGTAAGCTTGTGGATGGAAATCAGGAAGTCTTGGTTGGTGTGATATTATCCCTGGTGCACTGTTGTAATTGTTTGATTGACAATTGATTGACATCTGCTGTTCTCTTAGCAACCCGAAAACAGAAGGGTCCTTTAAGAATCCAGGCAAGGTAGACAGCTGCTTAATGTCTCCACCTTCAAGACAGCTATACCAAAAGCCCACTAGTACCCTTTTGGTTCCTTGAAGTAATCTTTCCTGAGATTATCCATGTCAAGAGCCTCCGGGCTATTCACAGTGGGGTGTTTTTGCCATCCTTCCCAGCTAGGCTCACTTCAGCCTCCTATGGAATGAACTCTTGGGATCTTCCTGTAGCTCCAGAAATATGGATGAGGTCTGCCCCTCTATAACTTGATGACGTTAGTACTGCCATCAAGTTAGTACCTTGTGTGCTGATGTTCACTAGAACCTTATACATCTGTGGGTCCCATGTGCCAGGCCATTGAATAAATACACTTCAAGAAACCCAATTGTCCTGGCTGGAGGCAGGGACATCTAGTCCTAATTATTGTATTTGTTAATCAATTCTTCTGAATAAAAGTCATTATCAAACTCAGAAATAAGATTAAAAAAATATGGAGCAGCTTATAGATTTGTGTGTCATTCTAGCACAGGGGCCATGGCAATCTTCTCTGCATCATTCCAATTTTAGTATATGTGTTGCTGAAGCGAGCAGTGTTTAGTCACTCTCACCATGATTAAGTATTTTGTACACATGAATTTGAGACCACAAGAAGTTATCATAGAGTCATATGCATATCATAGGGAGGTATAAAGTGAAGTGCTTCTGTATCCTCTGCAAGACTGAATTATTGTGACTATAACCATAAGGAGACAGCCTACCTAGAATATAACTGGACGTAGAATTCATATAATTGATCAGATGATATCAGAAAACTGGTATCATGCTTTTGTCCCTCTCTTATTCACTGAAGATACAATCCTATATACAGCTACCTGTCTCCGATTTTGTAGGCTGCCTTGTATACCCACAGTTTCAAAAGTTTAAAAGAAGAATTCTTGAGCTATTCAGAGGCTAAACAAAGAATCACACAACCTATTGGTCTCTAGATAAAATAGAAAGCATAAGTGCTTTCAGCTATAATTAGCAGGAATACTTACCACCTCTTAAAGATCACAAAGTCTCTGGAAATGACTTACTGCAGCCTGAAATTGTGCAAATTCCAGAAAATGCATGGATTCAGATGCTGATAGAAAAATGTCAAATTATTTTTGGTCATGAAAAACTAAAGCCTAACGCTGACTTCTAGCACCTTTTTTTTGTACGGTGTCTTTTAAGGTAGATGCTGAATATATCTAAGAAGCAGGTGTTAAGTTCTTTCAGGAAGGATTATGGGCTAAAATGAATAATGATGTAAATGATAACTCCGAGGAAACCAGAGAATTTGTAGAGGTGTTAATCAGAGAATTTACAGCTTTCTATATCAACTGATTGTTCAATTGAATAGCTATGTTACATCTGAGCTTATACTGGCTTGCTGCTGCAGTATCAGCCACTCTGTGTGACAAGTCTAGAATAGGTAATACACACAGGGCACATACACACACAATATGCACATAATGCACAAAAGCATATTCTACATTTTAAAGGTTTAATTTTCTAACCCCAGTTATGTAGTAGAAAGTAATTTTTGAGTTACTAAAGTATAATATGATGAATGCTAAAAGGAAAAGAGGTGCTTTCATTTTCAAAAGCAGGAGAGAGACCACTCGATGCTAAACTAGCGGCATGGATTGGGTTCAACTGGGAGATACAATGCTGGAAAAAATTTTCCCTCTGTGTTCTTACCTTGGTCTCTTTCTTGTAGAAGTTATGGTTCTCTTCTTTGTCTTGTCAGTTAAGTCTCTAATTCTTCTAAGCAGATGGGGTTCTCAAAGTGTAAGTAGATTTTACATCCAGTTCTTCTGGACACCTTCTGTTCTGGTGCTGGGCTTAGTATCAGAATGTCCATCATCCATATTTAGCGCAAGAAAGAAAAAAGATATTTTAACAGAATTGAAGAGTTCTGCTGGGGATGCACACTGTACTAATGGTAGAGCTGTTCCTGTTTCTGATTATGTTCTTCGTGTTTTCACTGTTAATGTGTTCTTTGTTTTTCTATTGTTCTAAAACAGGTAATTCCAGTTCTTAAGATTACATTCCCTTAGTGATATGTAAAACTGTTTTTTTTTTTGGTTGTTGATAATGATATTTATATCTTTGATGTCTCCATTATCTTCTGTACTGCTATTCTCAAACCCTTTTGATCATCTTGTGCTTGTACACTTGGAGGCCACTGCACACACTGTGACAGTGACTAGTCTGTCTACCAGCATTTAGTAAATCAAGGACTTGTAAGAAACAGGCAGTTGTCTAAATTTTTTTTCCAGAGAGATCATCTGCTATGATGAAAACCCTGGAGGTTTTCAAGAAACATGTAGATGTGGCACTGAGGGACATGGCTTAGCAGACATGGTGGTGAAGGGTTGGTGGTTGGACTAGATGATCTTAGCAGTCTTTTCAAACATTAATATTCTAGGATTCTATGGTCTTTAACCACACACACTGAAATACATTCATAAACATATTAAACTACTCAGACTGCTAGGATATTATTATTAAATTATTATTAAACCAGACACTTTAATTTGGCAAGAACTTAGCTAGTGTTATCAGAGCTCAGGAGATTCTATTAAACTGAATAAGAGTACAGTAAATCAATTTCTATTCTCTTGGCTGTTGTGACAACACTGTTATATCTGTTTCATTAGTAGAGAGATCTACCTTGGTGTGAATATGTACTTCAGTGAAAAGACTTGAGTAGTCTTAAAATGATGCTTTTTTTCTTGGATCACTTGGACAATCAAATACATTATCTATTTTAAAATGAAATTTAGGCATCTAAAATAATACAAGTCTTAATTGGTTTAGATAAATTGGTGTTATCTGATACTCAGTGAAGGATTTCAGGAAAAGAACAGATTTTTTTTTCTATCAATAATTATAACTAGGTATATCAAAAATATCAAGACAATATTTTGGTGTTAGACAGGAAAGCGATCTTGATGTTGTAATCCATTTAGTTAACATTCTGGTTTTCTTAGTATATTCTGTCTGGCTTATTCCTATCTGGGGAAAAAAAAAAAAAAAGCCTTACTATTGTTGTTTTCTTCACTTTGGAAGAAACTGGAAATACAAGTTTAGTATTGATCCAAATTTATAAGCAGCTAATTTTCTATTTCCTGTTTCCTTATTGGATTGAAGTATTGCTCAAACGGTGTTCCAATCTAAACAGTCTGTGTGTAATGAATTGTTTTAGACTAGATTTATTTAATCACCTTATTCTGACATAAAATCACACTGAAGTTAAAGAAACTTTATAGTATGTAAGAGTAATTTTGTATATAGGACTGGCACAAAGAAGTATTGCACCTTATTCACACTGTACACTCTTGATCAAGAATTTTATCTCTTTTGGGGAGGAGGAAGAAGGGTCCCCATGAAGGAGCATGTGTTAATCTTCTCCAGTAATAAATTGTATTATATTTTGAGTGGCACATACCTTGGAGCTTACTACTTCTTTTCTGCAGATGCTCTATTAAAAACCAATTAATTTTCAGTATAATCAGGTATTTAACTTATCAGTTATGCAGTGAAAAATGTTGTGGTGATAGGATTGACAAACAAGCTTACTAACTAATCAGCTATCTAATTAATTTAAAAGTCTTTCATGTTTTATAAAAATTATGCATAATATAAACTATTTGAGGCGTAGTCACAAATACACTTGTGGAAATGCCTTAGGGAAGAGTTAGCTTGAAATATGCTCAAAAGGCATCTGAAAGATACAAGGATGCTCTAGTACAAAATATTTTGGTCTCTCGTTTATTATGTAACCTTCCTCAGAGGTTAATAGAAAAATCTAGGAAAAGAAAGTGATTTAACTAAGTTTCATTAATGAACAACCATTTCAATGATGTCATAGGAACTGTCATTCCAGTAGAGACCTGCACCTGTAACAGCAGAGTTTTTAATTTCCTGATAATCCTAGAGTAGATTAACACTTCTCCCTGTTTATTTAGAAATGATTTAGAAATGATTGCTTTTTCCCTGTTGCTTCCCAAGCAGCCAATTATTGGGTACAGCTGGTTGAGTAGCAGCAAGAGCTGCAGGGTGCCTGTGTGGGAAGGAGCCAGGAACTGCCCTTTGGTCATCACAGCTGGGTCCAGCTGAATTGGAAACTTGTGGAAACAGACCGCTGCACACCAAACACAGGCAGTTTTATTGCAGAAACCAAAGGAGAAAGTGCAGAAGGCACAAGGAAGGGGACATTGCTGGGAGTGCAGCTGGAGATGTACACTAGGAAGGAGATATGCCGTGAAAAAGGAGCTCTGGGGGACTGTGAAGAAGTGACAGCTCTTTGGGTATGCAGGCTACAGCAGAGGTGGCTACAGAAAACTGGGGGAGTAGAAACTAGGAAAGGAGCGAGATAGGTGTTGACCTGACGATGTTCCTGAAGATGGGGGAGGAAAGGTGACAGTTTAATTGTCTATTTTTCCTCAGTACGCAACACAGTAACTAAAAGTTTATGTTAACTGACGATAAAATAATTCAGTAAAATGCCCCAAGTCAAGGCTGTTTCATCTATGACAGTATTGAAAATGGAAATGTGACCTAACTTTCAATCTCTTTTTTAATTAAATTCCGTTTTTTTTTTTTGCATGTTGACTAAACAGTATTAAATTTGCAAAATTTAGAAATATTCCTTCATTATGGTGCTATTCTCTGAACAGTTTGAAATCTCATTTTTAATGACTGTGTAAGAATTTGTGCTAGATATATGTATACAAATATCTGTGGTCAGTGAAGGACTTGAACATGCCTTGCTGAACTGGAATGCCTTATGTTGTCTAGAGACCAGAACTATAGCCTGAATATCTTCACTGCTTAAGGAGTTCATGGCTAACACAAAGCTTGGGCAGACAAATGCAAGTCAGGCAAATGAAGCAGGAAATATTATCCTGAACTATCCATCCACTCTGTCTTTAGGTTCTCTCTTTCAGAGGCTGAATGGATAACTAATCTGCTTTTTAATCGCTGCTTTAAATTTCACTTTACATCCCTGGCTATTAAAGGAAACTGTAGAGTATTTTTAGAATAATTTATCAGATACAGGGAGTAGTGGAAATTAAGCTAGATGCTGAATTTATCAGCTTGTGTGTAATCCCGTGGCTCATCAATTGCTGCTATAAAGGCAACAGTTTCTTGGAGAAGGAATGGTGGTTTGAAGATTAGCTGGGAGTGATAGCAGCTTTTCTTGTTACTTAAACTTACCTGTGAGTCATTCTTCATTTCAGAAAAGGATCTAAAACAAACACTAGTGTACAGAGAAAGGTGCCTACAGCTAGCCAGTGGGAAATGTAATTATGGGTTACTGAAAATGTTCCAGCTGTTCTAGTTATAAAGAATAGTTTCACATGTACCGCCTCAAAATAAATAAATAAATAAATAAATAAATAGCAGCTGTCAAACTATTGAGGAAAATTAAATGACAAAGGTATCTCCCTGCTTTGAAGGATTTTAATAAGCTTAAGTTGGTAAAGACCCTTTTTTCAAGGGACTGCGGCTCAATTCAAGATTTATAAAAAATTCAAAGCTAGCAGATGAGGGCTTGAGCATGACTTTGTTAGGCTACTCATATGGGAAAGAGGTCTTGACTTTGTTTTCTATTCCTAGGAATTTCTACACATTTGTCTGACTTTAAAGTACACAAAAGATGTATGGAACAGAGACCAGATCATAAAACTATCTTGACTGAAGGTGCTGAACACTTTCATTTCCTTAGCTTACAAAGTTTCTCAACCACTGAGCTGTTACAGTGTCATAAATATGATTACTAGATGAATACTAGATGCTGAAAAAAGCAAGGAACATAATGTTTTGATAAGTGATAGGCAGCAATGGTAGTTGCTAAGTTATTAGGAACCTCAACATAACATCTTGTATTAGACTTGGATATGTCTGCATGTTTGTCTGTTTTTGCAGGCTTTGTATACAGTAGATGTCCCGGATTGCAAAATCACACAAAAAACATCTTCATCATGGAGAATGACAAGAATATTTATGCATTCCGTTTACTGCTGAGCCCAGGTTTCCACATGCCTGCCTCTGAATGCCTGGAAATAGTCCATGAAATCCTCTTTCATGGTCACAGTTACTGCAAAAAACATTTCTGATATACTCTGAATGAACAAGAGAGTGGGACAAAGGAACCCTTTTCTATGAAAAATACAAAGTTTGGGAAAAAACGTAACATTTCAGAACGCGTAACTTTTAATCCTCAATCTAACAAAAAAATCAAATAAGGATAATGGAGTGTCACGTCTCACTCACGAAGGGAAGGAGATTCACAAATCCACCCAGTTATATTAAGGTAAAACAATACTCAACATCCAAACACAATCATCAATTTTAATGAGAATCTCTGAACTACAATTATCTTAAAAGTATCGACACATACAATTGTATCTGCCTAAGCTGTGAGGCTGAACTATTCCTCATAAACTATTACTATTCCTCATTTCCTATAATGTACAGATACATAATAAAATAGCCCAGAGAAATTGAGAAATGAAATGTACCCGACATGTTAGAAACCTCTAATGAATTGCTAAAGTTACAGACTACATCTTCTAAGTCCTAGTGTATTCCCATGCTGCTGGATGAAGCCACTTTTGCCCACATCTGTGAATACAAAGATGTACGCAGGTTGCTCTGAAAGTAATGCCTCCTATTTATTTTCATGGGAAGTACAACAAAGAGCACGATAACATTATTTAGTAGAGTACATTCTCAACTACAAAACAATGCAGTCACAACCATTAGCTCTGGATTTTCACCAGCAATGATCAAGAACCTCTATGCTGTGCTTATAAAAATCTGTAAACGTGGAGGTGACCCGCAGTTTCACAGCAGCTGTGATGGTGTCTTTTCTAGGAAAACGTTGTCCACACAATCCATCTTTCATCAGCCTGAACAGATGGAGCCAGAATATGACAAATGAGGACTATACTGCGGATGTAGTAGGACAATCCAGACAAGACTATCTCCACAGTCCTCAAACTGGGGCCTGGGGGTTACCATGTTACAAGCGAAAGGTTGTCTTCTTCCCTGGCCTGACTCTGGAAGTTCAAGCCTTTACTTAGTCAGTATCATGATGTAGCAGTTAATGGTTTGTCTAGGTTTTGGGAAATCCAGAAGGATCACCACTTTTCTATCACAAAAGACAGTGCACATCACTTTACCAAGAAGGGTTGCGTCTTGTACTTTTTCTTCAATGGGGAGTTCACATGTTATCACTCCACAGATTGTCATTTTGACTCTGGCTCTTAGAGGTGACACCATGCCTCATCGCTGATAATGAAGTGATCCAGGAAATTGTCACCTTCAGTCATTTACTGGTTCAATACATCCTGACAGTGTTCTTTTTGTTCTTGTTAATGAAAATTTCAACAGAATAATCCTACACAACTGAAACAGAATGACTTTTACTTCCTAAGATACTAGTGGGAAAGATGCAGTGAAAGTAAATGTTACTTATGTGAGCATTTTCGAAATACCTTTCACCAGCAATTGGCAATTCTACTGTTTGCCCAGGGAAAATGTTATCACTACCTCAACCTGCTGCTATGAAATCTGGAAGTCCTGAAAAGACGTAATGTGATTTAGATGAGTAGAGTAATAGACACGGAAAGGAATGGGAAAGAATGATCTACCACACAGACTTCCAGATTAGACTCAATTCTCATCATCATCAAGAATAATAATGCTGATATGGCATTTAATACTTTGTATGAATCCTTCTTTGTTTTTCTGGCTCAAAGCTTGCTTCCTGAGGTATTTCTTGTGATAAGACTCTAGGAGATGAGAGGTGGGTGCTGCCATGTGGCAATCAACATCACTGTCTGGACAATTTTACATTTGAAGACATTACTTTGGAGCTGTTTGCCTTCAGAAGGGAGTGCTCAGGACTGTTTACAGGACTGTTTACTGGCGGAAGATCTGTCCTGTGACCAAATAACTCCTGTCTGCTATGGGAGAGTGTGAGGTGATACCATTGTATCCTGTGAAGACAAGACACAGTTTGGCGCCTCCATACTCCCTCTTATCTGCTGGCAAGGCCTGGAAGACAGGAACAAAAGGAGTTCCTTCTGAGATCCAAAAGCCAGAAGCTGTCACTCCAAAAAGAGCTGACTCAACCACTTTGGACTTATAAATACTGCCATGGGAAATCATCACAGTATTTGCAGTAGCCACAGTATTCGCAAATCATCACCGTCATTGCCATGGTCACCTTCATCGTCAACGGAACAATGCCCGACGACCCACCTCTACTGAAGACTGAACTACGAACCTCGCTGGACCCTTGGTGGTGACTATCTCCCTCTTGCTTCCTATAAAGACTCCTTGCTTCTATTTCCTATCTTTCCTATCACCTTTCTTTCCTTCCCCATCACCCTAATTCATAATAGTGTCCATTCTCCCCTTCCCCCATTTCCCTGATTAAGATTTGTAATAAACTGGTCGGACCAACATTTGAACCGTTGCTTTTAATCTTGCCATCGGGTATACATATATCAAAAAGAACCTCTTCTCCCTCCTATAAGTTGGAGCGGGACATACTTACAGATATTTTTACATGTAAATATACAAACATATTTATACACATATGTTATACATTAGGTATAATATAGAGCTATTTAATATTACAGATATTTTTAGGTATAAAACTTGTGTTCATTATCTCTTTGTACTACTCTTCACAAGTCTTGAGAAAATTATCATAAAATCACAGGAAAAAAAGAAAAAAAGAATAAGCAATCTAATTTTATTGTTGAGAACAGCTTCAGAAGGTGATCTACCTGCCATTCCTGAAAATCAGAAATCTGATTTTAAATCCAGTTTAAATCTGATAGTCTCATCTTCATAGTTTTGTTCAGTTATTCTTGTCTTCAGATTCACAGATTGTATAGAAATGAGACAGGATGAATGTATAGTATTACTGCTGCGTGTGACAGCAGAAAGTCTTTTCTTATGCCACAACATCTTTAAGCTGTATGTGTAAAAGAAAGTGTTGGGATTGTTAACTAGAAAACAATGTCTTCTTGACAGTTTAACATAAGATATATTTCTCCCATTAAGTGTTGATAGTGCTTGCCTTGCCTCTGACAAGTGAAAAAGAACTGGGCTGAAGCAATTGCAGGCTTCATGCACTTGGGCTTTCATTTATCTGAAAGGTGGCAAGTACTCAGATCAACAGTGACATGTGCTTCAAAGACTATCAGTTGTCACCTATGGGAAGGGTCCAGAGGGTGAGAAAAAAAGAAAAAAGAAAACATACTAAGGAATACAAGAAACTGAACTGTAGTGCTTTATACAGCAGTAACCCTGACATCAAATCCTTTCAGACTCTGATAGTTATGGGCTGCCTCTTTTCAAGACTAATTGCAAGATATAGTTCAATTTATTATGAAGAGTAAACAAAAATAAAACATAAATTCATGTCAAATTTTGTATCGCTATGTTCATATAAATCAAAAGGCTCTTTGTAACAAAGTGTCAGTGAGATTTAGCTGCTACCTGAAGACAATCAAAGATTGGACTAAGTACAGGTACTGGAGTAGGGATGGGAAAGCAATGAAAGAATCAGTGCAAGAACCATAGCCACAGAAGACTTGAAGTTGGAAGAGACTTCCGAAGGTCATTTAGTCCAACACTACTGCTCTAGCAAAGGCACCTAGAGCAGATTTATGTCCAGCTGAGTTTTGAGTATCTCCAGGGATACTCCACCATTTCTATGGGAACTCACCATCACTTCCCATGCATGTCCTTCACCACCTTCACAGAGAAAGTGTTTTCTTGGGTTCTGATGGAATTTCCTGTGTTTTAGTTTTTTGTCCATTGTGTCTTCTCCTGTCACTGGAAACCAGGAAGAGCCTGGGTCTCTCATCCTTATTCACTCCCATCAGATATTTATACACACTGGTAAGATCCCTACAAGCCTTCTGTGTGAATAGTCCCACCTTTCTCAGTCTTTCCTCACAGGAGAGATGTTTCAGATCATTAAATATCTTTATGGCCTTTCTGTGGACTCTTTCCAGTACTTTCATGTACGTGTTGCTCTGGGGAGCCCAGAAGTGGATACAGTAAGTCCATGCTCCACTCCCTTAATCATTTCTGTGGATAACTATGTTTAACAACGAATAATGTTGCATAACTGTCTGAACACACATTCTAGATTTGGTGAGATCACTGATGAATAAGATGTCAGTATTTCTTCTTACTTGGTTATTTGTCAATAATTACTTAATAACATTTTGATTACTGTAACTGCACTAACTTAAACAGAACGGATCATGCATGGACTCTTTCCTGAGCTGGATAAAGTGGAATTCTGCTGCCACGGGCTGCCTTAGGTGGGAGGAGAGTGAGAGGAGGGAGGGAGGGAGGGAAGGAAGGAAGGAAGGAAGGAAGGATATAGTATTCAAATATATAGGCAAGCACTTCTAAAGCATAATATTGAAGTGTATCTGGACAACTATTAAAACACTTTTATTTCTTAGGAGGCATGCTTAAAGTAAAATCAGTAAGTAGTTGAGGGTGAGGGAAAGATATACTAAATTGACTGCTAAAATGTTTTGTTGATATTTTGTGCATAAATACCTTCAAAATGTTGCATTGCATAGACAGAAATACAGCAGCAATTTCCAGGATTTAATGCAAATTTTGTGAAGAATTTCAAGGTTTCAACTTCTCTTTTGTTCTGCCAAGTAATAAAAATGGAAGGGATATTGTCTAATATTACAGAGTTGTTTGACTACTTGTTGATTTCATGAGCTTTTGAAAAATATGTGAAGCTGTATAATCCCTTTAGGCTTTTTCTTGCAAGAGATAAAGACTGATGTCTTTCTCCCTCCAACAGGTAAGTTCAGAAATGAAATGATATGCAGACTTAAAACATCTGTAGATATTCTAGCTTAAGCATGGAGATTTTACTAGCTGGTGCGGTTTTTGTTTTGTTGTAGTTTGCTTGTTTTTTATTTGAAGTAGTGCTTGTATTCTGGAGAAGGAAAGTACTTTCATCATCAAAGACTTGGATCAAAACTGGAAAGCAAGGAAGTACTGTAAAATAGTTTAATTAGCTGCACAGCATGCATCAGAAAAGTTGTCTGATTTTGGAGTAGTGATTTTAAGATGTAGTAAGACAGTGTAGAGGGAGTGGTTTTTTTTTTAAGGTGAGAAGAATTCCCTCTTTTTACTGCATGCATAACTTTCTATAGCCTCCGTTACTTACTAATCTCACCATATTAGTGATTTCTGGTTATTAATGTCTTCCTTAAATCTCATTTTATACTATCTATGCAGAAGGAGATCAAATAACGGAATCCTTAACTGATTAATTTCTTAATAACAACCAATTTACTATATTTGATAAACAATTTCACAAGTGATCACTGATCTGATTGCACCAAATTTTCAGAATAAGTTCCACACAGATAAAAACTAAGGCAAAAAAGAGCCAAAAACCCCAAACTGAAAAGCAAAACAAAAAAGCAAACAAATAAACTGAAAAACCCTTTCTGTTCAGAGTTAGCCTTTTGAATATTCAGGTAATAGATAATAAGAAAGGGGCTTTTTGGCGGTAAGTCTCATATCTGTACCATATCTGACTGGGATGGAGTTAATTTTCATTGTAGAACATCATATGATACTTTCGGATCTGTGAAAAAAACAGTGCTAATAGCATACCAATGTTTTAATATTGCGGAACAGTGCCTGCTGACATACAAGTAGGAGAGATAATTAGTTGATTAGAGTGTAAATATTGTTGAATAATTATGATGATCCATAGGAACTTTGTGATGAAACATCAATTTAGGAGAGTAATGAAGGTAAAATCAGAATAGCAACATAATGTGATGAATGAGGAGAAAACCCTGTATTTGAGAGACTACCTCCAGTCCCCCAACCTCCATGCAATGAAACTGAGATTATATTGACAGGAATGAAGGGTAGGGAGGAGTAAATTAGTCTGATTCTTCAGGTATTCAAGAGACACGGGTAAGGAGAGTATTAGTGATCCTATCAGAACTCAAAAGCTAAATGCAAAGTCTCAAGTCTATACTGGGAAAAGACAGTGAACTTTTGATTCAGTCCCCCCAAAAACAAAGCACACTGTTCTTAATGAAAATTTTCTGTTTTAATCAGCTAAAATTTCTATTTACCCATTACCAATCTTATGATATGTTCAAAAGTTATTTAATATATACTGATATGGGTATGCATATCTCTGAGAGATCAGGACTACAGAAATTTTCATTGTTCAGAGTTTCTCATCTGATGCTCAGGTGCAGGGAATCTCAAGCAGGATCTGTGTAGCACCATTTGATTTTTCTTAGCTGCAATGTTGAGCTTAAGTACATAGCTGAAAATTATATAATTCTGTTATTACTTCATCCGTGTTTCAGCAGATTTATAATGACCTTTCATGGTGTGTAACATAAACAACTGAATTCCATTTTAGGCACCTCTATGCTAGGAGTCTTTTCTGCCTTACAGAGATAAATTTTTCTAACAGCTTTCCATCCAATCTTTTGTGGTCTAGTTGTTGTTACTTGGCCTAGAATGGGAAGCTTGAAATTCAGGATTCTGTGGAAAGAGTTACAGAATTTAGGTTTATAAGTGTGTGAGAAGTCCAGGAGACTCCTGGAGTGTGCTGAAGATAACTTCCTGATCCAGTTAGTGGAGAAGCCAATGAAGAGAGGAATGCTGCCAAACCTGAGTACTACAAACAAAAAGGGCTTGTTAGGATGGGAAGGCTGGGGGGCAGCCTAGACTGCAGAGACCATGAGATAGTGGAGTTCAGGATCTTGCGTGGAAGAAACAAGGTAATAAGTAAGACTGTAACCCTAGACTTCAGGAGAGCTAACTTCAACCTCTTCACTGACCTACTTGGAAGTATCCCTTGGGTTAGAACACTGGAAAATAAGGGGTGTCCAGAGAGTTGGTCGACATTCAAGCACTGATTCATCCAGTCAAGATCGGTGCATCCCTTAAAGTAAGAAAGCATGCAAAGGTGGCAGGAGGCCTGCAGTGATGAGCATGGAGCTCATGGGAGAATGGAAATGGAAGAAAAGTTTTATGGAATTTGGAAAGTCTGTCCACTTGGAAGAAATATAGGAATAATATCAGTGCATGCAGGGATGAAAAAAGGATTGATGAGGCCCACTTGGAATAAAATCTGACGAGAGAAATCAAGGACAACAACAAAGACTTTATAAAGTATGTTGATAGCAAAAGGAGAACTAGAGGATTGTCAGCTCCCTGCTGAATGAGGTGGGTGCCCTCATTTTGAGGGACACTGAGAAGGCAGAGTTACTGATTGCCTTCTTTGCTTCAGTCTTTACTGATAAGATTGACACTCAGTAATCTTCAGATCCTGAGAGTCTGACCCCTTAGTCAAGGAAGATTTGGTCAGAGATCATCTGGGCAAACTCAGTGCACGCAAATCCACAGGCCTCAATGAGACACACGTTAATGCTGAGGGAGGTGACAGTACTGATCGCCACAGTGCTCTCTATCATCTTTGAAAGGTCATGGAGAACAGGAGAGGTGCCTGAAGACTGAAGAAAAGCTGATGTCACTCCAGTCTGCAGAAAAGGCAAGAAAGAGGATCGAGGACACTACAGGCCAGTTAGCCTCATCTCCGTCCCTGGGAAGAGTGATGGAACTACTTATTCTGAATGTAATCTCCTGGCAAATGGAAGAAAAGGATGTTATCAGAAGTAGTCAGCATGGATTCTCCAAGGGTAAATCATGCTTGACCAACCTGGTAGCCTTCTATGACACTAACATGTGGGTAGATGAGTAAAGACCACTGGATGTTGTCTACCTTGACTTCAGCAAGACTTTCAACAACAGTTTCCCGTAACATACTCGTAGGTATGATTAGGAAAGGTGGGATAGAAGAGTGGACAAAGAGGGAGAACTGTCTGACTCGCAGAGCTCAGAAGGCTGAGCAGAGCTCAGAAGCACAGGGTCTACTGCTACACCACCTACATCTGCCTCTGAGGTTGTGGGCCAAAATAATGAAATAGGAGGCATTACTTTTAGAGCAGCCCTCATATATGCATGCATATTTACCTTTATCATGGTTTTATGATTTTTGGTTATCAGTATTACACATCATAATATCATGTAGTGCACTGGGAGTTAAAGAGTTAATGCTCCAGTTCCGGGTACCCATCCCAGAAGATAAGAAGAACTGCATCCCCCAGAGGACTGTTTGCTGTTCAGTTACCATTTCTGCTCATAGGGAATGATAAAAACTGCTCACAGATCACGAGACTCCCCTTTTTCTTTTCAACCTTCTGGCTGGTCTCTGCTCCCATCCATATCGCCTCGGCTTACTTAGAGTAAGGCCTTCAGTTTTTGGACACTCTCTCTCATTTTATTTGATTTATTAGCTTCAGTTCTAATTATATTGTATTATCTTGTATTATATTGTGTTATCTTACATTCTGATATCTTATTTAATAAATTAGTTTGTTTCTCCTCAGATTGTTACTGCTGTTCTGTTTTTAGGCCCATCTCTTTACCCTTTCCCCTCTTCTCTTTCCCGGGGTGTGGGTCCATGGGTCCCCTTGCCCTGCTAGTCACAGAAACAGTCCAAACCAGCCCGTAAAACACTGGCAACATTTTATAACTAACTAAATATACAATGGATATATATGTAACTATTTCTACAAGAACTTATAATTTATATAATAAATATATAACTATAGATTTATATATATATTTATACTTCTGTATTTCTATTTACCTAGACATATTAAAGTGGATACATGTATGTACACATATGAAATGGATTGTACTTGTATATTAAGATTGCTGATTTTAACTACCTTTGCTTCCCTGATTAACAGAGTTCTTGAATAGAAGGAGACACATTCTTGACCAGTAAGGTTTTATAATGTTGGAAAAATATGTTTCTCAAAAAAAACTATTTTAAATAAAGGCATGTTTTAAATTTCTTCAGTGAGCAAAATCTTAAATAATAAAAATAGAAGCAAATTTTGCACTTTTTTCTTTTATTTTTTCCTGATCAATGAATAATATAATAAGTCAAATTTGGAGCACTTTCCCCACATTCCATTTGTTTTTATTTCTTGATTTTTCCTCGTGTCTTCTGCATAACCTAACATCATCTCTTCAATACAGGAAAAGATGAGAAATGTTATATTTTGGACAGAGAATGTACAGGAAAAAAACCTGAAAATTTAAGTTCCAGCATAGCTGTCATTAGCTATAGACCACAATATCACCTAAAAACTGAAAACTGAAATTTATCAGAAAACTAAAAACAAAGCTTAAGAATAGACTTTAGTATCTTACATCCCAAATCTAGAAATAGCACTGTTTTCAAGTTCTAGTTTTATCTCCTATCATAAAATCTTAGAATTATAGAATGGCTTGGGTTGGGAGGGACCTCAAGGATCATGAATCTCCAACCCCCCTGCCACAGGAAGGGCCACCAACCTCCACATTTAGTACTAGACCAGGCTGCCCAGGGCCCCATCCAACCTGGCCTTGAACATCTCCAGGGACGGGACACCCACAACCTCTCTGGGCAGCCTGATCCAGCATGTCATCATTCTCTTGGTAAAGAACTTCCCCCTGATATCCAACCTAAATCTTCCCTCCTTCAACTTAAAACCATTTCCCCTTGTCCTGCTGTTATCTACCCTTTCAAAGATTGACTCCCCTCCTGTTTGTAGGCTCCCTTTAGGTACTGGAAGACTGCAATGAGGTCACCCTGCAGCCTTCTCTTCTCCAGGCTGAACAAGCCCAGTTCCCTCAGCCTGTCTTCATAGGGAAGGTGCTCCAGCCCTTTGATCATCTTTGAGGCCCTCCTCTGGACCCTCTCCAACAGCTCCCTATCTTTCTTGTCTTGGGGGCCCCAGACCTGGATGCAGTACTCCAGATGGGGCCTCAAAGGGCAGAGTAGAGAGGGACAATCACCTCCCTGTCCCAACTAGCCACCCTTCTTCTGATGGAGCCCAGGATACCATTTGCTTTCCAAGCTGCAAGGTCACACTGTTGGCTCGTGTTAAATTTTTTATCAGATCAACTTTGGGTACTTCTGTGCCTCCAGATATTTTCTGTGTCATTTGAATTACAAAAGGTAGTGGGTTTCTTGTTGGTGGTGATTTTATTTTTTCCTCTTCACTGAACTTGTTGAATAAGCAGCTGTTTCAGCAATACTGAGTAAGGATCACTATAGACTCGGACTATCACTCTAGCTAGAAGACAACCCTAGATTTTTAATAGACACAGATTATTTTTTTTAAGTTTGAAAGATAAAACTGTATCCAAAATATTCCATACTGCTGGAAATCTATTAGAAAATGCTGAATATTAGTTGTTTTCAGCAATTTGTTTAGAAGACAATATGTTTTGAAAGAAAAGGGCTATATAATTGATTGAAAAACAGAAACAAAAAAGGAAAATAAGCTATTTCTAACAAGTTTATTTAAGATCAGTGGATGATAATGGTAATAGCCAAAGCAGTGTTTCCCAGTCTGCTGCATCTAATGCAATCTGAAAATATCAACTTAAAAAAGCCAATCCTTTAAAAATTAACGATTTTTCAAAATGTTTTTTTCTCTATTTCATATCAGACTTTAATGGTACATCATGGTATAATATAGAAAGTAAGTTGATTTCAAACGAGAAGATCTACCCAAAAAGTCAAGGATGCAAGGGAGTAGTGAACGTTTTACTTACAATGAAACAAAGGCTTTTAGAGTTGCTAAATAAAGGTCTACTTTCCTGTCCCTTCCCTGATTTATTGTAGTTAGATTATTAATAGAACACTAAGGTTTACAATATCTTGGATCTTCTGTGATTTCAGGTAACAAATACTTGACTGTAAGATGACTTCAGATTCAGTTTGGAATAAGTTAATTTTCACTTTGTAAAGTTCTCTTTTATTTCATTTTAACTGAAATTTTATTTTCCTCACACAATATGTGTTATTTTCCTAAGAGTAAGGAGGGATATAACTTATAATTCTGACATTTCAGTATACTTACCTACTCATTATTACAAAAGAAAACCTTTTAATCTAGTTCCTTGAATCCAGAATCAAAACTTACTTTTGGTTGCAGAATTAATTCCTATTTCTTTTAATTTTTAATGAATGATCATACATTTTTCCAGTTTAGATCTTTTTTACTATGTGCTGGAGCAGTTAAACGGCAGATCTTACTTGCAGGATTGTGGCCTCTCTGAAAAGAAACTAGGAGCTTCCCCATGACAGATACGGATAGCTCCAAAATGTATCCCCCACTGGCCAAAGCTGAACCAGTAAGTGATATTTATTCCCACTCTGTTATCATGTTTTTATGAAGCTAAAAAAAAATGTTATACAATAGCTGTGAGAGATAGGAGTTAGTTAGAAAAATGTGAGAAAGACAACTCTATAGATAACAAGGTGAGAGAAGAAGGTATCTGGCTGATAGAGCAGAGATCCTTTTGCAGCCCGTGGATAAGACCACGATGAAGCAGATTGTCCTCCTGCAGTCCATGGAGGACCACATGGAAGCAAAGTCCTTACTGCAGCCCGTGGTAGACCCCACAGCAGGTGATCATGATCTGAAGGAGGCTGCAGTCCATGGAAAGGAGCCCATGCTGGAGCAGGTTTTCTGGTAGGATCTGTTGTCCATGGAAGACCTAAAATGTTCTCTTCCTGAAGGATTTCACTCTGTGGTATGGACACGTGCTGCCATAGTTTTTAAAGTAGAGCCTGTGGGAAAGTCCACACTGGAGTAGTTCGTGAGGGATTGTATCCTGTGTGATGAACCCTAAGCTGGAGATGGAGATGGAAACTATGAGGAAGGAAGTGCAGAGACAATGTTATGAAATGACTGCAACCCACATTTCCCACCCTGTGGTGCTAGTTGTTGATTGGAGGAGATAGAAGAATTGAGAATGAAGTCAAGCCTGAGAACAAGGGAGGTGATGGAAAAGTGTTTTTACTTGGCTTTTATTTCTCACCATCCTTCCCTGTTATTAAATTGCAAGAAAATAGATTTTCTCCAAGTTAAAACTCTTCAGTGTGTGGCAGCAATTGGTGAGTGATCTTATCTCAACCTTGTCCTTATTTCAACCTATGAGTGTTTTTCATCATATTTTCCCCCTTTGTATTGTTGAAGATGGGGATGAGAGAGCAGCTTAGTGAGCACCTGTTGACCAGGCAAGGTTAATCTACCACAAAAAAACAATGTTGAGGGAAAATCTCTAATAACTTGGATTCCTTTCTTACTTCTCTACCAGCATTATTGTTAATATGAGAAATAACAACTTTATTTAAGAAATCATTCAAACAGTGCACGATACTTTCTAAGAATAAGAAACAGCCTTAGCTGTTTACAACACAAGGAATTTTTGTACCAGGAGCAATGCCATTGTATTTATAAACCTGTGAATTTTTCTTCCATCACCTTAACCAGTGTCTCCTTTAAAGTCTACAGATTCTTTGGCAAGACACTCCTTAAATGGAATGTATACTACAAGAAGCACCTCACCCTACTTGCTTTGTTTCTCCTAGCAAGAGGTGGAAATTTGACCACAGTTCATTTCTATGCTGCCTATGAACAAATAGATTTATTCTTTCTATTATGTCAACCAGAACTGTGCACAAAATTCAAACACTAGTATTGCATGGACTTGTGTAACAGCAGAACAATGTGTTTTGTTTTGCTTGTTTTTGTTGTTGTTGTTTGTTTGTTGTTGTTGTTATGTTTTTTTTTCCTGTTAACTCCAGTCTGCTTGTTCTGTATGGAATATTTTTTATAACAACTGTACATCAACCTCCATACCTCCAAGTCTGTTTCAGTTATTACAGATAAAAATGATAACACATACATAGTTCATGCATTCAACATATTTGATGTCTTCTTGCTTTATTTATTATCTACTCTATGAATTAAGGTAACAGCCATACAGAAAAAATAGAAAGATATATTCTCATTTAAGTATTCATATAAAACATATTTATTATAGTTAAATTACAAATTAAGGTTGCAGTGGAAGCTATGTCAATCATAAAGAAGCTGTTTAGTTTTGAATGAATTTGATTTTGATAAAGTGTAAGTGCCGTTCAATTTTATTTATTTGTTTAGTTATTTTTAGGAAAAATAGAGTTCTTTCTTCCATCTCTATTTCTTATCCTGACATTTCATGTCAAATAACAAGCAGCCCAGATCCAGCTTTCCAGTAAGGTCAGTCACAGATTTATTAAAAAAATTATTTTGGCATAAAGCTGTGTTTGGATGATACAGTCAGGAAAGAGAAGAAAATTCTCTCACTGGAAAAAAATCCATTTACTGAAAATGTAATGCCCGTCAACTGTAATTCCTGTAATTTAGCCAAAGCCAGAAATATTTTAGAAAATATGTCCTTCTGTGTTTTCTCATCTTTGCTTTCTTATTGTCAGTTTTCATACCTCTTTATTATCTATGTCCATCCTAGATTTTTTCTCCTACACTGACACAGCGATAGCTTACTTGCCATTCTGTTTATCAATTTAGTTTAGATAACTCCAACACATAAGCACATAGAAGTATAAGAGTTTTTATTTTAAAAAGTGAGCAGAGTGGGTATATATATCTACATGAAATATATACATATATATATTAGTAAGAACCCAAGATGAATTCTATTATTCTGGTAGCAAAGTTTGGATTTCAAAGAGCTAGCTTTCTGTGCAGGATTTACAGCCCTTACCAATTAGTAGTAATTAGTCTAGAATAAGGAGAATTCATTATTAAAATTAGTGACTAAGCACGATCTTGTGTAATTATCACTTCTGTTACCATTCATACTGAATGCAATTTTTTATATAGCTTTATTCAAATAGCAGCACTCTTTATACTTTCAGCACATATCACAAAGAGTAAATACAGTATGATCTATACAAAACATCTAGATTAATAACAGTCATCAATTATTTGAGTGGTACAAGTCCAACTATTTTTTTCTGCATAGTGCAACTGTTAACATCATGCATTTGGAATGATTTAAAATTATTAAAAAAACACGTTTGGGGTAGCTTAGAAAAATCATATTTTAAAAAGTAGTTTAAGTTCATATAACTATTGACATTTCCAGTAGAAAAGATATAAACTATGAAAGTATGCTCCACTCTTCTCTCCTCCATTGTCTTTTTTCAGCCTTGCTGAAAAAATTGCTGTACCGATAACAATCAAGGTCTCATCAAGACAGAAAACGACCACAATTAAACAGGAGGAAGTCAACTGAGCATGCACATAAGCTATGACTATGAGTCAATCACCTCATCCATAATGAGCAGCCCAAGAGCCCTTTGTGCACTCCTGAGTGGCAGTGTGCTGCATGACACGTGCTCCCCTTGAACAGGGATGCCTCTTGAAGGTTGCACCTGAACAGAGATTCCTTATACTTTGACATCAAGAGGTGCCTTGCTGATACAGATCCTCAGTAAGTGACTAATAGTTCTTTTAAATTTTGTAATCTTCACTAAGATTCAATTTTCTATCAATTGTGAACATATAATCCCTTAGACAAAAGCTGTTGACCAAGCATGGAACTAGAAGTATATTTAGCTGCACCTAGTCTCCTTATCTCGGTGCTTCAAAGAGTTTAGAAGGCAAGAGGGTTGAATCTGAAGCTTGGGACTCAATGGGAGGATCTCCTGGATTAATGTGTTTACCCCTACCCTATATGCAGTAAATAATCATATGTACAATTTCTTAACTCACTGTCTTATTTATGATTAAACTCTATTAAATTACTATTATATCCATCAATTCCTGCTTCTCTCTTACCAGTGAAGTGTAGTGTCCATCTACGACAGGAAGATAGGAGAAAGAAAATTCTGCAGAATCCTACTCTTTGATTGGCAAACAACAGTGTTCTGATTTACTCACCTTACTTTTTATCTCAGCTGAGGAGGAAGTGGAGTGAATGAGATACATATTATTGAGGTCATCAGCCCTACCTGCTCTTTTTCAGGTATTACTTGACTAAGTGATAGCATCTTTCTCCTCCCCACGCAGTAATACAGTAGTCGCTGGGAAAGCAAACAAGCAAACAAAAGCCCCATAAAAACAACTACAAAAGTATATATATTGCCTCTCCATTTGAGATGAAAACTAGATGAATGGTACTGTAACAAAAACATCCACAGAAAAACAGAGGTTTTACTGACTTTTAAAAAATAGATAGTGGATTCATATCTCCTAGCATCTGGAGTAGCTAAAAAGTTTCTCTTTTTTTAAATACATATCCTGTTGATTTTTTTTCTCTTTCTCTCTTGCTCATGCATATACACAAGCATTTACATACAGAAAAATCTTGGAATGGGTCTGAATTACCATATTTAAGCTGTAATGTTACCTTATTGGATCCATGGTGTTCTACTGCTGAATTACTATATATAAAAAGAGATACTTGTTTTTAAGTCCTCGTTTTGACGTCTAAAATTGTGTTACGGAGTCATCAATTACTTTTTAACTTAGTTTGAATTCTTCTAAAAATTTGTTCCTGTATTTTCTCTCTCCACCACTCACTTATCTGTTTCTCTCTTCTTTAGAAGCAAATTTCTGAATTCTTCCAGGAATATGAAGTAAGAGTTTAATTCAGTGTTGCCAGTTATTGATACAGTGGTGAAATCTGTGGATAAAAATTTGACCTTTTTTCTACCATGTGATCGTAGACTAAACCAGGAAGTAACTTCTGATATTAAGCCTACCTAACTTGAAACAATAAATAAATCATTAATCAGCTTGGATTTATTCCTATTTTTCTATATTTACAATTTCTCATATAATAGTTATGGAAATGTTCTGGGTGATAGACTTATTTTTCAGAAATTCTGTAAAATAATAGATTCTGAAGGATAGATAGATTCTTAGAAGAAAAATAAAACTTTTATTGAGTCAATGAACACTTTTTTCTTGTACTCAAAATGGAACATTTCTTTTTTGGATACCTGTAATACAGTATAAGGAAAAGAAGAATTTAAGAAAAAGAATTGCTTAAACAGATGCTCAAGTCCCAACCCAGTAAGTTGTATTTATAGCAGAATGAAAACCTACAGTTAAAATTTCCCATCTGGTTATGTATGGAGAGAGAGACCTTCAGGCTCATTATAGTCACTGGGCAGTTTTTCTTAACAGAAATGTTCAGATTGGCAGGAACTTTTTCTATAATTATTTCTGTTAGAACAATTTTTTTCCCACTCCAGACAGTGACTCTAGTTCTGACTATGTAAAAAGGCTCCTACTAAACACAAGGACTAAAATTCTGTTTCTGTCCCATGAAAATGATATGCCTCAGGAATCTTTTCAATGTCGATATCTTTGTTTCTGGGGAAAAAAAACAAAAACAAAACAAAAACAAAACAAAAAAAAAACAAAACAAAACAAAAAAAAACTTCCTAGTGATTTCAAGATGTTTTCTGAATTTGTCCTTTTCACTTTCTGATAGGTTAGTTTCTCGAACTCTGTAAAACTGTATGGTACTTGCGAGCTTGGGATGCATATAATTGTACTAACGTAGCTGGCCAACTTGTGAAAAGATCATTAAAAAGTCAGTATGAGAATCTTCTGTGGAGCAAGACTGAAATGAAAAAGTGTTACTACATGTGTTTCCTAAGATAACTATGAGGAGGTGTTCATATTTGCCTGTCTATCATGGCAATGAATTCCCACTTTCACACAGAATAACACCTTGTAACTTTAAACTACTTGGGAACATAACATGATTTTTTATTTTTCAAATGTTGATGCCTTAATTTGAAGAAGTAGATCCAAATGGAGTGCAGAAAGGATATAGATAGATAAATCAAAAATTGTATTCTTGCAAATGCCACAGAAAGGCTTGGGAAACATTCCATGTTCCTGAAAGACAGTTGCATCCATTTCAATGTGTAGTTCTGCCTTTTTTGTTTAAATTCTCAGTACTTCCAGGTTTCAGACATAACAGTACCCATTTTCATTGCCCTTGGAAGTCAGTCATTTATTCAGTTTACTGAGATGACATTATATCCCACCTGAAAAGTTTACTTTCCTACTGGGTCTTTTGTAAATAGTAAATTCAGTATTTTTCAGAACATTCTCATTACAGACACAGTTTTTTGATTATACAGCAACAAAGTAATACAGAAATGTCTTTTTTAGTTACTAAAAAAAAAAAAACTGAAATAAGTGTGGAAAAGATTATGCAATAGTTGTTTTATTAACAGGCTGAGAGACATTGAAAGGTTCAGCTTGGAGAAGACTGAGAGGGGATCTTAACAATGGTTATAAATATATAAAGGGCAGGAGTCAAATGCACGGGGCCAAAAACTTTATATATAGACCATGAGGAATTCTACAAAATTGTTCTCCTGTTCAATATGGTATTTACTATATTGTATATAATATAGGTTAACACATGATGAGGTGGGGGTTGACCTCTTCTCCAAGATAACTAGCGATAGGACTAGAGGGAATGGCGTCAAGTTGCACCAGGGGAGATTTAGGTTGGACTTTAGGAAATACTTCTCTGAGACAGTGGTCAGGCGCTAGAACAAGCTGCCCAGCGTGGTGATGGAGTCCCCATCCCTGGAGGTGTTTAAGAAACATTTTGATGCTGTACTGAGGGACCTGGTTTAGTGGGAAATATTTGTGATGGGTGGGCAGTTGAACTAGATGATCTTAGAGATCTTCTCCAACCTTGGTGATTCTATGATTCTATATAATGCAGCTAGAGACTGTATTTTTCAAATGCAACTGTGTATCACTGTAACGAAGCAAATTGTTAGAGGTAAGTGCTCTTACTTGCAGCATGTCTCAAAGTATTTTCTAATATAATCTTGTTTTTATTCTGGTTTCATTTGAGTCCCAGGATCCCTGACCCTTTCGTTTTTCTTTTAAAAGTGAAATGCTTTGAGATTCAGAGAGAATCTCTGAAGAGATTGAGATTGAGAGAAATAGATGCTTACATTTGGTAACTTGTATACTTTCTTCAGACAAGGTTTATCTCTGCAGTCCCCTAACTTTTTGCATCAGAGTTATTTTTTTAGCTGAGAAAATAACTGTTCTTTTCTCACAAATCTTGCACTTCTAGTGATAAATCATTTTTGTTAACAACAACAACAAAACTGTGACAAAATTATTAATATGTACGACAATCTGAACATAACTCTAGAATAGTATACAGTAATTCAGTTGGAAGGGAATAACAAAGGTCAGAAAGTACAGTTACCTGACCATTTCAGGACTCATTGGTTACAAGTTTAAGCAGTTAAAATTAGAGCATATTAATGAGGGCATTGTCCAAATGTATCTTTAATATTGACGGGAAAGGGTCATCAACCACCTCACTAGGAAGCCCGTTCCAGTGTTCAGGCACCTTTACAATTGATACATTTTTCCTAATTTCCTGTCTGACCCTCCTCTGGCACAGTTTTGCTCTATTGCTGGTTACCAGGGAGAAGAGACCAGTACCCACCTTTCCATTTCCTCTCCTCAGGAAGTTGTAGAGAGCAATGAGATTGCCTCCTAGCCTTTTTTTCCAAACTAGACAATCCAAGCATTCTCAGCCTCTACTCACAAGACATGCCTTCCAGTCCTTTTATGTACTTTGTTGCCTTTTCTAGATGCTTCCAAGTACATTAATATGTATATATTTAATTTTGGAAACCAGTACGGTACACAGTATTCAAGGTGAGGCCACACCATGATGAAATACAGCAGAAGAATCACCAACTGGCTATGCCTTTCTTCTTTCAAGAAGAAGCTCTTTTACTTTCTCTTCAGTCACACAGAGCTGACAAGAGTTTTCATGTTCTGCCCCTTAATAAACAAATTTATTTTCTCCTTCCCCCTTTGATAAAAGTTATCAACAGAAAATTGTTTATTTGGAAGAAATAACAAAAACTCAGAATGAAAGATGACGGAATTAAACTCTGAAGATTATCTCATCCAACCCACCCTCCCTATTCAAAGCAGCATCAACTACAAGAGACTGCTCAGGGCATTGCCCAGATGGATTTTAAATATCTCCAGGGATGGAGAATCTTCAGACCCCCGATAAGCCAATTTCATTCTGCAACTACCCATATAGTAGTAGAAATAAAGTTTTTTAAAATATCAAAGAAATAAGTTCATAGTAATATAGTATATAGTGATATATTCCTCAGCTTCAAAGTTTGAAAAATCATGTTCCTGTCTGAAAGAGCACATTTTAGGAATAGAGAAATCAGACATACCCACAAATAAATATTCTGCTATTAAAATCAGAAACACAGCTAAGAATATACATCTTAAATTAAATATTAGAGTAATTCAATTTTAAGTGAAATGCGAAATCTTCATTAATTTTCTTTTCTGCTCTGTAATAAAATATCATTTTTGCCCTTTTTTAGTTATCTTGAAAACAATCATAAAAAACAACTTCAGGAATGACAGAATTTAAATTGACATATTTGATTTTGGTTTTAAATTTGCCATATTCACAATACACTTTTCTATTTGAAGATATTTAATATGATTCAAGATAAATGCTAATAAATTTTTCTAGATATGATCCCATCAGATTTTGTATAAAAGTGGCTATAGCCACTGCAAACTTAAGGTTTCAGATACTTACATTTTAAGATTACTGTCACATGCAGACACAATTGGCACAAAAGGATTAAACAGGAATTTCATTGAAAAGCAGTCCTGCTGGTATTAGCTTATGTTATCTGGAGGGTCTACCATTGTTATCATAGTACATGCTGTGCTTTTAGATAGCTTAATGAATAGTTCAATATTATGGGAAATCTTATTATTCAGCGTTTTTATCTATCACCTGTCTATCCATCTATCTATCCATCTATTTATCCATCTATCCATCTAGTTATTTATTTATTGTAGGTGTTGTAGTCTTTGTTCTAAAACAATTGGAAAACTTGGGAGATTATTTTTTGTGTCTTTGAGCTGCTCACTGAGAGATCTAGACCTAGTATATTTTTTTATATCTTAAAAAGGAGTGGAATTTTGTGTAAATATCATGTGAGGAATTCATGTCAGAAATTTTAAATTGATGGTGATGTATGATTTTATTTGTTTCTTTGTTTCTTTGTTTGTTTAATCAAAAGACTCCTGGAAATCTGTTCTTATCCAGGAGAGGGAGTGGGAGTGAAGAGAGTGATGTGTAACCTCAGTGGTAACAGAAAAATTAAAGTTACTATCTATCCTCTTTCAAAATCACTGTATTTAGTCAAAAATCAGGAGAGCTGCAGATCATTCAGGTGGCATTGTTGACCGATAATATTTTAACTTCAGAAATACAAGTTTAAAATATCTATTTCCCTGAAATTCCTTAAAAGTAATAAATTGACATGTCGTAAGACTTAGCATTCATCCACTGTGTTAAAATCCACATTTCCAAATCAGATAGTCTCAGAGAATTAGTTTTGTTTTAAGTAGAGTGAATTATATTGGCGGATATAGTTTGTTTTGTTTTATTCTTTTATATGTATACATGATGAATTGACTGTCGTAATATATACTACATAAATCCATTTCATATTAATACATACTACATAACTCCACATTGTAATTTGGAGAGGAAGTATAAGTATTTAATAAGGAAAACACCTCAATGTAATGAATGTATTTTAAACATCTGAGTATTTAAAGTAGTGAAAAATATTAGGACTATGTGAATTGCCTCTGGCTTTCTGAAGGTAAATTACAGCTCTGACAGAACTTCTGGATAGACTTGATTTCCCATGCAGACTCTAGTTTAGAAGAGGTGGTGTTGATAGCAGTCATCACTATATTTCCAGTTCTACTTTCTGAATCAAAAAGCCTTCTCACTGTTATCTTTTAGATTATTCAGAATACCTCTCCAAATTGTCTTGTTGTTGTTATTGTTTTCTTTGATTTTTGTTTAGCTGTGTTTTGTTTTTTTTTTAACTAAGATTATTTTTAGGTTCAAGTGAAATAGTCATTTTCCAATTTCCATTGAGAGAAATAGGCTTCTCTCTTGTGTTATTTAAGCCAAAATGTGAACCTAAAAATGCCCTGAATTTGGCAAAGTAGACAGATCTGAA
>JACDJE010000141.1:1212367-1353850 GCA_016647715.1 Pavo muticus
ATATATATATATATATATATATATATACACTGTTTTCTCCAGCATTTCTTAACACTATACTAAAACACTTTTCACAGGCCAAGCCAATGCAGATCACAATGAGCTGCACACTGTCATGAATGGTTTTTCTATTCCTGGCACTTCCCTTATTGAGTGGTTTTGCTCAGGAGGCAAATCCATTAGGTACTGGAGTAAAAATGTTTTCTTGTGATACTGTCATGGTGTCTCTATGGAGACAGTCAGCAGCAGCTTTGTCTTCTTCATGCATTTTGGAAGGCTGAGAGAGAAAAGTATGTGCTGCACCTGAATTAAAGAGTCGCTAGTTGCTATGCATAAATATGAATTATTTTGCTTTTTTATTATATCTTATCATAAAAAAAAAGCATTTAATGTGTTTGAATCAACTACTAAAAAATACTGTAGTTAATATACTGAAGAGAGACGTCAGAAAAATGCCTCTTTATTTTTCTTAACTTTAATAAAAACACATTGAATATAATACTAGAATGAAAATAAAACCCAGAAGTTTACTTGGACAATAAAGATAAATGGCAAACATGGTGTTAAATTAATGATACTTTGTACATAGGAATCATTTTAAAAGGGAGATAAATGAGTTTTTAATGTTAATATGCAACAATAAAATTTCTAGTGTCATTTCAAGTATGTATTCACACAAATCCTGTCTTCTTAAGGCTCTCTATGTATTTCTGTGTTTGCTTCTAAAAACTTGACCTTACTTTTAATGTATATGTTTGTAGAAATAAATTAAAATCCAGTCTCATCATACCTGCATACTTTTAAGGTATATTTTAGCTATGAACTTTTCAGGTGTGAGAACCAAAACCATCTTTGCTCTAGAAACAAATGAAATGGTCTGAGACGATCAGAGGTTTTTAACAAAAGTGCGTTCTTTAAGTTAATTGCATAAATTAGGGAATGCAGAGGTTACCTTGCTTCAAATCTATTCACTTCATTGACAATTGTAAAGATGTAACACTTGCCTTTTTGCCCATATTGTTAGGCAACAGACCTTGTGCTTTCTCAGATTATAAATTCAGCATTCACAGTCAAAAAACACATCAAAATAAAATTCCTTGTGTAAGACATGTGATGTGCCTGAGCTCTGTAGAATGAGGTACCAATAGAAGAGAACAGAATATTGCATAAATGTTATCTATGTGTGTCATGACGTATTCCTTGACAATGAAACACCAATGAAGGCTTTGGTAATCATGTGTCACAATACTGAGCTTTCATCTATATTTATTCATACACATACATGCAGAGGCACACATCGTGTGTTCAGACTAAAAGACTTCATTAAATTTGGTTCTTTGACACATTTCTAGCTGTGTTTGACAATGCTACTATTACTGATGATGTATTTGTAAAAATGAACAAGTAATATAACAGAGGCATGGAGAAACAATATACCCAACAGAAAACAAGAAAGGACAAATTGAGCTCTGGGATCCATTGGGGTCGCCAATCTGACTCTACCTATTTGAACAGTTCAGGTTTTGTTCCCATGCTGTATTAATGCTCCTTGTTATGAGAGTGACTTCTGTTGATGCAGAAACCGCTGATATATATGAACTCTATCTTATGAAAGAAAAAACAAAATTGTTCTTGGTTCAATGAAGATTTCTGTGAGTTTCAAGCCATTAATGGCAAATCAGCCCTGTTGTATATCCAGTGAGGTAACCAGACATTTATAGAACAGATTCCATCTGTTCTAAGTGGAAACAAGTGTCTCGACACATCTTTGATTTTTTTTAAAAAAAGAACATTTGATTGAGGATACATCTCCATAAATCCATAGAGGAGTAATCTAACAATTCACTGCTTCTAAAAGAGGTATTTCAATTAGTTTTTCTTTATCAATAGCTCTGTATATTTTGTACCAGCTTTTTCAGTCATTAGACTCCTTCATGACTACTTTAGGATACTATGTAGGAGGAAAATTTCAGATCATACTTATTTGAGATAATGGTAAAGAACTTTACAAAAGGGTCAAATTTTTGCAGAATGAAGTTCAAGGTGAGGGGGAGGGGAAACAAGAGAGAGGAGACGTATCCATTTTCACAGCTGTGAGCCTATAAGGCTAACTCAACTTCCAATTAAAAAAAAAAGGTTCTGTACTGGTTGCGTGATTTTTAATATTTTATAACTTGTTTCATTCATTCTGGTACATTTAAAAGCTTGGAATACTGTTCTGTAGCTGAAAAAATACTTGACTTAGATACACAAGCCCCAAAGGTGCTGCAGAAAAATAGCTTAGTACTTATAATATCATAGGTGAAAATATATTGCCCTTCAAACTTAGACTTGTGCAGGTGAGAAAGAAAAACAGATTTCAGACATTAACACCTGTAAATAAAAAGGAATGATGCTAAAAAAAGAAAGGTGAATCAGTTTAGGAGCTGAATACTGTAAGCTTAAAAGCTAAATATCTTGGGGTATGGACACTGTTATGAATCTGGAAAGCGATGATACTGGACATGAAAAAAGAAAGAATAACTGAGTAGAAAGAAAGCAAAACAACATCCACAAAAAAAGCCCCAGAATATACAGCCTCCAGTCACAGTCCTAGCTATTATAGAAGTTATTCCCTGTTGAGAAGAAAGCATGGCATAAATAACGAGGGAACAGAAAATGAATAAAACATGTAGCATTTTCTGTATTGGGAAAAGGGAAAAGAGGGATGACAACAGCAAATAATGTTTTGATGTTCACAGTGCCTCAGCTGGTGGGAACTAAATGTATAAAACTAAATAAAGAAGCAGTGAGGACTACTGGGAAAACTAAGCAAGCAAGCCCATATTCGCCACTGCCCATTGTGTATACGAGAAAATCTGGTGCCAGCATAAATTTTTGGGCTGGTATGAACGAGAGACTTTCATGTTCATGGGGACTATAGAAATTATTGTATAAATCACTCTTCATCTGTGCTTAAATGCTACCTGGAGCAGATGACTGATTTGCTAACATTACTGTGAAAGATGGAATACTGTGGAAATGCCTGTCAAACCAGAAAGTTTAGTCTTGTACTAATGTGGATACTAGTTTGGTCTTTCATCCTGATTTTTTTTTATTTTTTGTTTTTTGCCTCCATTTTTCAATATCTGTACTATATTTGTTTGAGGTAATCAGTTTTAAGATCTTTAAGTAGCTTAAATCTGTTCTATTAAAGTAAGGAGAAAGGCTGATAGATGGATGGTAGGAGATAAGTAAACCTGCAAAGGGCTGGATTACAAGCAGAGACAAATTTTGAAACACTAGATTAAACTATTATTATTAGAGGTCAAATTGTGGCACATTCACCCATTTTGTATTTTTCTTGCTTTGTGAGTGGTCTCATTAGAATAATTTAATCTTCATGCATAGTAACTCACTAACTGCTATGACTAAGCCAATGAATAAGCAATCTACCCTTGGGGGAATCAGTGACATAAACTAGTTCTATCCATGGAATGTTAACATTTGTGTTAACAAAAAAAAAAAATACACCAGTGTAATATTCACTTAAGATAAACATTTGTTATTTTAATAAGGCAATAAAACTAATTAACTTGACTTTCCTTTAAGTTTCCGTGTAAGAGTACTGTCTTATTTAATGACTTTCCCCATCTCTAGACTCTATGTCGTCCTGAACCAGATCACTGCTAGGAAACATCTCAAATATTTTCCAAGCCCAGATGACATGCATCTAACACAGTTCAAACCAGAAAACACGGCATTCATTCAGAAATCATAGAACAGAAAAAATGTTGCTGTGATATCCACTCTGATAATGATTTCTTCTGTCATAGTTTTTTTCCCTTGTGGTTTAAAATAATAAGATTGATATTCTAATTTTATAAGACATCTCTAAACATAAAAAAGATATGACACTACCTAGAAAACTCTGAATGATAATACTAAATTTTCACTTACCTGAAAATATTATGCTTCATTTTTGTGTGTTCTCTTTAACCAATAGAAAAAGAGATGCCTGACTTTATTCTCATGCAACTACACGTCCTTTTCATACAAATATCCATGTTGTAACCTTTTTAACAACTTTCTGGTAGGTCCAGGAGAAGTTTTGTCTATGAACAGCTGTCACAGAAAATAAACATATCCTGTAAGTGCAGCATTTTTGTGTTATCAGATTGATGTAAGCATTCATTCAGCAATTTTTTTTCATAACATGGCATATATCCAGTAAGATTCAGATTCCAAGTATGCACTCCAGAGCATATATCAGGTTGTGATGGAAATTCATCCCCTTCTGGTATACTTTCTGCTCCATGCTGCTCAAATAAAGTCCCACAGTGTCTCCCTTTCGAAATAACAGGCAATATGCTGAAGATCTATAATGCGTAGTAAGATTTTCCAATGGATTGACTGGACACATCACAGGCTTTGTTGTTACCAGTTAGTTGCTTCAATTCACCTTCAACTAAGATGTAGCAAGATGCAATGGAATATTTTTTCATAACTTCCTACGTAGTCTTCACACTTACTGGTATTTGTAACAGACAAAGCTGAAACCAAAGTTCTCTTTCACTTCTTTATACATGAAAACATCTGTTTGATATAGTAAGGACTATCTTTATGTATGACCAGTTGGTGGTTTTCTAGTCTCACTGAAGTTTAAAATCCCCTGTTATTTGTAATTCAACAGGATGTTTCAGTGCTTTCACATTTTACAGCCTGTTTATTGATACCATACAAAATACTTATAAACAGGATATCAACATGTATTTTCTGATAGTTGATTGAGACCAGACAAGACAGTTTTTAGTTGGTTTCAGATACTGATACCCAAATTCTTTCTCCTCTATGTAACAGTACAGGTAAATTTCCTCTCTCCAGTAGATGGAAGTATAAATTTATTGCTTGTTTCATGTATTTGCTGATACATAACAAAGGAAGGATCCAGTAATTTCTAGTAAAAGGATACATAGTTAACTATTCTAGTTTAAACCATAAAACCTGAATGTTTAGAGTCAAGTTCCTCATAAATATTGAAAACAGGCTACTCTTTTAACTTCAACTTGCATGGGCTGCAGTTCTAGGGAGTGAATATTTGACCATATTTCACTGTACTTTGATGCTCTCCAAGAACACCCGAGGAAGAATAATTTCCAAAGTATTGCTGTTGCTGCCCAAGTCACTTCATTTTCTGTGGTGTCTCCCAGTATGCCATCTTATGATCTCAGCAAGACTGGTTTAGAGAAACAGTGAAAGGTTTGGCTTTCAGGCCCTGGAGTTATTTTTCTCCTTCTTGCAAACCAAATTTTCTGTTTGTGGAATTCTCTCTAAGCAGTCAGTACTGTAGCTCAAGTGTTTTTTGTTGTTGTGTTCTCTTACTGATATATTGCCATTGAACTTCATGATTCTTACTGTTTGGGTATCTCGGGCTTTCAATGCCACTATACAGCAAATTGCCTTATGATAGATTTTTTTTCCACAGAAACTGTAATATTACAGACATGTAGAGTGACAGAAGATTTACAAGACCTTCCTGTTCTTCACTCTTTTTTACTGCATAGAATTTGGAAGATTTTTTGTTGATTCTGTGTTTCACTCACAATTTCTGTCTCTCACTTCATCATCAAACATATGGACTTGCATATTTCTCATGTCTCTTTTAAAGAAAGAGAACTTCCTTCTAAAGTCTTGAATTAAAGAAATAAAAAGGAAGCATTAGGAAGGTTTTCAGTAGACAGAAAATGAAAAACAAGTAGCCAGATTGTAAACTGTTACAGATACGGAATGACTGAAATGCTGAAGAGCTTTTAAATATGCTCTTGCCCAGTGCTAATCTTGCCCTTTATATCCAGCTAAGTGACAACACATGAAGAAAAATCTCAGTCCTTTGTTCCACGCAGCCAGTTCCTGCAGGAACTGAAATGTCATTTCACTGGATATTCACATGACAGAGAAGTGTCAGGATCGAGATTTCAGGTCCCAAGAAGAGTAATCAGTGTTTGTTACATCTATTTAAGACCCCATGCCCTGCTGTAGCTGATCCTGAATCTTGGGAATGGACTGTTCCTGTCTGACTGCTAAAAACCTGAATTCTTTTTGCCACCTGATGTCCTCTGTAGATTTTCCTACAGTGAGTTTGCCATCACCGGACTTGCTGTAATGACAACATGAAGTAGTCACAGGGAATGAAATCATCTGCCGAAGAGCTGATGTAGATATGCCTTGCAGCATATTAGTTGAAATAAAGTATTTCTAGAAAGTTTGCACTTTTTCCTTTTTGCAAGGAAGATGATTCAGCACAGAACAAAACTTTCCAGTATTCTGCTTGAAACAGCAATCATTGCTCCAAGACTTAACACTTTATCAGCCAAATTTCCCTTCTGTTCCTAGTGATTCTGTATCTAGAAACTCCATCACTTACTCTTACAGAAAATTATAAAGTCACTATGAATGTAAGTTATTTTTGATGTAATTTGGCAATTTTATCTACAAAGGCTAGTTAAGATGTTCATTGAACTTTCATCAGACAAGTTTACCCAAAGAAACACAATTCTGATAAAATTCAAATTATTCAGATCTTAAGTCAACTTTGAGTAGAAACACTTAGGAAAGCATTCTGATGAGCAGGTAGAAGAGGATCCAAATTCTGCCTTAGATAAAAAAGAGTGCGAATCTGAACTAGAAAATATTTTATTTCAGGTGAAGAGCTTTGCTCACTGAAGTATTCCCACATCTTGAAAATAACAGCATTGTCTTTCTACTATTCCTTCAGCACTGTCTCATGCTTTATCAGCTTATACATAAGCACATTACTCAGCTCCCTGGAGTAGTAGTTTTCTCAGTTGCATTTACTTTACCTAATAAAGATTATTCTCTTTTTTCTCTAACAAATAGAAAATCATTTTTATGCATGTTTGTTTCTATATTTCTCATAAATGCAGCCATTTTGTAGTAAATTTAATGGTAGTACATGCTCTATAATAACAATAAATATTAACTTACTGTTGCATTTTTTCTTTGGTTGCTTATTTACAGAAGTTATCAGCGTTTAAATTTTGGAAAAGAAAGAAGACATTTACAGTTTTCGTCCTGTCCAAATTTAGGCTTTGTATCTGGATTTGAAATGTTCAGTTTCAAGTGGTTTAGCCTTTTCAAAAGTAGTAAGCTGAAACTAGATTTTTTGTCCCATAGAGTCTTTTTTTTTTTTTTTAATTCCAGTGAAAATTGTGAAATGTATTTTAGAATCTACTGTAAATCAAACAATGAAATGATGTTTTCTAAACTGCTTGTGAGTTGCAATCTTAATGTTTTACGTTAATGTCTTACACTGTCAGGCAAGTCATACCTAACAAACCTGATGGCTATTTATGACCACTTGTTGCCTCCGTGTCCAAGGCGCGTTCCGCTGGGGGCTAGCGATCTTCCCTCACTATTGCCATAGCCACACAGACACCAATATGGAGGATGTAGCAAATGGCGTTTATTGCAAGGAGATGGCAGCCTATATACTCTACATATCTTCTATGTACGTCATCTATGTCCTTCAAGCATGCATCATATCAGACTCATAGAGTGGGGGAGAGGTCCTATCACGTCACATCCTGATACCCCGTTATCGCCTACTACAACAGAATACAGAGTCAGTGGATAAGGGAAGAGCAACTGACGTCATCTACCTGGACTTGTGCAAAGTGTTTGATACTCACCTGTATGATATCCTGGTCACCAAATTGGAGAAAAATAGATTTGATGGATGGACCACTTGCTGAATAAGGAGTTGGCTGGATGTCTGCACTCAGAGAGTTGAGGTCAACAGTTCAATGTCTAACTGTAAAACAGTGATGAGTGGCATTCTTCAGAGATCAATGCTGGGACCAGTGTTATTTAACAACTTTGCAGGCAACAAAGACAATGAGATCCAGTGCGTCCTCAGCAAGTTTGCAGATGACACCAAGCTGAGTGCTGCAGTTGACACGCTAGAGGGAAAGGATGTCATCCAGAGGGATCTGGACAGGCTTGAAGGTGGGCCTGTGTCAACCTCATGAAGTTCAAAAAGTACAAGAGCAAGGTCCTGCACCTGGGTCGAGGCAAACCCAAGTACAAAAACAGGCTGGGCAGAGAATGGCTTGAGAGCAGCCCTGAGAAGAAGGATTTGGGGATGCTGGTTGATGGAAGACTCAACATGAGCCGGCAGTGTGCACTTGCAGCCCAGAAGGCCAACAGCATTCTGGGTTACAACAAGAGAAGCATGACCAGAAGGTTGAGGGAGGTGATTCTGCCCCTTTACTCTGCTCTCACGAGACTACCACCTGTAGTACTGTGTCCAGTTTTGGGGTCCCCAACACAAGAAGGACATCAAACTGTTGGAGCCAAGGTGATCAGAGGGCTGGAGCACCTTCTCTGTGGGGACAGGCTGAGAGAGCTGGGGCTGTTCAGCCTGAAGAAGGCTCCAACGTGTCCTGATAGCAGCCTTTCAGTATCTTAAAGGGGAGATACAGGAAAGAAGGAGACTGATTCTTGAGCACATTCTGTGGTGACAGAACAAGGGAAAATGGCTACAAGCTCAAAGAGGGTAGGTTTAGGTTAAATTTAAGGAAAAAATCTTACACTGTGGGTGGTGAGGCACTGGAACAGTTTGCTTAGTGGTGTGGTTGATGCCTTGTCCCTGGAAACTTTCAAGGTGAGGCTGGATAAGGCCTTGGGCAACCTGATCTATCTGTGGTGTCCTGCAGGGGAGTTGGACTAGCTGACCTTCAGAGGTCCCTTCCAACTCTAAGGATTCTATGATTCTATGATTTGATCATTCTATGATTTAGAAATATTAGAGGGTTGTTGTCATTCAGGAATTATTTTTTTCTATAATAACATAGAGTTATTAGAACATGAGACTATTGATTCACTGATTCAAATTTGCCTGTACCAACTTCAAAGTGTTTTGTTTACAACTCTAGCTAGTGTAACTCAAATGTTAGTAAAACGTTGGTGAACGTGATTCTAAAATATTTTCTACCTGTTATCACCATTTTATGCAGAAAACTAGTGTATTAAAAACATTTAAAATAATTTTTGGCACATTTATTCATCTGGATAATTGATAAATCATTTATTTGTCTTGCATTAAATTCAAGGCTATTCGCTCTTTAGATGGAGCATCAGAATATTTAATGTCTTTAGTTTAGCAAATCAATTACTCTTTTGAGAACACTGTACCATACACTCGTATCCTTCTGAAATGGAAGTATAGCATTTATAAAGGACCTTCATAGAGAATTTTATAATTTCTCGGCTATCTTACATAAATCTCCCTCTCATTTTTGCTTACACAAATCCACGTTTCATACACTCCAGAAAAGCCTATTTGTCAGCTTTCTTATTAAATAATTCTCAAGCATCAGCTTCTCAGAGAAGTGTCACCTGTCATCCCGTGAGAATTGCTTTATTCCTAAACATATAGCACTGTCAAAACCACTTCTGTTAGCACCAAAGTATGCCAAAACATATAGTATGGAGTGCCAGTGCCATTTTCTCAAGCATTTCCAACTATGTAGCTCATCATAGGCCTTTCTGTTTTTCTGAATCCTGTCAAAATACATATACATGAGAATGCAGGTTTACCTTTGGGCTCACAAATTAATGAACAGTTCAATGCAAAGTAACATGAGTTTCATGTATTTGTTTAAAGACTTTTTTCTTTACCTTAAAGGTCTCAATTTTTACAAATTTCCAACATCATTGTTAGCAACAAATTTGAGATCTTAGTGTTTGAACTTCACGCTGAACATTCCCATATTTGGTTCAAAGAAGATATATGGACATGGGAAGGACTTGATTTCAAAATCTATATTTGAAATCTAAATTATTTCTCTTGAAGAACAGAAACTTAAGTGCTGTTCAAACTATCATTCAGCTTGACACTGCAGCATTTTTTTTATTTCTTTTTTCTTTGTGTCTCTATCAAAGCAGTAAAGTAAATCTTTTATACCGGAATAACTATGTAGTGTTGTAAGATACACGGATGATATACATTACAGAAATGCAAATGTACATGTTTGTTTTGAAAGGGAGACTTGTGGGACAATAAATAAACTGTGCTTGTTAGTATTTTACAAATAAGACACTAATTGCAGGTATGCCTCTCAAATTCTGGTTTCTTTATCTGTTGGAAAATAATTGTTTTTTACCAGTAGGAGAGCAAAGTAGCATTCTGCTACCACAAGAAGATTATACTTCAAGAAACAACAACAAAAAAAAGATAAAAAATACAGCTGTTCAATACCAACCAAATGAGAATGCTTCTAAAAGGATGTCTAGCTTAAGATCAGCATTTAGCCACCTGCATATGCAAACAGTAGAAATCTCATCTAGATTATTCCATCTCCTCTGGATTCACAGTTTCACAAATAAGATGTAAGCTGCTTCTTTGGAAAAGTTGGCTTTCTCTTTCCTGGTAAGGTTAACATTAGACATCGAGTAATATCCTGGCAAGAAGTTGTCATGTGAAGTCATGATGTACGGGAGAGGTGAAGATAGAAAGATAGTACTCAACAGAGGAAATCTAGTAATCAATGACAAGTCAAATGCATGACAATGTCCTGATGGCATAAATTTATTTTCTGTCAGCACATCTCTGTTTTCATCCTAGATGAACTTTAACAGAGCTATAACAGTTAAGAAATAAAAACAAAATTGCATAAATTATGTGTCTAGCGAAATATGTAGGCTGCAGATCAGATACATAATGACAGCTTTGAAATATGCATTCAGTTGGCTACCCATCTGTCTTCTATGTTTTAGGATGGGCTAGGAAAATTTATGAAAAAAGTTTTTGTGAAAAACCATATAAGTGTGTATAAAATATTCATAAAAATCAAAGTTTGAGATTAACATTAAGATGCAAGTAAGGACAATGATTGTAGAAAAGATTTACAATAGGAAATGAGAAATTTTTCATTCACTGACATAGAACATAACCATGTAAAATGGAGCAAGACTGTGTGTACTGCTGACTCAGATAAAAAAACAGAAATTACAAATCTATACAGTGTATTTAATTTGATTCCTAACATTAAAGTTCTTATTCCTTGTAATTGAAGTCACACAAGTAGAGGTGACCTTTAGATGCACTATGCAGGAGGTCATGGAATTCATAACCAGCTCTTGATGCTCATCAAATATTAAAGCTTATGCTGACATGACATAAATGCAGATCGTTTATTTTAACATTTATGAAAAATCCATTCCATGAAGTATTAATTAAGAAAACACTGTTCTGAAATTAAATTCAAGTTCTAGTGTTACATATGTTAAAAAATTTTAAAATTTAAATTCTGTTATAAACTCTTTTATATAGTTCAGTTTCATTAAGTGGTCTCAAATCTGCTCTTCTCTTACAATGGGAAGGAGTTTGCCTCCCCAGCTCCTGCCTAGAGGTTCAACGACTTGAGAGAAATGGGAAGGCTGATTTGCAGTGAAGACAGAGGCAAAGAACTTACTGAGTAGCTCAGTCTTCTCCATGTTCGCTGTTGCCAATTCTTCGTTCTTATTCATCTCAGGAGGTACTTATCTTTGCTCTATCCTACAATTATGAAGATCAAAATTAATATTTGTAGTCCTAACTGTATACTCTTTCAGCATATCACACATCCAATATCAGAAAGTATATTATTGTTTTTTTCCATATGGACTGGTAGTCAATGATTTTTGATGAAAATGTGATGTCTACAGTCCTTATTGCCTCTAAAATCATAAACTAGATAATAAAGTTTGAAACTCTTACACCACAACAATATTAATGTCCCTTCCTGTAGAATCTAAAGTTTTATGTTTATCTTTAATTCTCCACTTTCCTATCTATTTGTGTTTCTTTATGTGTTTGAAAATACAATGGACTTAATTACAATACTAGGGGAAACCTTTCCTATTTTCCTTGTGTTAGCAAAGCTGAATGTGACTGTGCTCATGCCTAACAAGACTGTGCTCAGATAAAATTGAACTCCGTAAAAGTAATTTTTTTTCTCTTTTTCCAAACTAACGTTTAACTGTAACTCATCAGTGGAAAGCAGTGAGCAAACGGGAAGCAGAAAGGTAAGGATGTTCTCTTGTCTCGGTAGAAACTGACTGATATGGCATACATCTTCTAGTTACTGAAATGTTATATGTGTTTATACTTGTGCATCATCTTATTTCTACACCATTCTGTCAGCTTTGCCACAAGAAATGAAAATAAGATATTATCCACATTGTTTAGTTCCATACAAAACAGTCTGTCATATTTAGACTCATGCTGAAGCATGCTGAGGATACACAGGAAATACATTTTGATTCTTAAAATGTTGAAGAAGGAAGCTATTTTTCAAAGTACTATGTACCACTAACTGGGAAGCCCCAGGGCAGACACAGCAAATAAAACAAAGCAAAACAAAAGCAAGCAAAGAAAACAAAACAGGACAAACAAACAAATAAAAAACCACACTAAAAAAAGGAAGAATTTCTATCCTAATATATATGTATTATTAGTCTTAATATCTTTTAAAGTAATTTGTTACTTATTTGCTGCAAAGTTGTTTCATTCAAGGCTATAGTCTTCAGGCTTGGAATATTGTATATTATGACATTTATAATACTGGTAATTAATAAAAAGTTATGTGACTAAAAGCAACTACACTGGTATGCTAGTTAGGCTTTTTTTTTTTTTTTTGGAAAATCTTCTAAGTCACTCCAGAAATGTCAATGATTACATCAGTCTTCTTTTTCAGTGCTTGACAAATTTTCTGAGTAGTTCATCTGGAATCTCTTATTCAAAGATTTGTCTCCTTATCCGCTTTTACATAGTTTTATATTGCCACCCTAAATTGACAAATAGGTTGTAAATTAAACCTTTGTATCAGTAAGTACTCGGCAAGAATCTAAACACTTTTATCTACTTTCTTCTTTTTCTGAGTCTTTTTTTCTTACTCTGTTTTATGCTATTTGTAACACTTCTGATAATTCCACTGTCTTTTGGAATGAAGTTTTGGAATCAAGTTTTCTACACTACTGATAACAATTTTTCTTAAATACATTACTGATTCCACAAACAGGTATTTCATTAGGACGTGCTTTAGAGTAATTTTTCTCTTTTTACTTCTGCAGCATTTGACATCTACTGCAAAAGAGAGCAACTCATTCTTTTACTACAGTATAGTTGGTGAGCAGTGTTTGCCATCAATTTGTAGAAGTCTCCAAAGCTGTTGTGCACAACTTCTGAACTTTTATTTCATTGTTTATAAGTTAGCAAAAAAGGTCATTTTTTTTGACCTTTGATATTAAATCAAAATGGGAGTCGTGCCCATTGTTTCCTTGTGTTGCCAAAGATGGCCTCAAAGAAGAAATATTTAATCTTCCAAAATATTAAATTTATTTTGGTTTGATGGCTTGGTTTGTAAGAAATGTCACATTGTATTGTGTCTGTTCAGGAATAAAAGCAAACTTCTGATGAACTAGAATAATTTTTTTTTTATAACAAAATCTCATCTTTTTCTACTTGGCTTTCAGCTTGGATGTTGGGAAATGCAGTTGGGAATCATTATTTTTTAAATCTTCCATTTTGGCTCTTTCATTTTCAGTGTATTTTTTATTGAGTAGCAATACCACCATTAACAGCCTATGGCTTACTGTGTTTCCTCTGTTATTGCACTATTAATTGTGCTATGTGCTGTGTTATTCACCTTCCATCCCATGTTATCAATGCAATGCTAAAGTGGAAATTATAAGTGGAAATAGTCAAACTGAAAATTGTGGTTAAAAAATAAAGGTCTTTATCACTTCTCTAGAGAAGTGATGTGATGGTACTAACTGAAATAGAACAGGGATTGCTCTATACCTAAGGATACCACCTTAATGGCTTGAGAGCAGGCCTGAGGAGAAGGATTTGGGGGTGTTGGCTGAGGAGAGACTCAACATGAGCCTGCAATATGTGCTTGCAGCCCAGAAGGCCAACTGTATCCTCAGTTGCATTAAGAGAAGCGTAGTCAGCAGGTGAGGAAGGTGATTCCGCCCCTCCACTCTGCTCTCATGACACCCCACATGGAGTACTGTGTCCAGTTCCGGGGCTCCCAACAGAAGAAAGACATCAAGTTGTTGGAGGAGGTCCAGAGGAAGGCCACAAAGATGATTGGATGGATGGAGCGGCTCCAGGGGGACTTAATAGCAGCCTTCCAGCACCTGAATCAGGCCTACAGGAAAGCTGGAGAGGGACTTTTTATAAGTCCACGTAGCAACAGGATGAGGGGAAATGGCTTTAAACTGGAAGAGGGTAGATTTAGACTAGATATTAGGAAGAAATTCTTTACTGTGAGGGAGGTGAGACTGTGGAACGGGTTGCCCAGTGAGGTTGTGGATGCCCCCTCCCTGGAAGCATTCAAGTCCAGGCTGGATGGGCTTTGAGAACCTGGTCTAGAGGGAGATGTCCCTGCCTATAGCAGGGGGGTTTGAACTATATGATCTTAAAGGTCCCTTCCAACACAAACCATTCTGTGATTCATAGAATCATAGAATGGCCTGGGCTGAAAAGGCTCTCAAAGATCATCTTGTATCAACCCCCCTTCTGTGGGCAGGGTCACCAATCACTAGAACAGGATGCCAAGAGCCACATTGAGCCTGGGATGATTCAATGACTCAGTGATTCTATGATTAATGGCAATGAAGAAATGTGCTACAGGCAGCAGAAAGCTACAAATACCTAAAAGTAACAAAAGATGAACACAAATGCAAGGAAAGAAAGATCTGGTTCGTGATATCTAACTGATTCTGGCCACTACTGTCAGATTGTTTGAGAAGCAGCTATATAAACTTGTTAAATAAAAATGATTCATTTACTATTTTAGATTGCAGACAGACACATGGTGGAAAAAAAACAACCAAAAAACCATGCACACAAAGCCTGAGAATTCTTTAGTAGTTATATCAACCCAGATATTTCTTACTGCTCTACTTTGTTTACTTTTCCTCCATCACAGTATATTTGGAGATCAAGTCTGGCAGTGCTGCATTTACTTCTTCCTACTCTGTTTCTTGGAATAAGATTTTTACTTGTTTATTTGTTTCAGTTTTCATCAATTCTTCATGAAATTGTGCTCTTACAAGTATCTACCATGCCTTCATCTTATTAATTAACTGTTGTTAAAGAAAATATTAATTTCTTGGGGTCTACCATGGACATTGTTGAAGCTGGTGATTTTACTGAACACTGTTCTACAGGAGTACAACTTTTTTTACAGAAAAGTCTCTTTCAGAGAGCTATTTTAAAATAACTACTGTGAAAAAAATTACTTAAAAGTGTTTTGAATTGTGCTAATTTGAGGAGCACCCAGGGGTTCTTTATGAAAGTTACTATAGGACTGTATTGTACAATTGCTGTAACTCAGCTAGGCTTCTCAGTATCCTTTGCAAGTCCCATTTAAGTATGAAATTATGATTGCTTTAATGCTAATTTCATGCTTTTTCTACTTATTTTTTAGTAATACTCAGGCATTTCACCTTAGATTTTAGTACAGACATCAAGCTGCTATGTTTACTTACATAATGAAAGCAGGTAAATTGTGTACTTTTATCACCAATGAAATATATCAGCAGAAGTGCCAAAACAAATTTTATTTAAAATCAAAGACAGAAAAGACTATTTTGTATAAAAACCTGTAACTTTTAAATGTTTTTACTTCAAAACTGTCTGCAATAGTTTATATATTACACGAAGCAGCAATATAAGATAAAAATGCTCCCATTATCTGTTTTAAAAGAAAAAAACTATCTGCTTCATGTGTCCATCTACTGTCTAAAACATCACAAGTTTTGTGTTTATGTGTAATTTAGACATATGCCTACCCGCTTCCTGAGTACAACAAGTCATAAAAAAGAAATACACTAGAATCATCTTTCAGTCATAGCTTCACTTTAAAAGATGTATTTACTTCTTTCAGCTTCTTGATAGCCATGTGATTTTTTTTCTAATCTTCCAGGAATTATACTGAAATGCAATGATAAAGAACTGTCACTGCTTAAGTATACAAATGCACATTTATATGGAGATACTTGTAGGTTGCTCTGAAAATAATGCCTCCTATTTATTTCCATGGAAACAACAACAGGTGAAAAAGAAAGGAAGTGTACAATGCTTCATTTTGAAGGATTTGTTGAAGATTTGCGGTAAAATCTGGGACACTGCAGACTTCATAGTGAAGTGTTTTCTGTCTTAATAATGATTAAGTATAGGAATTAGATTTAGCAGCAGAACAAAGCACTGACATATTTGGTTAGGGTAGTGAAAAGGATCTTTTTCAGCTGAGCTCAAAATGTTTGAAATCCTTGAGATATACTTTAACTATGCATATTAGCCTTACAGCAAAACTCAGTCCTAAGTTTTGAAAAACAAACATATTGATTTCTTAGAAGGCAGAAGATCTTTTGCCTTTCAAGTGGTATCTAGCTGGGACATATCACTTAGTATCCATCTGTGTAATGTTACTTCTCACAGCATGATATCACAGACATATTTCAGCAAATAGTATCCAAGTAATTAGAAGTTTATAGCTAAAAGCTGAAGCTAATAGAATACAAAATATCTATTCCATGCAGACGCTAATGTTTGCAGAATGTTAAACATTTGGAATGTTGTTTCAAATTTTGATTTTACCAATTTCCCATTAATAGTACAAATTAAACCAGCATATTTAAGTGATTGATAGATGCTACAGTAAAACTAGTAGCAGGAAAGACATTGAAGAGCCATTAGCAAAGGCATTACTCTGTCTCAGGTGCAGAAATCTGCATTTTCCTTCACTGAACTTCATGCCATTGCTAACTGACCAGTGCTCCAATCTAGATCCCTCTGCAAGGCTTCCCGACTCTCCAGGGAGTCAACAGTATCTCCCAGTTTAATGTCATCAGCAAACTGCCATTCTCCCATTGAGCCAGTTCATCATCCAGCATAGCCTAGGTGAACCTGTTTATCTCACAAATGGACAATTAATCGAGAAGGATTATGTGAGGAACAGTATCAAAAGCCTTACTATACCTAGAAAGATTACATCCTTCCCTCATCCACTAAATGGGCCATCTTAACATTGAAAGAAATGAAAGTACTAACACAGAACTTTCCCTTGAACCCATGTTGACTATGCCTTATAATAGCTTTATTGTATAATGACTTCCAATTGCACCCAAGAGGGTTACTATTTAGAAGTCTTGATTTGTTCTACAAAATGATGGAAAATACTTCAGCAACAAAATTATTGTTCATAAGGTTTGGTTTAAATGACATAATGCATAGATTTTATTCTTATTTCCAACGATGTCCCTCTCCTACATAGGAAAAGAGTTTATTTCACCAAAGTTGTGACTTTGAAATCCAGCAAACAACATGTTTATAGAGTTGTAGAAATGACTAATCTAAGAGGCAGCAGCTGGGCTTATTCAATCAGTACCAGCGTGTTTCATCAAACAGAATTCTACTGCTTTTTCTGTTTTCAAAATATCACTATTGTGAAATATTTGTACGTTCTTAAATGCCTTGATTTTAGTGAAAGACTTGCTCCTGCACTCGCTTCATGACACAGATGGCATTTGAGTTATAGTTCCCCGTGATCGGAAGTATGCAATTTGTGTATGTGTGTTCTATTCAGCACATACATGGCCTCTTTTCCTTTGAGTGTCATGTAAAACGATGATCACCTGCAAATAGAGAATTCTGTCTTTTTTCTACTATTAATAAATGTAGAGTAACATAAATCTATCACAAAATACCATGGAGAACTATTATTTGCTTTCAAATCTTTTATTTTTCTCCCCTTCAAAATCTCATTTATTTTATTCTTACAGATGATACGTATTAGAGCTCTGACTACTTCCCTTGTTCCTTTAAAATCAGTATTAGTAGGGGTGGAAGAATGAGGACCTTTGTTACCTAGATCTCCCTCCATAGCCTGCTGTCTGATTACAGGTAATAGGAGTAAACACCCACTTAATTGCTAAGAATATTGCAACTAAAGATGTTTAGTAACTATAGTTATAAATAGATCCTACCATATCATTCTAATCCCTATTTATGACTTTTTTTGTTTGCTTATAGATGATCTTTTGGTTGAATTTAATTTTATTTGCAAGCATGTTTCCGGTAAGTACAAATGCTGCATATGGGAAACTAAATAAATATTGGCGAGATATGACATTTCAGAAAAGAACTTTAATGTCCACTTAAGATTCATTTCATTCTCCTCAGTCAACTTCTATTTCTTTTTATGCCATAAATGGCAAGTGCCGAAGTAACAGGAATATCACTATGCACAGATTTTTCCACCAAGAAATGCTTCTATAATACAGTCACTTCCTTTTTTCTCTCCTGCTAAAATTCTTCTTTCCCTATATTCCTTAACTGGTCTAAATAACTCTAAGGATTATTAGTTTAAACCTCTCAGATAACAAAAACTAAGGTTTGATTTGAAAAAGTGTGCAATTATTTTTAAATAAAAAATCTTAAAATTAAAAGTAATGCTACATAAAATTCTTTTCAAAAAATTGATGTTAGGGATCAACAAATTGAACATGCAACAAAACTAAAAGAATATTCAATATTTTTATATTCATAATCATAGATGCAATATCTCAGCAATCCTAATCATGAGAATATTGCAGCCTGTACACATGTCTACTGAAGAATGAATCCTCTAGAATTTGTCTACCTGGCATAGTTTTTACTGTTATAGTTACACTGCTCTAATTCTCCCTATAGATACTTATGTTGAAATAGGGACTGTGAGAAGGATCTATAATATAATGGTATAGTTACACTAGGATTGTATTTTTGTTATTGTTTGATTTGGGTTTTTTTTCTTCCATAGATCTTCCTTCTAGTTGCGACTTTGATGAAACATATCATTTCTGTACCCATTTCAAATAGAGACAGAGGTGTTGATTTACCACCATAAAACTAGCACAACTGAGAAAAGAAACAAGTCATAGCTTTTATAAGAGCAAGTCGTGACAGGATGAGGGGAAATGGCTTTAAATGGGAAGAGGTAGACTTAGACTAGATATTTGGAAGAAATTCTTTACTGTGAGGGTGGTGAGACACTAGAACAGGTTGTGAATGTTTCCTTCCTGGAGGCTTTCAAGGCCAGGCTGGATGGGGCTTTGAGCAATGTGGTCTACTGAGAGGTGTCCTTGCCTGTGGCAAGGGTACTGGAACTAGACGATCTTAGAGGTCCCTTCCAATCCAAACCCAGTTCTATGATTCTATATACTTAAGAGCTACAGCTATACTAGTAAATTATATTTTTTGGGAACATTCCTCGTATAGAGAACCAGATTATCTGTGCAAGAAAGTTATTAAAAATCTTGAGTGCGTCAACTCGGCTCACACTGGCCACAGATCTTCCCAAACAATTCCCAGCTACAGTTCAGCAGTTAGAGTATTTCTCCAGCAGTGTTCAAGCAGATTTTGTAAATTCTTCATACCATTGTGCATTTCCACTGTCTCAGATGGGATGGGCACTTAAAGGATTTTGACATATATTTCCATTCTAAGGAGTGCAGAACAAAAAACTTGTCCTCATAACAGGACAAGGTTGCAGGGAAAAGTGACCTAGGTTCACCACAGCAGCAGTCTATGAGGAGATAGGCCATGTGATGTTGTGATGCAGCTCTCCATGGATCCCCTTTCCTTACCCATACTGAGATTGCTCTGTTACATGAGGGTGGAGTGCCATCCTCTTTTTGGACAGTTTTGACTCCTACAGAATTTTTGGTTAGTTGGTTCGAATGTTTCTTCTGGTGGTTTTTCTTTTTTTTTTTTTTTTCTTTTTTAAGTGAAAGCAAGAGATACAGGAAGGGAACTTATCGATGAAATGTAAAGAATGGGAACAAATCCATATCTATTTTTGAAACTTGATTTGTGGTATAGTAAATGGAGCCGTGCTGCAATGTTCATTAATATTTTGATGGAAAAGCCCTGAATTGGATAGAGGAAGTGAGATCAGGCAAGCTACAGGGACCCAATCCTGTTGTGAATCCTACTTCTAAAATAGTTTGCCTGCATTCTCATGCAGATTGTATAAGGTGCTCTAGTAAAAGAAGTTTTACACGCTAAATGTGCTGGCATTCAGCTTATCCCACAGCATTTTGTGTCTCAAAATCAGCTGGCCAAATGCTTCAGTGAGTGAAGTGCTACAGGATTGCAGGTCCTGATTCAAACACAGATGTTGTGGTTCTTATTTGAGAATCTTCTTTGACCGTCTTATGCTTCAGGGTGAGGGACTGGAAGCCCTTCCAGTTGCTACAGGAATTCTGCAGAGATCCATGACTACAGAGAGGAGGGAAGAAGAAAGAAACATTTTCAGTGAGTTTGTGTCCTTTTTCAAAATTCCCGTGTGGCTGTAATCATGCAAAGTCTTCACAGTAGGTCTGCTTAGACTTTCTGACATTGTAGACATGCATAGACCATGAGTAGATGATCTACACCATGATCTTTGTACAATCTGTCATAATTCTACTTAGTATGAGTTTTCTGCACTTGCATGCTGAATAGAAGTTACAATAATATTTCTTTCATTTTTGAGATACAGTTGTGGGATAAGTGGAATAAAATTCAAGTTCATACATACTGGCAAAGCATATTTTCCATAATTGGCCTTTCATATATAACTATTCCTCTTACACATACAAGGGATTGTCTAAACACAACAAAAGATAAAGTGTTGAAGAAGGGAAGAATGAGGACAACTTTGAGGTGGTACTATAGTAATGAACAGTCAGTTTAAAATATAAGGTAATTAACAAAGTCAAACACTGTGGCAATATTGCCCACAAAGATTCTGTACAGTCCAATTACAGATGAAGAGTTTTTCAGGCAATGGACAACCATGAAGAAACAGTTGCACATATGTTCTCATTCTGGTCTGTGTTGGGGGCAGATCTTAGAAGACCCCTACAGAAACTCTGCACTGATAGAAACTGAAACTCTGCAGAGATGTCTGAACATCTTTTGAGTAAGCACTCTATTAAAGTGCAGTCTCATGTTTGAGGTGAACTATGAGCCTTTCCCCTTTAGCAATTACTCTGTAAGTTTTGATTAGCATTTCTACTCACAATGCTATTCTGCTCAAATTTGAACAGATGTTTTATCTTCTATATCTACTTGTGGCATATGTCAGATGATGATTTAAGCAGTTAAATGAGAATATGAGGCAAACATTGGAACTCAAAACTAGAAAGTATTAGTTTTTATTTTTTAAAAAGAGAGAGAAATGTATACTGGTATCAGCTCTTGTGAACAATTGAAAACCACTGTTTCTAATGAAGTTTATTCCTATAAATCAATTCTATATATATAATGAATTAACACTTTATAAATGTAACTCTCTTTTTAAATAATAGGAAAAGAATGATTGATGGATGCTACCAAAAAAGGAATTAACTTTGTTGACTTGTAGCTCCCTCTCTCTATCAGAGAAGTAATCACTGAACTGCTATTCAGAATTGAGAAATATTGGAGACCTGTTGCCTTAGACAGTAAATGAACCTGCTGACAGTAAAGATGACTATTCACATGAAACAAAGGTGCATAGTCAGAGGAACTTGTAGAAAAGAGATATGTCAATTCTCAGCCCTGGGAGGAAGTAGAAGCTCCAGACAAAGTCATTATATACATATATATATATATGTGTATATATATATATATATATACATATATATATATATATATGAATAAAACATCCAGTTAATGGAGAATTATTCTTTATAGACCTGTACTGTGAAGAAAATTTCTGTTTGAGATTCCTGGAGATGGAAAAAGCAAAAGAACACTTTGGTAGCAGCAGATCCTAGTGAAGTTTGTTATCTTCCATCTGTCCTGTAGCCAGTGTGGCTTCTCAGTACAACCTGTGAGTGACGCTGCTCAGACACAGGAAATACTTCAAATATACAGAGGGTCTGTCAAGCAACAAGCTGTCTAAATGTTGCCTGCCTAGTGTATGTAGGAGAGATCACAACAGTCAGTATATTTTTATGTGAATAATCTCACTCAGTGGACAATGCACAGTCTCAGTCTTGGATTACAAAGTGATAAAAGACTGCAGAATCATGCTCTGCTCCTGCAAACATAAAAACCATTAAAGCAGGCTAGGGCTATGTCAAGAGGTATAAGAGACCCAGGGAATTCTCTTTGGAGACAGGCAGGTGGTTTATACGTGGACACCTTGCCTTTCCATCTGCAAGGTGCTAAGTCCTGGTGGCTGACTCTTAGTAGCGTTATTCTTTGTTCACTTCATGGGAAACAAGAACACAGAAGCTCAGTACTGAGCCTTACTGCAATATGCTATGCCACATACAAGATATGCAAGATTTCTGTGTTGGTTAAGTTTTATTAGATCTGCTTCTCTTTCTGTAACATCTTGGAAACAGTGTCTTACAAAGTGAAAGATAATCAGTAAGCAGCCATCTTGATGCACTGGCTGGACATTAATAATTTGGTTGTCATGATAACAATGACGTATTTAAAATATGAATGTAACTGCAAAATGTGCAAAGAAAATACCTTTCAAAAATAAAAAAGGAACTGACAAAATTTTCAGTAAGAAAACTTAATAGAAGTCTTTAATTAGATCTTTTACACTTGCTACCACACAGATTTCTGCAAGTCCCAAACAAAGTGCTATAAAACACACATGAGCTTGAAAAGCTTCAGATACCACTAAAAACCAAGCAATTCCTTGTTACTGTATATAATGAAAACGAGAGAACAGCTGGTAAGTGGTCTTCAATTTACCTCTGAAATATTGCAGTAATATTGAAAAGTAGAAGATTTGCTAAAATTGAAGTATTTAAATTTATATTCTGTAATACGGTAGAAGTGTAAATGAAATGTGAAATGTAGATTCTCCCAATCACAATAAATGTCTTAACCATAAACAGCCACAAAACTGCCACTCGGTATTATTTTCAAGGACCTGAAATTTTCAGTTAAAGATCTGTATGGCCAAGACAAATGTGCTTTTTGATTCTTAACTAGTAACCATAGGAGTTTCCAACCAAGATCTTTTAGAAGTGATTACTCTCTATTAATCTATACTATTAAGTATAATCTTCTTTCCCTGGAGACGTACGAGCTCTTCAAATTAAAGCAATGAGATGTAGTACATCCAACATAACTATCTATCCAAGTGCTTAGTTTACTGTTTTATAGGTTTCAGGACCTAGTTATTGAGTCCTGAATTTATTGACATTAGTTGCATAAAAATATTTTTCCAATGAACTATTGCAGACCACAAAATTAGTTTTGTTTTGTTAAAGGATACACTTTTAGTAATATCCATTCTTCACTGAAACTCAACCTTTTTATCTTAGGAATCTAAAAACAGAAGGAGAGGAATAAAAGCACTTGAAGGATTTGGTTTTTTTTATAAGTACAGAACAAAATAAAAATCTTAAAGAATATATTTGCAGTGTAGTAGAATAAACTTCAGGGAATCGCTGTATTCTGTATCTTCTATGAATCAAAGCATGCAGGAATAGTTTAAAAACTTTCTATTTCTTAAAGTATGAGATAATAATATTCATTTGTTTCCATTGCAGGAATATCACGTGATGTAATAAAAGGTAGATCTTATCAAAACTGAGATTATAACAGCTGGATACTTTAATCAATCTTCAAGACAGGTTAGGTAAAATAAATAGTATATTGGTCTGATTAAGAAGAAGGATAAGTAATTACTTCAAAAATTTATCTACAAAAATGTTCAAACTGTGACTGTACATATATTTTGATGTAATTCTGTTAGACTATTGAAACTCTTGATGTCAAGTAGGATAATTAAGTATTTAATAATCTGAGCAGTTACACATAATGCATCGTGTATAGAGCTTAAATTTCACAAAGTATGTCACAAAACTTTATCAGAAGGAAGATGAAGTTATGGCAAATATATATAAATTCTCTTCAATCATGAAAAACTCTTATGCTTATGAATATGAGAGATGTCAGAAAAGTTTTTTACTGAGAGTAGTGAGGTTGCCCAGAGGGGTGGTGGATGCCCCATCCCTGGAGGCGTCTAAGACAAGGTTGTCTGCGGCCCTGGGCAATTTGATCTAGTACTTGATCTAGCAGCTGGCAACTCTGCCTGTGGCAGGGGAGTTGGAACATGATGATCCTTAAGGTCCCTTCCAACCCAAGCCATTCTATGATTCTATAATTTTATGAACTAGAATTTTAAATTTCACAGAATGAAGCTTTCACACATGTATAGCTCAGATAAAATATGACCTTGACTAGACTATCATTAGATGATGTTAGTATGTGCTGGCTAAACAAGGAATTAACTTCTAATCATTAATGGAAGGTTTGCCTCATACCTCTGAATTAGATCTACCATGTTCTAATGTCTTTGATACAAGTAAGAAAACACAGCACAGGTTTAAATCCCTGTAACTCACAGATGACCTTAGAAACTATGCTTACTGGATCTAAATATAGTGAAATTCAAAGTCATTGGCTTGGAATAATATAACCAGTAAGCTTGTGGAACCAAGCTAGAAAGCAAAGAATACGGAACACAATAGTCCCTCAGGAGAGGCAGTATCCTCAAACATCTTTAGATCTGTGCAGGAGGTTGGTCTCCAGGCGGTGCTGCCACATGTAGAGGTTGGTCCAAACACCTGGTCTTGAGCATCTCAGACAGCTGCAGAGAATATCTTCCTCCACTATGTCTATGGTGCTGATCATGGCTAGACAAAAGACCTTGTCTGATGTATATGAGTTCTGTACAATGTGTGTGTGTATGTGTGCACATGCACACATGTGTTAAACTATTATTCACCCAGTATATCCATCCTGTTCAGTAAATAATTCTTGTATGTTATGGAGTGGTGTGGTTCTTTTCTTTTCACTACCTCATCCTAAATTCCACCATGACAAAAAGTTATTTAAGTACTTATTTAAGCCATCATACATCAGAGAATCATGGATGTTTGCTATGATCTGTTAGAATGTGATCTGGGGTTCACATTAGTAAAAGAAACAGATTAATAGTATACATAATTGCATATACTGTGGCAAAAATCCAGGACGGAAGGTTGCTTTTCTTTTTTTCAGACTTCTTCAGAATTTTTAGACTTTAAAGATAAAGGTCTTTTCAGTGTACACATATTTTTAACCAACCTCTATTTTTTTTGCAGTTTATGCTTGAAAACTTCAGTCATCAAAAACAAAAATAACACATAACAGATTTTTCTTGTGTCATATGAATCCCCTTATGTCATGATCAGTCTGTTTTCTCTACAGATATCTGACAGGATACATAGCAGTATTGCATGCATTGACTTAAAATGTTTTCAAGGCAGATGTAGAAAGAAGAGAAAACAGTTGCTTTACAATGTGGTAATTGTTAGTCTCATGAGCTTTATTGGATTGTCTGAATCCATAAACTATTGCTTCTACTATCACTGCCAATAATAACATTATGAACCCAAACCTTTTTATCTTTCTTTCTGTTTGCTAAGATGTTCCTTAATGGCTGATTCTTTTAATAAAACAGCCTAAGTATTAGGCCAAAGGAGATCAATAATAAAAGTGTATTTCATCCATACAGAACCCCTGTATGGATAGAGATGAAAGAAAATAATGGTACAGAAATACTCTAATTCTATGTAATATTTTCAGTGCCAGAAGGAAAGTAGGGTTGTATGCTGAAATAAAGTGGCGCAGTCCAAAATTAGATAAGTACCTCTAAATTAAAAGTACATGAGGACAAGCAGTAGAGAAAAACATTAAATATGACCTACAGAGGCTTCACAATATCAGTAAGAATAAAACAGCATAATCAGAGCAGGAATTCTACCCCTACTCATGTGTTTCTAGCTGCTTCTTGTCACAATCTTTGAACAAGTAGAAACAGATAAAGACGATATGTCTAGACAAAAGAAAAAATAGAGAAATCCTAAATTCATCCTTCATCACCAGGTCTCTGATAATCTGTCTGATAGTTATTCATGTAACAGCACTCCATTATTGCATTCTTGAGGCTTTCTATTTCTAAAACAAGTGCACAAATTTCTGGTTTATTTAGTGTGTTTTGCCTGTTTGCGTGTGTTGAGTTTTGAGCCATTAATTGTTACTCATACTTACTATATCCAAATATAATTAATATAATCTGTTTTATTATTCCTATAATATTACTGGTTAAAGGTTCACACTGAGTAGAAGGAAAACCTTTCCCACTGTAAGGACAGTCTCGCCCAGGTTTTCTTATGGCATGATTTGATAAAACCCTGAGTAACATACTCTGATCTCATACCTGACCCTGTTTTGATCAGAATGTCAGACTAAAGACCCCTTAAGGTTGCTTCCAACATGATATACTATAATTGTTTAGATTTGCACAATTATAAAATTATAAGAATATACATTAGGTTCTTCATCTTTTGAGCACTGCATTTTGGAATCCTCTGCAGCTTCTTCCTTCCAAGTCAATTAACAGGGAATGATATGCTGAAGTATACTGTGAAACTGCATTTCAATAAGAAATTCATATTTGTTGTTTTCGTTCTGTTTCTTTTCATCTGAAAATGAGATTAAATATTCTTTCTAAAAGAAAAGAATGACTGAAAGATAGCTGACTGAAGGGGAGAAGTAAATGGAAAAGTTTTGTGTCCATTAAAAGACAAAATTAGCTAAAATATAACCTTAATAATATCCAAATATATCATAAATTCTCTGATTTGTTTACAACTATGGAAATGAAAAGCAGTCATTTCTGACAAAATGTCACTTAATTTAAACTCCCTAAATTTATGTGTTTAATGTGTTATTACATTTGTCTAAGTTGTATTTCTATTTTTGTTACTCTGATTCAAACAATGTCACTGCTGAATAACTACACTTTCTAAACGAATTTTGAACAATTTAAATTTTCTATGCATCCAAGCTTTATGAAGTTATTATTACTACTGTGTTTTTATCACAACTAATGTCTTAGTTAAAAATAAATTATGAAAATAATAGACATGTAGTCTTTTTTTTTTCTTTCATTTTTTTAATGATCAATTATCTTAAATGATTGGAATAATCAACCATGTTTAATTTTATTTTCTGTTGTAGTTGCTTCATGGATGTAGGGTGAGTTGTTATATTTTAAATGTTCTAGATGCCTAACCTGAGCAGTTTGCCTTCCATTTGAATAGTCACAGTGTCTTCACTGCATGATGAAGATGCTCTTCTGGCTTTGGAAAGTCTTAACAGGTTAGTTAAAAATCTTCCACAATGACAGAGTAGCCCAGATCTGAAATAATTTTCTGTATTTTTTTTTTCTAAAGTTTCCAGGTCCTCAGCTTGAACAGAACTCTTATTTGTGGGAAATATGTAAGCTAATCAGTGAATATGTCTACTTCATGCAATAGGTCACTGGGTACACTATCTAAAGTGAAGATTTGTACCGAAGACAGAGTTCAGGACTGCAAGGGCTGCTCTGAAAGTAATGCCTCCTATTTCATTATGTTGGCGCACTATGCCAGAGGAGGGTGTTGGTGATTTGGCAGTAGAGGTTGAACCTTCCCGCCAATATTCCATTCCATTTTGTTGTCGTGTGACAGATGGCAGCAGAGGGGCACTCTGACAGAACAAACAGTAGATGTGAGCACAGTGAGGTGGTGGTTGATTTGTTTCAGCAGTGGTGACACCAAAGTGAAAAACCAATCACATTCTGAATGACCAAGCAGATTTTTATGAGTGCAACAAGCAGGTTCTTGCTCATAGCTGGTGTAAATATAGCTAATGGTAGTTACTATATTGAAAACAGTGTTTTGTAGCTGAGAATTTGTTCTATCAAATAGTGTTGTTACACTCTTTGTATTTGCTGTATTTTCATGGAAATAGATAGAAGGAGTGATATGCATACAAGAGAAGAGAACTATATGACATGGAATGACTTCTGCCTTGCTTTCTATTTTTAGGTATTCCTACATTGCATTTTCTTTCTCTAGTCAAAGCTGTGATTATTCTTTTGAGCACCAGATTCTCTGCATGGAGGTTAAATGTTTTATCCAATGGTTTCAAAAACAGGTATTAAAACTGAATGAACTCAAAATATCCATTAGCTTGATGGTTAAGTAACTTTAAAGCAAGAAGTGATCTGTCTCAAACTGCTTTCTCAAATCAGCAAGAACATGGATTTTGACTTGTCTTTTCTAATACCTGGTGAATATCCAACTTGTCAGAAAGTTTAAAATGAATCACAAAATCAGTTTTCATCCTGTTTCTGAAGGCAGCTAAGGCTCTTCTTGAATCTGTTTTTTAGGAGTAAATTCTTGTATTAATAGTTTTATTAGAGATCTGAAATTTGCTGAGTGAAAGGAGAGTGAGTATGGTTATAGGTTTTGTGTTTATCCGAAGTTAATAATAAAACTTGTATATTAGTATAAAACTTGTTTAATTTACTAAGTATAAGGATGTTCATCAATGCCAGATTTGTTTCTGTATAGCAATATTGATTTATTATTTTTCTTTCTTTTTTTTCCAATACTTAGATTTGATTTAATAATGATTCCTGTATTAAAATGAGGATTGAACTAACTATAAAATCTTGTCTATATATAAGGTCTCTTTCATTTTTGCTCTTTACAAGATCTTGAGAGTAACATTGGCTTTTTATATGACTGAATTTTTCTATCCATTCTCTAATATAATAGGAAAAAATCTTAAAATAAGGAATATAACAGAAATGTAGTTAAGAGATTATCGTTGTAAATTATTCTCAAAGCAGAAACTACTTTTACTGATGAAAGCAAATATATTATTGTTTGATCTATTGGTAGTGTTTTTTTAAATTTTGTTTTGATTTTAGAACTTTAGAATATTAGATTTTTAAAAGCATTCATTCTTGGTAGCATAAAATGTATCTCAGAAGTTCATTTAAAAGGATACAGGAAAGACTTCTGACTCCTTTTGCACTGCCAGGTATGGTTTTGAAATGTGGATGTCTAAACAAGGGTGTTCCCAAAGCAATAGTATTTTTATATTCATTGAACTTCTGTCACATTCTATTGAAGATTAAATGTGATTACTGTATTTCAGGGGAATTACACAAATGAAGATCTACTTTATTCACCCCGCTATTTTCTTACTAGCATTTGTGCTTGTGAGTGATGAATTGAATCTAGCTGCATTAAAGCTGCAGTGAAGAAACCAAATTTCTGGAAGACAGAGTTGTGTAGACTGAAATAAGTGGTAAATTTTTATTTGAAAAACATGGGCCAAATGTGAAATATTTACCTGGAAACTTTAAAAGTTCCAGATGAACAAAAGATATTTTCAATAAATATAGTTCAGTGACTGATATCAAGGCAAGAAGAAAAACATTAAACTGCTTTTGAGATATTTATTTCATACAAAATATTAGTCTTGAAACAACTTTGTCTTTCTTTCATTGTGAGAATACCCATGAAAATACACTAAAATCAATTGGAGCCATACTGCTTTTAAGCATATGATCCAATTACTCTGATGACATGGCAGTGCTGTGGAGTGGCATAATAGGGAATTTATTGAAATAAACATCAACCCTAAGTATCTATATATGAAGTTTTAAGAAAGTGGATTTCATGTATTCATACTCTCTCACTCACATAGAAACGTCTATCTAAGATCACTTATGTACAAAATGAATGGCTTGACACTGTCAAGTCTACATTAGTTCTCTGCAGCTCTTCACTGGAGATGACAATTTTCAGGACAGTTCTTTTGCACTCTTTAGAAGTTACAATTCTTGCCTGAGAATGTGGCTGATTCCTGTTTCCATAAATCTTTGGTTAATTTCTTAAACATTATATATTTTTTCCTTATTTTGTGGATTTATGGTTGAAATATGTTTCCATAATCTCTGCTACTGGTAAGCAAATAGAAAAAAAGAAAAGTGTATTCCGTATGTGGCAACATAGTTGTCATCCTTGAGTAAGAACTGAGGTGGGATCCCATCCATGCTGTTTTCTTAGAATATAAATCTTTTTGTGTTGACTTAAGCAACATGACCCTTAGTGCTACCCCTAAGAACAAAGCCTGGGTGCCATTGCTTCTCAATGCAGGTCACCTTTTAAAACCTTTTTCTGCTGTTCCTTCCTTTCATTCACTGTGCATCCTACAAACCTCACTATTTCTAAGTATTATAAATCTGTGCAGCATGACTGTGCAAGTATTTAGATTATCTGAGGATTTGCCACAATAGTATTTCAGAGAAAACTGGAAGTTTGTTTCTGCAGTTTTATTAGACAGTATCTATTAGCCCATCGTAAGAGTTCATCAAATTTTGAATAATGACCAACAGGAAGAACATTGTTTAATGTAGTCATTTTTGTGAAGAGCAAAAGCTTTCTCCAGCTTGAGGCTGCAGATGGAGCTTCTTAGAGTTTTCTCCATGCTTTCAGCAGCTCTGTGCCAATGAATCAGATTATTACTTTAAGGAAGGGGGTACAATGAGATTCCTTTCACATGAAGTATGATGTCTTACAAAAACTAAGAACACAACACACCTTGTGGTGGTGAAGTTCCATCTGCATCTTACATTTGTCTAGATCTTCTGCTGTTATACTATAGTTTAAGGTAACATAACACAGGTTCTGGATAATACTGTGTTATGTAAGCATTCCAATTACATATTCAGATTCTGTTTTCCATGTATTATATGTATTTCACACTGATAAAATCATTATAATATTTAGGACCAGGAAAATATGCTCCTACACTTTAATCTGGCAAAAGATGCTCACTTAAATGTTTATGATTTACACTCTATTTTCGTGTTTGTTCACAGGAGGAAAGTCATAGCAAGCCATGGGGCATCTTAAAAGGAAGTTTTATTTTCACTTTCTTCTTATATTTATATATGAGTGTATTGCAGTTCTTGACAATTCAACAAAATCTAGCAATGACAGCAACATTTATCTTACAGAAAAACAATGTGATTTCTGTAATGCTATGTATCGCAACTTCATATATAGGTACTCATAGGATTAATTTTAAGTATAACAACAGAGATCAGTGTTGCTGTGCTGATCCCCGAGTTGACAACTAAAGTTAACTATTCAAATAGTACCAAAATCTAAGAGAGTCATAAAGACTGACAGATTATTGAAAAAGATGTGGGATGGCTTGGTGTGTGGTTTTGGCTGGTTTTTGCAAGGAAGTTTCTCTTACATAATGCCTGCTGAGTACCTTTCTTATTGCCAAAAACCATATGATTAGATTATCTTCATAGTCAAATAACGTATCTGAAACATGAAAAGAGGAAGAAACTTGCTACATGAAGATAGAGGCTTAGTTTTTCATTTAGACCATGTTTCTAGGCCTGGAGTAAGGTCCTGCAATGAATTTAGCCAACTTAACCATTCTGTTTGGAAAATCTCTGGGAAATTATAGGTACAAAATCTCTTTCACTTCTACCCAAAAGCAACACACCAAGCCATCAGAAAACATCTTCAGACAGCAACTTATGTGCGGACATCAGTATTTAAACATGAATGTTCTGACTGCAGGAAAATCTAAGAAATGAAACAAAATAGGATATTATACCAGATTTTTGAAGTACTACAACCAAAACTTGTCATTATATACTAGACTTAATAGATTATAGTAGAACAGATGACAAAAATAAGATTCATAGTTCATAAATTGTTTGTTATGTTTGAACTGAATCATAGACAACCTACAATACAAATTTTCTTAAGATTTTACAACAAATGGAACATGACAGGACTCTTTCTGAATGTAAATTTAGAGCAAAAACATACTTACTTCAATAAACCATGCTTATATAGGCCTTGAGAAGTCTTTCAAAACACTTTGTTTATGTGATCAAAAACGTGGATGTGGCTATTCACTGATGCATTCTATTTATGGAAATTTAGGACATAAGTATTGTCAGTAGGATCCTGCTATTAACAGCGTTTCTTTGCACAGCAAGAAACTGATGTGCTGCTGGCTTTCAAACAGATTTTCCTTGCTCACAAAGTTTCCAGCCTTGACGTAAAAATTTAAGATCTGATATGTGTTGGAAATTGGACATGTTTGGCTGAGGTCAGAAAAATGATTGAGATCATGGCTAAAAGCTTTGCAGCATGGACAAAGTCCCTTCCAAGCAAAAGTGCACAGCTCCAGCAGCTAGTAATTAAGCAGAGAGTTAGAATGGCTTTAGTTAGACTCAGGACTGCAGCAAAGACTTTGGGCAGACAGTTAATGGATATATCTTGGCAGGAAGTGACTTGGCAAGGAGCTAGGAGTTACAGCACTGTACTTTAAAGCCAGTACTGCAGGACCAATTTTTCACGGGACTTAGCTCCAAGGGGAACATGAGAACTATTAGACTGATTTGCCTTTTGAAAACTGAATTAGCTGACAGTAAAATCATTAAGCTATACTGGGCCAGGGAAGAATCCGCAGTAAATGAAGAGCTTCCTAGACTTGTGATTACCACATCAGAGAGAATCGAGATGAAGAACTAGGTACACTTCCTTGGAATTCTTTTGCAATAAATGACCAGAGGGTTTAAGTTAGGTGCACTCAGTGCAGGAACTTGCTGAGGGAGGGAGATATGAATAGACTTACAATAGTGCCTGCATGACATGCCAGTTCCCATCTCATCCTCCACATTTTATACTCATATGCAATTGTGCTTTGTACACTCTTTGTCCATTCCCTTAAAATTATTCAGTCTTTCTGCTTACTGAGAAAAAAAAACAAAAACAAACACAAACAAACAAAAAAAAAAACAGTACTTCTCTACTTCTCTTTTGAAGAGTAGATGAATAATCTGAGGCATCATTCTATCCCTCTGCATCTGTAAATGGAACAGCAGATCTGACTCAACCATTTTTGAATAATCTGCTAAAAATTCTAGTAATAATAAACCCAGGATTTCCTTTTCTTTCTTTCTTCTTCTCCTTTCTCTTTTACTTCCTTTCTTTTTTCTTTTTCTTTTTCTTATTTTTTTTTTTTTTATAGTGTGTAACTGTGTATACAGAGTAAGAATCAGAAAGATCTTAACCTAACACCAATAAGCTTAATGGCAGCATTACCTAATTTGAATTGTGATTAAATCTGGAAATCTCTTTTTAAAATATTACCCAGAATGTTATGGGCATATGCTAGGTTACAAGTAAACAGTATTTAAATCTACCTTGAGCTGATTATTATTGTTCTCTATAATACAGCTACTACAGAACTAAGATTCTAGGATTTGGAATACACAGAACAAACTATTCTTCTGAAGCTTCTTTTTTCACCGTGGGCATAATTCATTCTTAACATAATGCAAAGAAAGCATACAGGCTTTATTTGCTTAGCTAGTTAAATCTGACTTGAAATTTGTCCTATCTAAAATGTTTGAGTTATAAACACAAGAAAAAATAGTGTAAATACACAATTCATTAAGAAGAGTTCAAGTAATTTATACCTAAGATACATCATTGATTTCTACCACAGAAATGCTGCTAAACAGGATACTTTTAAAGTCAAATGAGAACCGATTTATTTACTTGCTCATCCTAACAATGAGACTTTATTTTCTGCCTTCACTGTTATTTACAGTAGTTTCTAAGATTCCTTGAAATAGATGAGTAACACTTTACAAATACAACTTTAAGTATTTTAATAATTTAGTCATTTATTACTACTAAATACAGCTCTCCATCCAGATGATTTCTGTGACATTGAATTAACCTTGTTAGCTATTGTTTTCTACAGTTTGTGATTATGTAGTATGGTTGTTCAAAATACTATCTCATCTTTTAAAAGGCTATACTGGAATGACTTAAGCATATTATATTGGCATTTTTTGATAGATAAGTCCCTATCAACCAGATCGTCTTTGTATATCTTAAGTCTACTCTCACAGACATAAAATGCATGCTTTATTCCTATTTCATAAAGTTTCAGCATAATTTCATAACCTTTTGAGAAGGGTGTACTAATATGATAGACATGGATATTTACCAAAGTCGACGGTTTACGGGCTGGTTCGGCCCAGTTCCATGACTAGCGGGCAGAGGGATTTCGCAAAATCCGCGCCTCCGGAAAAGGGAAACAGGGGACCACAAAATAATTAAAAACAGTGGAAATTATTTGAGGAGGAACAAAATAATTTACTAAATATGGTATCGGAATGCAAGATAACACACTATAATACAATATAACTAGAATTGAAGCTAATAAATCAATATAATGAGAGAGAGAGAGATTGTCTGAAAGCTGGGTAGGCCTCACCATAACACTGAGGTGAGATGCGCAGTCTGGTCGAGCAGCAGGGAGAGAGTCTGACGAAGAAGAGCCCGGTCAGATGACCTACCAAGGCCTTATATCTGCTCCCCCTGAGCAGAAAATGATAACACCACAGCGAACAGGCTTCTGGGGAACGTAGTTCTTCTCTTCTGGGACAGCTACCCAGAACACTTTAACTCCCAGTGCACTACATGATGTTATGATGTGGAATACTGACAACCAAAAATCATAAAACCATGACAACCAAGAATATGATGTCACAGGTAATGACCTAAGCCTTGTGAAGACCCTTTGATTGAGATGTTAATAGCTGAAATTTGTTGCCATGCAAAGAATACTTCTTTAGCTTCCACAGAAAAACAGTGATGTAAATTATTTCTCAGTTGATTGAATCAAATATTTGCAAAGGATTATTTTTGGAATGGATAGAACATATGGTTTGGTATTAAACTTGTAATAGCAGGACAAGAGATTAAAACGAAAGTCAAGAATATGAAAAGAATAAGACTGAGAATATAGGATATATTTAGAGTTGCATAATTTCACCCTTCTTTCAGATATGTTATTTTTGATTTTTATATTTGTTTTTTTCTTATATTTTATTGTACTATACTTTATAGCTATGCTAGGTAGAAGGCATGGAAAACGATGTTGTGTTTTCTGATGCTGAACTGGTAGATATATAGAGCTCTATCACCCTGGTTTTCATTTTCTGTTCTTTTTTAACAGTGAGAATTACTTCAGTAATAACCATTCTTCAACGATACTATGCTATGCTTCTCCAAAGAGTTTGAAATATTGAATTGACACTATCAATGTTGCTCAAATCTGACATAATTTCCAGGCCTCTTGTGTCAGATAATCTTCATGTTTACAGAGGGACAAAGAAATGTCAACGGAAATTAATGACATAGTAGGGAAGAGAGAAGTTATGAAAAAAAACAATCATATAATATGTGGGGAAGTTTTTTTAATTGATTTTTTTATTTTTTTGTAGGGAAGATCAAATCTGATCAATCAGGAAGACCAACTGACAGGATTTAAAAGAATAGCAAATACATGAAAGCCGTAAGTTCTGTAATATCTAAAAAATGAGAAGTCCACTATTAGTAGCCTATATGACTATAGGTGACTGTCCCCCTCTACTCTGCCTTCATGAGGCTCCATCTGGAATACTGTGCCCTCAGTACAAGAAAGATGTGGAGCTTTTGGAGCTGGTCTAGAAGAGGGTCACGTAGATGGCCAGAGAACTGGAGCACCTCTCCTAGGAAAATAGGATGAGGGAGCATAGCTTGGTTGGCCTGGGGAAAGGAAAGCTCCAAAGAGACCTTATTATAACCTCTCAGTACTCAGGAAACGCTTATAAAAAACATAGGAAGGGACTTTTTGCTAGGACATGTAGTGATAGGACATGGGTTAATCAATGGTTGCAAACTATGAGACAGTTAATGCAGATTAAATTTAGGGAAGATTTTCTTCATTATGAAGATGGTAAATCACTAGAGTGTGTTGCTCTGAGAAGTCTTGGATACCCCATCCCTGGAAGTGTTCAGGACCAGACTGCATGTCACTTTGAGCAACCTAGTCTGGTGGAAGTATCTACCAGTATTAGAGGGGTTGGAGCTAGATGATCTTTAAGGTACCTTCCATCCCAAATCACAGTATAACTCCATAGTTCTGTGATTCTATGTATTATTATTAATGTTTAAATATATGGGTGGTATTTGATGAAATTTTATAGTTATAGGTGAGTATTACGAAATATATCAACAGACTTCTAAAATGCTTAAATAAATATACAAATGTGAACTGTAAGGACGGAGTACTGCTGTAAACATTTGCAAATTTGGTCGTATCTGCAACTAAATGTAAACAAAGAAAAAAGACAAAGACTCACTAGTTTCTCAAAGCATTTGGAACACCAAAACAGCTAGTGACATTTCAAATGAGAATTTAGAAAAAGAATAGATCATGACCTCATTAACTATCCTGTGGCTATGTGCAAATGTAGAACCTAAAAAAAATGCAAGGAGGTTGCATTTTGCGTCTAAGGTTGCTCTAACAACTCAAGCTTAAACCAACCTCCATAATCTCATGAGTTAGCCTTCTTTGGGATTTATTCTAATTGCTTTTTTATCAATACATTTTTCTTTCATCTCATTATTCCTGTTATAATTCACAAAGGGTATCGTGCTCATTAATGAGAATTAGTAAGACCTTATTGAGATCAGATGCCCTTTTCCCTTTTTGCCCTTTTGCTCAAGGGCAACTACTACAGATCCTTCTGATATCCTGGGCAGGAGTTAAAGTAATTTATTTCATGGCAAATTATTCTTCAGTGCCAGAATCCCAATGTCACATGGGTCACTCGGTGACAATCCGATTCACAATATTACCAAAAGCATTTAACAGTACTGTTTTACTCTTTTATCTCTCCTGAAGTTTGAAGCTTTCCATTGCTGGAAGCACCACCACAGCTGGTGTATGAGATGGGAGAGATATCCCTGCACTCTGTGCTAAGGGAAAAAAAATACAATCCTGAAGGACGTAAGTAACTAAAAGTGGATTTTGACTTTATGTGTACAATTTCTATTAAAACCAATAGGTGCTATTTCTGCATTACCAAGAGAAATGTTTGAAATGTAGCTTAGTATGTTACATCTACTTCTTTCAAACTGCAAGAAGGAAAATTCTGCCATTTTCATCCTTGCTAGGCTGAAATACTTTCACTTGTTCGTACTATAAAAATGTATTTAGGACTAATGTATGGAAAAATTTATTGACGTTATTATCAGTTCAAATTAAAATAAATTCATTGGGTTCACAAAACTGAAGATGATAGTTTATAGAACATTCAAAAAATTGATTCAGCTGATACCAAATAATGATTTGATACTACTCAATCCAGTATTCAATCCACTGTGTTTTGTCTGAACAACTTCAAAACTGTTAAATTACGGAGCTTCCCTGCATTGTGGTTTGTTCATTTATATATATACATACATACATATGTATCAAATACTCAATTATAGCACAGAATAATGGAACTGTAATGGTTGGAAGGGACCTATGAGGATCATCAAGTCCAATCCCCTGCTAAAGGAGGTGTAAATAATTGTATTAGATATAATATTATTAATAATAATAATCAAAACTAGATGTTTATATATATTATGTTACACAACCATATATTTTATGTATTAAAGAGCAGGTGTCCTTTATATTTTTATTATTATTATTATATATTTATGTATATAAAATTTATAGATATAATTTATGTATACATATATATTGTAATATATTTGTGCATAATATAACAATGTGCATTACTATATATTTTACGTATATACATATATACATATATATATATAGTCCTTCTAGTGACTCTTCTAGTCCTAGTGAATCTTCTAGTTACATGGTACTAGCCCACAGTAACCTTCCAAAGATTTGAATACACTTGGGTTTTCTGCTATGTGCGTGAACACATGCAATCTACATATGAGCCCAAAAAATTGATTACACCCAAATTTTAATGTCACTCTTTGAAGCAGTTCGGGATATTTGCTCCACTTTTCCTGTACACTGACCATCACAGTATCACATTAATTAAGAACATTTTCAGCAAACATACTCTGCAGATCTCTTTCCTATACTTTTATCTTCTTATCGTATTTCAGTTTGTCATTACACTATTTATTATTCAAAATAACATCATCTCACACAAAGTTCTCTTTTTCTGCATTTGCAGGCACAGTTTTCTCTTCCATGAATCACTGAGTTCCATCTGTCATTGAGTTGTCAATAAATCACATATTTCTATTTTGATTGAAAATGACTTTCTAATAAGACTTTATTTATAATATGCATTTATTATGCGCATGCAGTTTCCATTAAATATAGATTGTCCTCACTGATGAGAGCTCAGGTATGCAGTACTAATCCACTCATGGCAGTCACTAAAAAACTAAAACATAGAAATTTGTGTAGAGGCTTTCAAGATTCCCATACAATTGACTTTCTAATTATCAAAATTTGGTAAAAGAAATTAAACAAATAGAACTTGGCTGGAATTACTTTTATTCATGGTATGGAATGTTCTGTTCAATTATTAATACCACATGAAAAATGTATTACAGCAAAGACTTTCTTATCTGAAGTATGAAATTCTTTGGAAAAAGTAAAATAACCAGTTTTACTGTAAAAAGAATTTTGCCTACCATATTATGCCTAAATGCAGTGGTAGGCATATGGTTTCCAAGGTGAACTGGAAAGATTAAAACAATCTCTGTTTCGGGAATCTTAATGTGTAAATCGCATGCTTAACTCCTTGAGGAACTCCTAGATTTAAAGAATTTCAAATAATTACCATACTCCTAAAGTTTTGTATTCCTTTTTAATTGTGATGGTGAAACTATACTTATGAAGTCTCATGCTAACTTTAATCTTTTAATACAGAAGGCCCACAAGGAATGAAAGCATGTGATAAGGAGTAAACATCTGTAGGCTCTGAAACAGTTTCTTGGTTTTTCTAATTGCACCTTATCTCCCACTGCATCACACTTAGTTAAAATAGATAGAAAAAGATCAAAAAGGTAATACAGATGAGATACTGCTCCCTTAGAGGTTCAAGGATTTTTAGTCCAATTAAAACCAGAGTCTCTCAAAAAAAAGGCAAGGAGAAGGAATAAACAGTGCTGTCATGGCAAAAGAACATTTTACTAGATATTAATGAGATATTTTGAATTATACTGAAAGATAGAGAAAGAAGGCTTTGTAGGTGTATCATGCATGAGGATGTAAACTTTTAAATAGCACAGCTGTCTTGCTCAACTCTCCTCTTTTCAAGGAGAATAAAAATGTCATTATCAGTCAAAAACTGAATGTTATTAAAGTTGTGTGTTGTTCTCTAAGATGTCTAAATTTACGGGATTTTATTGTTGTTGCTATATTACCAAAAAAATTGTTATAAATTGACTGCCCAGGAGACATCACTTTGCAACAAATATTTGAGAAGTCTAGACAATCCTACACAATTCCTGTTGCTCTCTTCCAAACTCTCATCTAATGTCATAAATTACTCTCCTTTCTCCTCCAAAAAAAGCGTCCCCCGAAGCTGTTTGTTTTCTCCACTCCTAAAAATTATTTTCTCCAATTTCAAAAAGAGAATTCCGGTGAAACTTGACATAGGCCTTTGCAACTCACATCAGATTTCTGGTATCCAGGGATCATGCTCTAAATGCTGTCACTCTAAGACATTAATTGTTTGGGAGGAAACTCAAATGATATTCCTGCTGAAGTTACATAAAACACAAGTACAAGGTGAACTACGGGGTAACTACAGGCCAGTGAGCCTCACAGTTGTGCCTGGGAAAATCATGGATGAGATATTCTTGGAACCTCTGTTAAGGCAAGACAAGAATGTGATTCATGACAGCCAGCAGCCAGCATGGCTTCACCAAGGGCAAATCATTCCTGACCAAACTGACGACATTCTGCAATCAAGTGACTGCATAAGTGGACAAAGGGAGAGCAACTGATGTTGCCTACATGGACCTCTGCAAAGTATTTGATATGATCTCACATTCTTATCTCTAAGTTGGAGAAATGCGGATTTGAAGAGTTAACTGTTCAGTGGAATAAGTACTGTTCAGATGGTCACAGCCAGAGTGTTGTGGTAAATGTCTCTATGTCCAAGTGGAGACTGATGACAAGTGGAGTCCCCAGAGGTCCTTCAGTGCTCTTTAATAACTTTATCAACAACATAGAGACGGGATTGAGTGTACCCTCAGCAAGTCTGCATACTACATGTAGCTGAGTGGTGTAGCTGATATGACATAAGGAACACCACTCAAAGGGATCTGGACAGGTTTGAAAAATTGGCCCAGATGAACCTAATGAGGTTCAAGGCCAAGTGAAGGGTGTTGCACTTGAGTCAGAGGTACCCTAGATATGTGTAAAGAGTGGGAGAAGAACTCATTGAGAGTAGCCTTGTGGAGGACCTGGGGGTCCTGATGGATAAAAATCTGGACGTGAGCCAGCAGTGTGTGCTTGCAGACCAGAAGGTCAACTGCATCCTAAGCTGCACCAAAAGAGGGGTGGCAGTAGAGAAGGATGTGATTGTCCCTCTCTACTTTGCCCTTGTGAGGCCCCATCTGGAGTACCAAGTCCAGGCCTGGGGCCTCCAGTGATGTGAAGCTGTTGGAGCAGGTCCAGAGGAGGGACACAAAGATGATCAGAGGGCTGGAGCACCTCTGCTATGAAGGAAGGCTGAGTGAACTGAGCTTATTCGGCCTGGAGGAGAGAAAGCTCTGAAGAGACCTCACTGTGGCCTTCCAATTCTTACATGGAGCTTATAAATAGGGGAGAGACTGACTTTTTATATTGGCAGATAGTGATAGAACAACGGGGAAAGACTTTAAACTTAAAGAGGGGAGATTTAAGTTAGATGTTAGGAGGAAAATCTTCACTCAGAGGGTGATGACGTACAGGAACACACTGCCCAGGGAAGGCATGGATGCCCCATCCCTGGAGGCATTCAAGATCAAGTTGGATGGGGCCCTGGGCAGCCTGATCTTGTCGGTAGCTACCCTGCCCCCAGCAGGAGGTTGAAGCTGGATGAGCTTTAAGGTCCCTTCCAATCTAATCCATTCTGTGATTCCATGATTTTAACAGTGTTTCTCAACATATTATGTGTAGTAACACTGAGCAAGTCAGTTTCTGTAGACCTCACCTTGTCCCCACAGTTGCCTTTTGTCCTTCAACCCTGAAAAGTATTGAGTTGCCTAGTAACACACTGCCCTAATCTGTAACTTGGAATCACCAAATCTGTTGCTTTTAGGTTGGATCTGCCCTTTAATCTTCATATCCAAACATTTGAATTATGGTCTTAGTTTGTTTTGGTTTGTGTTTTGTTTTGTTTTTTATTACTACATAGGCTGATTTTTTCTTTTTTTTAGCAGCAAAGTTTTTTGTTTAGCCTGCCAGAATTCACTATCATTTCATGCCTGAAAGTTCGTTTCCTGTAACTGAAATATTTATACATATGGTTAATTTCCTGTTTTAGTATACGGAATAGTAATTTCTCTGGTTGTTACTTGCTAGAGAAAATTCAGACAGCTCTATCATGGGAAGTTAGAAGTAGCAAGGTATTATGAAGTGAAACTTCCAGGGTAATGTCAACTTTGAAATGTTGAAATTAAACAACTTTTTGTACAGCCTCTATACTTTGAGACAAAATAAATCTTCGATATTCATAATAAGAAGTTGTTCACTGGACACAGGACATTGAAACTGCTTTTCCTATCAGATAGTGATTTTAAAACTAGTGCACAAAGTAAAATAATGTAATAAAATTACCTACTATATCTTCTGATCCAATACAGAGATATTAAGTATCAAATTAAGATAACAGACAGAAAAGTTAAAAGTAAGACTTTTCTAAAACAGTGTTAAAACAGTAGAGTTGTGTCAGTGGGATGTTAAAGATATTAAAGTAAGCTGGACAGATTAATGAAAAGGAATATATCAGGCAGTACTGAGTATAAAAATACTAGCTTTGACTGATCAAACATGACTTCTTAAATTCTTATTCTGCTTTCAAATCATTCTTTCCATTAGTACACACTTTTTTATTTTTTTCAGACTATTGCTTATGCCTCAGATGTTCTATTGCCAAAGTGATTTCAAATAGCTACCTTCTTGATAGCAGAGTGCAGTGGGAGCTTTGCATTACTTCCCACATCTCTCTGTTTTGGAGTGCCCGAGAACAACAGAATCTGCAATTGCAGTGGCACTGAAAATGCTATTAAAGCTATGAGACAAGCCTTTTAAAATATTCTTAACCTAATAGAAATTGCTCTGCAATAGCCTTGAGTGTCATTTGCTTAAACTACTTCAGTCGTGTATCAGACACAGCTAGATCATGATGACATACATAACATCTAGGTTACCGTGTTCCTCGCTATGAAGTCTAATTCAGACTTTTTAGCAGAGCCATGGAAAAAGAGGCTGCAGAGGAGCTTCTTTGACTTTGTCAGCATGGAAAGAAGGAGAAATCAGCAATATTTTCAGTATTTCCAATGAGAAGAGACAAAATTTCAGTTCTTGGGATGTGCTAGCAAGCATCTGTCAGGCTTTGAGAATACCAGTTGTCACAGAGCAGCGAGGCATATGTTTCATAAGACAGTGTGTTCATGTGCTGAGAAGAGCACTCTCTTGGGCATAGGAAGCAATGTCTCCCACCCTGTCACGGGGTTACCTGGACCAGTCTATGCCCATGACAGGGACAGTGGGCCCAAGGGCCCCCTTCCCAGCCCCCACCCCAAAGAGGAAGGGGAAGGGAAAAGGAAAGGAAAGAAAACAAACAGACCTCTAGGGAGGTAAACTTATTTTACTNGCGTCTAAGGTTGCTCTAACAACTCAAGCTTAAACCAACCTCCATAATCTCATGAGTTAGCCTTCTTTGGGATTTATTCTAATTGCTTTTTTATCAATACATTTTTCTTTCATCTCATTATTCCTGTTATAATTCACAAAGGGTATCGTGCTCATTAATGAGAATTAGTAAGACCTTATTGAGATCAGATGCCCTTTTCCCTTTTTGCCCTTTTGCTCAAGGGCAACTACTACAGATCCTTCTGATATCCTGGGCAGGAGTTAAAGTAATTTATTTCATGGCAAATTATTCTTCAGTGCCAGAATCCCAATGTCACATGGGTCACTCGGTGACAATCCGATTCACAATATTACCAAAAGCATTTAACAGTACTGTTTTACTCTTTTATCTCTCCTGAAGTTTGAAGCTTTCCATTGCTGGAAGCACCACCACAGCTGGTGTATGAGATGGGAGAGATATCCCTGCACTCTGTGCTAAGGGAAAAAAAATACAATCCTGAAGGACGTAAGTAACTAAAAGTGGATTTTGACTTTATGTGTACAATTTCTATTAAAACCAATAGGTGCTATTTCTGCATTACCAAGAGAAATGTTTGAAATGTAGCTTAGTATGTTACATCTACTTCTTTCAAACTGCAAGAAGGAAAATTCTGCCATTTTCATCCTTGCTAGGCTGAAATACTTTCACTTGTTCGTACTATAAAAATGTATTTAGGACTAATGTATGGAAAAATTTATTGACGTTATTATCAGTTCAAATTAAAATAAATTCATTGGGTTCACAAAACTGAAGATGATAGTTTATAGAACATTCAAAAAATTGATTCAGCTGATACCAAATAATGATTTGATACTACTCAATCCAGTATTCAATCCACTGTGTTTTGTCTGAACAACTTCAAAACTGTTAAATTACGGAGCTTCCCTGCCTTGTGGTTTGTTCATTTATATATATACATACATACATATGTATCAAATACTCAATTATAGCACAGAATAATGGAACTGTAATGGTTGGAAGGGACCTATGAGGATCATCAAGTCCAATCCCCTGCTAAAGGAGGTGTAAATAATTGTATTAGATATAATATTATTAATAATAATAATCAAAACTAGATGTTTATATATATTATGTTACACAACCATATATTTTATGTATTAAAGAGCAGGTGTCCTTTATATTTTTATTATTATTATTATATATTTATGTATATAAAATTTATAGATATAATTTATGTATACATATATATTGTAATATATTTGTGCATAATATAACAATGTGCATTACTATATATTTTACGTATATACATATATACATATATATATATAGTCCTTCTAGTGACTCTTCTAGTCCTAGTGAATCTTCTAGTTACATGGTACTAGCCCACAGTAACCTTCCAAAGATTTGAATACACTTGGGTTTTCTGCTATGTGCGTGAACACATGCAATCTACATATGAGCCCAAAAAATTGATTACACCCAAATTTTAATGTCACTCTTTGAAGCAGTTCGGGATATTTGCTCCACTTTTCCTGTACACTGACCATCACAGTATCACATTAATTAAGAACATTTTCAGCAAACATACTCTGCAGATCTCTTTCCTATACTTTTATCTTCTTATCGTATTTCAGTTTGTCATTACACTATTTATTATTCAAAATAACATCATCTCACACAAAGTTCTCTTTTTCTGCATTTGCAGGCACAGTTTTCTCTTCCATGAATCACTGAGTTCCATCTGTCATTGAGTTGTCAATAAATCACATATTTCTATTTTGATTGAAAATGACTTTCTAATAAGACTTTATTTATAATATGCATTTATTATGCGCATGCAGTTTCCATTAAATATAGATTGTCCTCACTGATGAGAGCTCAGGTATGCAGTACTAATCCACTCATGGCAGTCACTAAAAAACTAAAACATAGAAATTTGTGTAGAGGCTTTCAAGATTCCCATACAATTGACTTTCTAATTATCAAAATTTGGTAAAAGAAATTAAACAAATAGAACTTGGCTGGAATTACTTTTATTCATGGTATGGAATGTTCTGTTCAATTATTAATACCACATGAAAAATGTATTACAGCAAAGACTTTCTTATCTGAAGTATGAAATTCTTTGGAAAAAGTAAAATAACCAGTTTTACTGTAAAAAGAATTTTGCCTACCATATTATGCCTAAATGCAGTGGTAGGCATATGGTTTCCAAGGTGAACTGGAAAGATTAAAACAATCTCTGTTTCGGGAATCTTAATGTGTAAATCGCATGCTTAACTCCTTGAGGAACTCCTAGATTTAAAGAATTTCAAATAATTACCATACTCCTAAAGTTTTGTATTCCTTTTTAATTGTGATGGTGAAACTATACTTATGAAGTCTCATGCTAACTTTAATCTTTTAATACAGAAGGCCCACAAGGAATGAAAGCATGTGATAAGGAGTAAACATCTGTAGGCTCTGAAACAGTTTCTTGGTTTTTCTAATTGCACCTTATCTCCCACTGCATCACACTTAGTTAAAATAGATAGAAAAAGATCAAAAAGGTAATACAGATGAGATACTGCTCCCTTAGAGGTTCAAGGATTTTTAGTCCAATTAAAACCAGAGTCTCTCAAAAAAAAGGCAAGGAGAAGGAATAAACAGTGCTGTCATGGCAAAAGAACATTTTACTAGATATTAATGAGATATTTTGAATTATACTGAAAGATAGAGAAAGAAGGCTTTGTAGGTGTATCATGCATGAGGATGTAAACTTTTAAATAGCACAGCTGTCTTGCTCAACTCTCCTCTTTTCAAGGAGAATAAAAATGTCATTATCAGTCAAAAACTGAATGTTATTAAAGTTGTGTGTTGTTCTCTAAGATGTCTAAATTTACGGGATTTTATTGTTGTTGCTATATTACCAAAAAAATTGTTATAAATTGACTGCCCAGGAGACATCACTTTGCAACAAATATTTGAGAAGTCTAGACAATCCTACACAATTCCTGTTGCTCTCTTCCAAACTCTCATCTAATGTCATAAATTACTCTCCTTTCTCCTCCAAAAAAAGCGTCCCCCGAAGCTGTTTGTTTTCTCCACTCCTAAAAATTATTTTCTCCAATTTCAAAAAGAGAATTCCGGTGAAACTTGACATAGGCCTTTGCAACTCACATCAGATTTCTGGTATCCAGGGATCATGCTCTAAATGCTGTCACTCTAAGACATTAATTGTTTGGGAGGAAACTCAAATGATATTCCTGCTGAAGTTACATAAAACACAAGTACAAGGTGAACTACGGGGTAACTACAGGCCAGTGAGCCTCACAGTTGTGCCTGGGAAAATCATGGATGAGATATTCTTGGAACCTCTGTTAAGGCAAGACAAGAATGTGATTCATGACAGCCAGCAGCCAGCATGGCTTCACCAAGGGCAAATCATTCCTGACCAAACTGACGACATTCTGCAATCAAGTGACTGCATAAGTGGACAAAGGGAGAGCAACTGATGTTGCCTACATGGACCTCTGCAAAGTATTTGATATGATCTCACATTCTTATCTCTAAGTTGGAGAAATGCGGATTTGAAGAGTTAACTGTTCAGTGGAATAAGTACTGTTCAGATGGTCACAGCCAGAGTGTTGTGGTAAATGTCTCTATGTCCAAGTGGAGACTGATGACAAGTGGAGTCCCCAGAGGTCCTTCAGTGCTCTTTAATAACTTTATCAACAACATAGAGACGGGATTGAGTGTACCCTCAGCAAGTCTGCATACTACATGTAGCTGAGTGGTGTAGCTGATATGACATAAGGAACACCACTCAAAGGGATCTGGACAGGTTTGAAAAATTGGCCCAGATGAACCTAATGAGGTTCAAGGCCAAGTGAAGGGTGTTGCACTTGAGTCAGAGGTACCCTAGATATGTGTAAAGAGTGGGAGAAGAACTCATTGAGAGTAGCCTTGTGGAGGACCTGGGGGTCCTGATGGATAAAAATCTGGACGTGAGCCAGCAGTGTGTGCTTGCAGACCAGAAGGTCAACTGCATCCTAAGCTGCACCAAAAGAGGGGTGGCAGTAGAGAAGGATGTGATTGTCCCTCTCTACTTTGCCCTTGTGAGGCCCCATCTGGAGTACCAAGTCCAGGCCTGGGGCCTCCAGTGATGTGAAGCTGTTGGAGCAGGTCCAGAGGAGGGACACAAAGATGATCAGAGGGCTGGAGCACCTCTGCTATGAAGGAAGGCTGAGTGAACTGAGCTTATTCGGCCTGGAGGAGAGAAAGCTCTGAAGAGACCTCACTGTGGCCTTCCAATTCTTACATGGAGCTTATAAATAGGGGAGAGACTGACTTTTTATATTGGCAGATAGTGATAGAACAACGGGGAAAGACTTTAAACTTAAAGAGGGGAGATTTAAGTTAGATGTTAGGAGGAAAATCTTCACTCAGAGGGTGATGACGTACAGGAACACACTGCCCAGGGAAGGCATGGATGCCCCATCCCTGGAGGCATTCAAGATCAAGTTGGATGGGGCCCTGGGCAGCCTGATCTTGTCGGTAGCTACCCTGCCCCCAGCAGGAGGTTGAAGCTGGATGAGCTTTAAGGTCCCTTCCAATCTAATCCATTCTGTGATTCCATGATTTTAACAGTGTTTCTCAACATATTATGTGTAGTAACACTGAGCAAGTCAGTTTCTGTAGACCTCACCTTGTCCCCACAGTTGCCTTTTGTCCTTCAACCCTGAAAAGTATTGAGTTGCCTAGTAACACACTGCCCTAATCTGTAACTTGGAATCACCAAATCTGTTGCTTTTAGGTTGGATCTGCCCTTTAATCTTCATATCCAAACATTTGAATTATGGTCTTAGTTTGTTTTGGTTTGTGTTTTGTTTTGTTTTTTATTACTACATAGGCTGATTTTTTCTTTTTTTTAGCAGCAAAGTTTTTTGTTTAGCCTGCCAGAATTCACTATCATTTCATGCCTGAAAGTTCGTTTCCTGTAACTGAAATATTTATACATATGGTTAATTTCCTGTTTTAGTATACGGAATAGTAATTTCTCTGGTTGTTACTTGCTAGAGAAAATTCAGACAGCTCTATCATGGGAAGTTAGAAGTAGCAAGGTATTATGAAGTGAAACTTCCAGGGTAATGTCAACTTTGAAATGTTGAAATTAAACAACTTTTTGTACAGCCTCTATACTTTGAGACAAAATAAATCTTCGATATTCATAATAAGAAGTTGTTCACTGGACACAGGACATTGAAACTGCTTTTCCTATCAGATAGTGATTTTAAAACTAGTGCACAAAGTAAAATAATGTAATAAAATTACCTACTATATCTTCTGATCCAATACAGAGATATTAAGTATCAAATTAAGATAACAGACAGAAAAGTTAAAAGTAAGACTTTTCTAAAACAGTGTTAAAACAGTAGAGTTGTGTCAGTGGGATGTTAAAGATATTAAAGTAAGCTGGACAGATTAATGAAAAGGAATATATCAGGCAGTACTGAGTATAAAAATACTAGCTTTGACTGATCAAACATGACTTCTTAAATTCTTATTCTGCTTTCAAATCATTCTTTCCATTAGTACACACTTTTTTATTTTTTTCAGACTATTGCTTATGCCTCAGATGTTCTATTGCCAAAGTGATTTCAAATAGCTACCTTCTTGATAGCAGAGTGCAGTGGGAGCTTTGCATTACTTCCCACATCTCTCTGTTTTGGAGTGCCCGAGAACAACAGAATCTGCAATTGCAGTGGCACTGAAAATGCTATTAAAGCTATGAGACAAGCCTTTTAAAATATTCTTAACCTAATAGAAATTGCTCTGCAATAGCCTTGAGTGTCATTTGCTTAAACTACTTCAGTCGTGTATCAGACACAGCTAGATCATGATGACATACATAACATCTAGGTTACCGTGTTCCTCGCTATGAAGTCTAATTCAGACTTTTTAGCAGAGCCATGGAAAAAGAGGCTGCAGAGGAGCTTCTTTGACTTTGTCAGCATGGAAAGAAGGAGAAATCAGCAATATTTTCAGTATTTCCAATGAGAAGAGACAAAATTTCAGTTCTTGGGATGTGCTAGCAAGCATCTGTCAGGCTTTGAGAATACCAGTTGTCACAGAGCAGCGAGGCATATGTTTCATAAGACAGTGTGTTCATGTGCTGAGAAGAGCACTCTCTTGGGCATAGGAAGCAATGTCTCCCACCCTGTCACGGGGTTACCTGGACCAGTCTATGCCCATGACAGGGACAGTGGGCCCAAGGGCCCCCTTCCCAGCCCCCACCCCAAAGAGGAAGGGGAAGGGAAAAGGAAAGGAAAGAAAACAAACAGACCTCTAGGGAGGTAAACATATTTTACTAACTATAATATAATATAATACAATACAATTGAGACAGATAAATCAAACAAAGTGGAGAGAGAGAGTTAACGGAGTACTTGCCTCTTCATTGGGAATCCAAAGAAGCAGCACCATCCCCAGCCCGTCCCTCCGTGACGTGAAGGGACAGGTAGCCGGATTAGAGTGTTAACACTTTAACTCCCAATGCACTACATGATGTTATGATGTGGAATACTGAAAAACCAAAATCACAAAACCGTGACACACCCTTACTTGGTGCTGCTGTTGATTGCAGTCATGGCTGAGAATAAAGGACATTGGCAGATAACCTCTGCTCAGCTGCTTCGTCTGCAGCTCACTGCAGTACTTTGGGACAATGTATAGATGGTGAAGAATGTAATAATCTTATAATAAAGGCAAAATAAAAATGCTCTGACATAGTATATTATGTACATTTTGGTGATCAAACCAGTACAAATTTCATTTGGTAACAATTTCATGATAGTATGAAAAATGTTTATGAGCTTCAGACAGTATAATAGGCAGGAGAAAATAACTGTAAAGAGAAAAGAACACAATCAAAATAATTTTTCTGAAAGAAATATCAAACTTTTTAGTTATGCCATCACTTAGTCTGTTGTTATAGCAAAGCTTAGATGGTAATATGGATGTCTAACCTCTTTCTAAATGAGTATTAGGGTAATTTATTCTAAATCTCTGATCCAAGCAGATTGCACTTTTAGAGCAGCAAGCATTCCTGTGTTTGTTAGTCTTTGTGTATCAGTATCTTCCGTACTGACACTGAAATGTAGGGTCAGTTGCAGCAGAATCTGGTCCACATAGTCTGGCATGTTTACCATTTGGATAATAACAATAAAAAAAAAAAAAAGAAAGAAAGAAAGAAAAAAAGAGGTCTATCAAACAAAATAAGGCATCCAGTTATTTAGACAAATTGTGGTTTTCTACCCACAGGATTTGTCTGGGCATGCTAAGAACTGATAAGATAAAATCTGTTCTTCAGGTCTTCTTGGTTTTCTAATCTAGGGGTTTCTAACTTTTAAAGGTGATCAGAGCGTAAGAATGTCAAATATTTATAATTAACTATACTAACAGCAAAATTGATTCTATAATAAACCACAAATAGGCAAAACCACAACTTATGAGTATAAACACACCTCTTTTTACTGGCACTCCCTCAGCAAAAGTGTGTAAATTAACAATAAGATTTGTTCTGTTGCTAGATCTATACATCACTCCAACTACAGTCACTGCTGGCTAAGCATGACAGTGGCATACATATCTACTCTAAAACAGGAAAGAAAATGCAAAATAACCTTTGGATTTCTCCTTTCAAGTAATCAGTTATCATAATTATTTTTCTTATAACCTTATCTCAGACAACTTTGATTATTCACCCACAGCAGACTTTATATCTATAGTTTTCTCTTTACCTAATAAGCATAAAAATATGTCATTTATACATTTTATTGGGTGAGCAAATGAGAAAATAGAACTGATCATGTTTAAAATACTTATATATCAACCCTACTTATTCTAGATCTATGAAAGCAACATCTGATCTGTCCAGTACAATACTTCACATTTGAAGAGAAAAAGGGAACAAAGAATTCTGTGGTATTCGAAGCTGTGAAAAGTAAAAAATATGAAAGAAAATGAATTTAGAAAATGGTGAACTGTCAGGAATTTTTTACTCCAGGGATAAATCTGGTTTTACCTTGTCTGGAGAAAAATTTCCATATGAAAGGTTTATTGTATGCATTTGCATTTCTGCTTCTCTGCTTTATGTATACCACCTTGGCACAAGTAGATTCCAAATATATGACTGATAGATAGACTATGATTTAAATACCTATGGACTCTGTTTTTGTGATAGGGTTCTGCATGGTGTCTGCAGCAGAAGAAAAGATATGTTAGTAGAGATTTCTCAGATTTCTTTGAACAGACTGATCTAGGAGTCAATTACTCTTTCTTCAGTTTCTGTTATTAGCTTCTAATTTCCTACTGGTAAGGCTCTTGAGAGCAGATAAAAATTTCTTGTTCTCTTTTTTTTTCCTTTTGTAGACTGACAAAGCTGTATAGCTTTGTATAGCTTTGTATAGCTTCTCAGTTTGTTTTGTGTTGCAATCTTGTCTATGGTTTTGGATCTCCAGTTCTGGTTGACTTCTGACGTCTGTAACAGGTTCTGCCCATATTCCATACTCATCTGTCTGAATCATCATTTCAAGTAATAAATTAATCAATGGACTCTGCCTATGTAGTGTGTATTAAGAATTTTTTATTAAAAAAAATTATATATTTGTTGAGGATGTTATAATCATTAAACTTATCAGCTACAATTTCAGAATTAACTCACTCTAACTAACAAATCTGTTAGTGATTTGAGTTTGACTTAATTTACTAATATTACCAAATGCTGTTAATATATTCTCTTCCTCAACAAGTTCCTTTGTTCCTACATAGACTTGAATACTTTCAAGTCTCCAGTTACTCTATCTCCTCAGGAATCCTATTTCCTCTCTCTTTGGACTCCTCTGCCTATTTGGAAAAAGAAAAGAACAGCACTGTGTTTTCTGTGATCCTGCTCTCTTGGAATATTAGTGAGTGGCATTTTTGTTCTCAAAGAAGGAGCTTAACTGAATTCACAGCAAATGGTGAGCTCCCTTCAAAACTTAAAATCACATTGCTGACAGACGGCTCCTAGGGGCTCAATGGATTTTTCTCCAGCAATATTATGTACACAGTAATATATATAACGTATATACATAAGTTATATGTAATATATGTAATAATATACATAATCTCTTCAATATTCTAGTAGTGTACAGTATATAGCCATCGATACCCTCTTAATTTTTGGCCTTCGTGGTGGAGATGGCTGTAAAATAGTTGCCCAATTGCTTTATACATATACACCAAGTCAAAAAGTAATGTTTTCTATGCTGAAGCAAGGCTTTATTTCTGTTATGTTTAACCTGACAGTGCCTCGCATGTAAGTCTTCCAGCACTCTGAAGACAGCTGGAGGTTTGTAGCAGCCTGCAGAGTGCATAAATACTGAATTGAAAAAAAAACCCAAAACATTAATAATCTCATATTAAATATCATGGAAAACAGTGTTATTTGCATTCTGTACAGTTTTACAGCATTAAATAACTTCTGCCTTTTCATAGTGAAATCTGAAGTTCAGTCATTTCTGCAAACTGATCTAGTGTGAATCCTTTTGGTGTATTTTTCTCTGTACTTTGGGTTTGTCTAACATGAGTTTAAAATGCTTTCTCAGTGAGTCTTACATCTCTTTGACAGAATGGATTTGCTTTATGAGCACTGTTAACAATATTTGGCTGCCCCTTTTTCACAGTTTGGTTGATTTCTAGAGCTGCTTATGCAGAGATGCTGCTGCTGTCAGATGAAATATACAGGCACATTACCTTGTCTGACAGAAACAGTTAGCATCAAGAATTTTGTGAAAAGAAGCATCAATATTCAGCATTTAAAGTTTCACATTTTCCAACACTACTAATTACATTATCTCCTTAACACTGGCTTCTAATAATAGCTATTATTGTAATGTGTACCACTGTTCATCCTCTTTAAAGAGAATTCATCTGACAGACTGCACAGCTCTTTTATCTCAGCCATTGCGCTGAACTGACTCAGAGCTGACTGACTATTCCAGATGAATCAGTGGCAATAATCCAGCCTATTTCAACTGAAGGAAGGTTAGAAACTCACTGGCAGAAAAATGCCCTCCTTCATAAGGTTCCAAATGTCCTCCTCTTCTTTGCCCTGATGAAGCCGCATCTTGAATACTGGGTCCAGTTCTGGGCTCTTCAGTTCAAGAAAGACAGGGAACTGCTGGAGAGAGCCTAGCAGAAGGCTAAAAATGTGATGAGGAGCCTGGAGTATTTCCCATACGAGAAAAGGCTGAAAGACCTGGGATTGTTCAGCCTGGAGAAGAGAAGGCTGAGAGGGGATCTTATTAATGCTTATAAATATCTAAAGTGAAGGAATCAAGTGGATGTGGTCAGGCTCTTTTCTGTGGTGCCTAGAGACAAAACAAGGAGCAATAGACACAAACTGAAACAGAGGAAGTTGAACATGAGGAAAAACTTCTTTATTTTCAAGGAAGACAGAGTACTGAAACAGGCTGCCCAGAGAGGTTGTGAAGTCTCCTCTCGAGATATTCAAAACCCACCTGGATACCTTTTGGTGCAACCAACTCTAGGGAACTTGATTTAGCAGGGAGTTGGACTAGGTGATCTTCAGAAGTGCCTTCCAACCCCATGATTCTGTGAAAAAAGCAGAGAACTAAAGTAAATAACTATGTCTGGGTATAGCTAGAAACAATGGAAAATTTAAGAGGGGAATAGACTGGACTTATCAAGGATGGGAGTTAGAATAGAATCTTATCTAAATCATGTAAGGCATGACAGCAAGTTATGATCTGCACAGGTGGGACAGAGAGAAGAAAAATGTAAATGAAATTTTGTGATCTTGCTAAAAGAATATTGCAAACATTACTGAAGCAGCACAAAAATTACTGGAGAACAAAATCATGAAAGCCCAAGCAAGCAATGAGTAAGTAAGTCATTTAGAGTGTTTGAAAATACGTCAGTGATCAAAGGGAGAGGAGAGTAAAGAGAACATCTTCAGGTATAGTCAGCTTCACATTATTAGTGAACTCCAACAAATATGTTTGGATAAATTTGAGAGATGAAAACAACAGACTATTTTCCCTGATGTTAAGCACAATGAGAATGAAAAATGTGAATTGAGAGCTTGGTTGACAACTGTTAAGCATACACAAACTAGGACTGTATTCAGTTAGCAGACAATGCTTGGAAAGCCCTTAAACTTTGAAATTCTGCACTAGATGCAGAATAAAATAGTACGATTTCTTATGCAATTGTTCACCCATTGTTTCTTTGAGTATCAATAGAGCTGACACTAAACTGCTGAATATCTCTGAATGTTCGCTCAATTTCACCGACTATATTATTCACTATATACAAATCTTGTTAAACAATCAATTGTCTCACGGTAACTTTTCAGTGTTTAGCAAATATTCGTTTTTATGTTCTAATTCATTATAGTTCAAAAACTATGCGATACTCTTACATACAAACATACAAAACGCAAAATTAGCAGTATGAATGTTTCTAATTCTTACAAAACCACTCTCTGTCATATCAAGATTGTCATCTTTCAGCGTAACAATCAAACTACAGCTCTGCTGCCCTCAGTTCCTCATATTTACATCATTTCATAACAACAGAGAATTCACATCCTGTGGCATATCGTGAATTTTCTTTACAAGTGTATGAATCCTTCTTTGGTTTTGGCTCAAAGCTTGCTTTCTGAGGCATTACTTGTGATAAGACTCTGACTTATCTAGGAGATGAGAGGTAGGTGTTGCCACGTGGCAGTTGGCATCACTGTGTGGACGCTTTTACATTTGAAAGCATTTCTTTGTGGCTGTTTGCCTTTGGATGAGAGTGCTCAGAAGTGTTCACTGGTAGAAGATCTGGCCTGAGTCCAAATAACTCCAGCTTGGTATGGGAGATTGGGGTATGATACCATTTCATCCTTTGAAGGCATGATACAAGTGGGCGCCTCCCTGCTCCCTCTTTATCTGCTGGCAAGGCCCCGAAGATGGGAACAAAAAGAGTTCCTGCTGAGATGCAAAAGCCAGAAGCTGTCACTCCAAAAGGAGCTGACTCAACCACTTTTGGACTTATAAATAAGTTTGTACTGCAGTTAGAAAAAAAGTTGCTGTCACTGTTGTCAACTGAACAACTCCTGATGACCCATCACTACTGAAGATCAACATCTGCACTACGAACAACGCTGAACCCATGGTGGTGACTATCTCTCTTGCTTTCTACAAGGACTCCTTGCTTTTATTACCTTTCTCTTTTTTACTGCCCACCTTCTCTTCCCCATCTCCCTGATTTATTATGATTTGTAATAAACTGGTCTTACCAACACTTGTTCAATATCTTAAACAATGACTTGGATGAAGGGTTAGAGTCCACTCAGCAAGTTTGCTGACATTACAAAGACAGGAGAAGTGCCTGTCCAGACTTGGACAGACTGGGGAGTTGGGTGGAGGGGAACCTGGTGGGGTTCAACAAGGGTAAGTGCAGAGTCCTACACCTGGGAATGTCTAACTGCATGCATCAGTACAGAGTAGGGGCTGCCTTACTGGAAAGAAACTGCAGGGAAGGACCTGAATGTCCTGGTGGACAACAGGTTGACAGAGCCAGCAGTGTGTAATGCTGTGCCAAAAAGGCCAATGGTATACTGGGGTGCATTAAAGAGAGCATGGCCAGCAGGTCGAGGGAAGTTATCCTCCCCTTCTATTTAAAAAGACGGGGAACTTTGAGAGTCCAGTGGAGGGTAACAAAGATGATTAGAGGCCTGGAGCATCTTTCTTAAGAGGAAAGGCTAAGAGACCTGAGACTGTTCAGTTTTTCTGTTTAACCTACTCTCGAGAACTTGCTATAGCTGGGAGGTTGGACAAGATGATCTCCTGAGGTCCCTTCCAACTCCATCCTCCTTTTGTGATTCTGTGACTTTTTGCTTTGTCCTCTCTGCCACCTCTTCATCCTAGGTTAATAGAAAATTTGAAATGTAGGAGGGAGGAGCAACTACCTAGAGAATAAATCAGGGGTATATCAAAGACTCTCTAATTGCTAAGAAGTTACTGTAATTTGGATGAAATTGCCTGTTTTGAAAAGCCTAGTCATCTTCAGCATGTCCTATTTCAAAGCAAAGAGTTTAGAAGAGCTCTGATGTTTCTTACTCTGAACTAGCAGTTTGAAATCTGGAATTGAATGACATGTATTTACAGCCTGTGACTGAATAGTAATGATATCCTTGTCAAGCCATGGTCAGTACAACTTCCATTAAACTGCACAATTGCAGCTGAAATCTGTGTATACGACATAGTATGCTCACAAGTTGTTCAACATTACAGCAGACTTTTGTTGGCTAATGGATAAGTTACGTGAAATGACTGGGAAGCTCTCAGGCAAATTCTCATTTGAGAAATGCCTTAATCCAAAATGTAACTAAAATTGTCACTTACTCCTCTGCTGCCTATTCTTGGAAACTGGTCATATCAAGGTTAAATTACATAGCTAAGTAGCGACATAATTAATGGTGACTAACAGGCACTCACCATAATTATCATACCACTTGTGGTCCCACAGTATCTGATTATAGCAGTATGGTATTCTTTCATAGCATTAAAATTCAGACTACACTGTATAAATTCATGTCAAATGCATCTGTAGTGTCTGGTATATAGGGACTCTCTCTCATTTAGTGTAGATACCGACTATAAATTTGTTAAATAGCTGAAGAACCGTTTGAAAAACTGAAATGTAATACAAAGAGAAAAAAAATAAAGTGAATCTTTCAACATAAAATTTAATGAAGGACAGTTTTTGAAAACTGTCTTGAGAATAATTTAGAATTTCACCATTATGAGCAATTTTGGGCACCATGTGGAGAAATAAAGTCTTCCTTAGGTCCATGGAAGATTGTAGTCAAATCCTGAAAGGCCATGCAAAGCCTGAGGATATTCTTGTTTCAAAATTAAAAAATAAATATGGAGATAAAGAAATGTTGTAGCCTACAGTTTTCCATCCCTGAAGACACTCTTACCATGAATCTCTGGCCATCTCTTTTTCTACCAAAAGTCAGATTGACCTTTGATTCCACAAATACTGCGTTTTTGTTGGCACCATTGAGAATGTATTGCTTTAGCTAATAAATGTGTAGCCTTCTGAGTTTACTTATTTTTTTCTGACGATTCTTTCTCCTAAAACACTGAGTACAGATTAGGACAAGTCTGAATAAACTTGAGGAATGGTTGGAGCTTAATACATCTTGACTGAAATACCTTTGACCTCATGAACTTTTGCTGGAAAGTTATTGTTCAGTACTTGTGTGTATCTAGAATATAGAACTCTGTTTCTGATGGAAATGGCTCTTTTAGGTTTTTTGTGAATGTCTGAATGTCCTAAAGAGACTGTATAAGTGCTGCCAGTTCTTGGTAGTGTTCCTGTTATGGATCTGATCAACGTTGTGTGTTATGTTATATACAACCTATTGATGGCTCTCTCCCTAGGTCCATAACAGGAGTCTTTCACAGAAGTGGCTTTTTCTGTATTTTGCCTTTGTTACATTGGTATGAGTTGTCAGGGGGACCTGAGATCACAATTCTGAGAAAAACTGTTAATTTAAGAAGTCACAGCCCTCAATACCTTTGTGTATTATCTATGTGCAGCAGAAGAGATTTAAAAACATCCAGATTTTATGAACAACTTCAATTTTAAGCCCATTTTGGATTTTTAAGGGATTTTACTTAAAGGTATAAGTAGTGTTAATATAAAGCATAATCAGGTAGACTTCTTTTGTTGCATAATAATGATGTGGGAATGTTTATTGTAGAAATCCCATGAATAGCTAACTGGTTTTTATGTTGATTTACAGTTTGGGACTATGCTTACCAAATACAATATTTTGTTTCTTGTATGTATTATTAAAATTCTAAATTATAAAGGAGATTAATAACTGTTTATTCATGAAGCTTGAACATGTAAAGTTAGTTATGTGCCACGCTCAGAGATTGGCATCACATGAAATTATGAGAAAGCAATCAAGCTTCTGATTCTGACATTGCTCTTCAGTTTCTAAAACTTTCAGTGGAAATCAGTGTTTCAAAAGACTTTTACTCATTTAAGTAATTGTGTTTGTCTTGCTTACCATCAAAATTTTTCAAAGAAAATGAGTATGTTTCTACTTACATCTGATTCAAGTGGAGTGCTCTACTAACAAAAAATTCTCATGATACCTGGAATTTGTTTTGACAGCACCGTATGCTTTTACTCATCCCCTAACTTCGGAATATCTGTGTTTAGACGTTACTACAAGTTCACTGTATACCTAAAAAAGAATAATTTTTCATTTGTTAGTGATATATTAATTTCTTCTCATTTATTGAATTTATTTATTATTTAATTATTTCAAGAAACAAAATGATGATGTATAGTGTTCTTATTCTGCTTAAAGGATTTATTTATTTACTACTATTTTTATTGTGATTCTCTCCTGTAAAGCATTAGTGTTAGTTAGTAACATTGAGAAGGATGTTCAAGCCATTTCCTCTCGTCTCAGAACTTGCAGCTTTATCAGAATTTCTGTTATGTTTTTCCCATCCCATATGGAAGTCTTAAGAGACTCTGCTTCACTGTACAGTTTAGCAGGAGTCAACTAAGTACAGCACTAAAAAAAATTTTAAATGATTTTCTGTAGTCAGCAGCTGTTCTTGTTTTGCAGAGAGTGATTTGGTCCAACAGATGGACATTTATGTTATCTTGCACTTGTGCTTTTTGACATCCTGATTTATCACAGTAACTCACTGGAAGTGCTGAAGTTAAGCAGACATATCACTGTAGTAACAGTGATGAATTCAGTATTTATTGTAGCTGCGCAGTGCAGTCCAGGCAACTTCAGAGATTATAAAACATGTTCTCAGAATTTATGAATTTACTTAAAATTTTGTCCTGTAAGGTTTAACATTTTTAATTTGACTGATTGGTTAGGTGTATTGATGTTTTGCAGAAGTCACAAAATAACTTAACCGTAATTAACAGTTTAATCAACATTTTTTAAAAAACTAGTGACTAAATATTGTTTTGTCTAGAATGTTGCCACAGTGGTGGTAATGGGTAGACAAAATGGGTAGACAAAACACCCAGAATGCTCTCTTTGAGAGAGAATGAACTATATTACTTTTCCTACCTGTAGTCAGTTTTTAATTCTACAAAGAACAGAGGACTACAAACTTCCTACAAACACTCAGAGACAGAGTTGTTAATCTTGCACAAAATATTTAGTGCCAGGTTGAATCTATACTCAGTGGCTTGCGTATACATCTGTACAGCAGGCTAAAATTACAGTCTCTCAGTACTATGCTGCTGCTGTAACTCACATTTTCTTGACAAAGTAAAATCAGTACAGATTGCTTCAGTACGTCAAGCAACATCACTGATGATCTGATAAAACTAATCAGATTCTAACTATAGTGAGTGCAATTCATGCCATTAATTTTTAACTTAGTATTAGAAATGGAAATATTTATGACGGGCTTATCATGGACTTAGAATAGATGTCTTCCTTTCTGTGAAGAAGGAAGCACATATGGAAACTTAGTTTACAAATCTAAAGAGAAGAAATACAAGCTTTCTTTTAGTATCAGACATCCACATACAAAAATTATTTTTATTTCTTCTCCTTCTTTGTCCATCAGCCAATATCCTTCATTTTCTACAGGAACAGGAGAGAAGAGATTAATAGTAACATTTACCAAGGTACTGAAAATTCATAAGTCTGTTGATTTTTTTTGTTGTTGTTGTTACATTGTTGTTTTGTCTGCTGTTGTTGCTGTTTGACCAAATCAAAAGGGAAAATAGGACTTGTTTATCATCTACGTTCAAGGAATGTATCTGTTAAAAAAATAATTGTTGCTGTATAATTTGGCACACCTGTGCTGGTATAATCAAGCTGGTATGGATAAAGCCATACTGTTGAGTTCATATCATACACTAGGAATATGGATTTTCTGAGCAGACTGGATGGGTGCGATCCATGAGCACCACATGCCCCATCACGAGAACTGGCACCAGAGTAGGACTCAAACCCTATGTCAGTATTCCAATCAGAACTGCATCCATCCCTGTATTACAAGATAAGTGTTTCAAAACTTTGCATGAACTAAGAGTCAGAATGCAAGAAAATGTTTTATGAACATTTCTGAGGTGAGTGGGAGGAAAGATTCCATGGTGGTAGTCCACTAGCATATCTAGTTTCCAGTTTTTATAACCTAGCATATGGCGCTTTGTTACAACTCTTGGACCTTCCAAGGAATTCCTGTCTTTACAGACTTAAAAGAGTTGTTCTGAGCAGTTCTGAGATGAAGATCTTATTCTATAGCCATCTAATTATCCTCCTATTTTTCTAACCATCTTGTTGTTATTCCTAGTATTCCTTTGGATTTTGCCTAGTTTTCTTTTGAAAACAAAGGCTTATGCAATTATGTTTTGTCTGTCTGCGTGCATGTGATGTAATAAAAGACTGCTGACTCACAGCTAGCAGTTTTCTCTTTTTAGTGAACACAAAGTAATCATCTCACAAAACTCCAAATCTGTCAGTGCAAATCCCCTGGCACTGCCAGCCTCTTTCATGTCACATAATAGTTTTCTTGGGTAATGTAGCAGTTTGTGAATTTGCCATAGCACCATTGCCTGTGTAAATAAGAGTAATTAATGTTCTTAACACCTTAAGTAGCAAATTAAGCAATCTTTCTTTGTCCTACACAAGAAAAATACTGTTACTCTATTTTCAACTTTATCATAAATAGCAGAATTACAGAGCTTAATGTTGACTAAGTGTTTTTTGTTTTGCTTTGGTTTGGTTTGTTTTTTTTTTGCTTAATTTACGGAAGAAATAGGAAGAAGAAGCCACTCTTTGGTGCTGAATAGTTTTCAGTCTGTTTGCTGAATTGTTTTGCTGATTCACCATTCAATAAAAATTCTAAATCCTACATGACTTTTACTTTTTCTATCCACTTCTTATCACATTTCCTATCAGTATATTAGGAATGATATGAATGATATATAAACAGACAGTTTGAAAATATTTTCTTCTGACTAAGGAAAGACTCAGCTCAGGACCTGTGGCTGCTACATTTTTTCTCTCTGAACTTGTATTTCAAGCAATTTTCCTTTGTCTTTAGCATGAGGTCAGACTTATCTGACCTCGTTTCTGCTTTTTTTACTTGCAGTAGATACAGAATTCCTAAGACATCAGTAAAATTTCATTTTCTAAACTGAAGTAGTATTACCACGCTGCTAACAATTCTGTTAGTTGCAGCCATCTTGACCATCAGTGATGGTTATCATTTAAGAAGGGATACAGGAAATAAAGGCTGCATTGGAGTCAGGCAGAATACACCATCATATCAGCTATGACACATTTTTCTGTACAAAAATATCTGTGAGGAAAAGGAAACAAATTCATGCTATTCTCACTGGTTTTAGATTTTGTTAGAGTTTTATCTACAATATATATTCAAACATATATAGAAGTACGCATACTTATTTGCCACTATCTGTCACTAATTCATAAGCAGATGAAAAATTCAGCTTTGAAAATATTAACATCTTGGAGTAAATTTGAATAGATATGCTTGCATCTGATTTATGAATATCTCTAATCTATAAGTATTTCAACTGTACTACAATAGTGTGCATGTCACAGTGGGACTTCCACAGAAAGCAGCTTACTACACCTGGGAGAACTTCTTCTCAACAATCTTTTTTTTTCCTTGAATGAAAAGTATTTGTATGTGTAATGCCATAAATGAACCTTACTTGTTTCGGAATAACGATACAACCTACGCTAATGATAAGAAAACAATCCCTGCATTTTAATGAAGTTGATAGAAAATCATCATTATCTAGAAAACTGTAAAAAGTAAAAAGAGCCTACAGACTATTTTTGATGTTTTAGATCAGTTCATATTTTTAATATATTTTTATATTTAAAGAAGATAAAAGTGAGGAATATTTATTGTTACAATATTTTATGCAAAAGGTTTCTTATTCTTTAGGAAGCAATCTTAAAAATGGTCTTGGTAATCTTGACATGTGATATCTACATCTCTATATAAAATGCATTCAAAATTCAGTAAACACACTGAAGGCACAAGATAAGAGTTGAAACTTTCAGAAAAATGGGAATTATACAAGCTATTGAGCATAATAAATCAAAAATATGGAAATTGTCCAGGGCAAAAGTAAAACATTTTTCAAAAATGCTGAATGCAAGTAAGCTATATTGCTATGGTTTTGGCTGGGATAGAGTTAAATTTATTCATAGAGGCTTGTCTGATGCTGTGTTTTGTATTTTTGGTGAAAATAACGATGATAAGAAATCAAGCTTTCTAGCTATTGCAGAACAGTGCCTGCATGGACCCAGGGATTTTTCACTTCTCACACTGCCCTGCCAGCAAGGAGACTTGGGGAACACAAGAAGCTGGGAGAGGACAGCTGATCCAGTCTGACTAAAGGGATATCCCATATCATATAATGTCATATTATATGTCAGCAATAAAAACTGGGGCAAAAAAGAACATAGAACATTTGGAGTGGAACTTTTAGAGTGCTGACATTTGTCTTCCCAAGAAATCACTACACCTGATGATTCTTACTTTCCTGTAAGTGGTTGAACATTTCCCTGCTAGTGGGAAGTAGCTAATGGATTACAAGTTTTGCTTTTGTGTGGTCCTTTTCTTTCATCTAGTCAGTTGTCTTTATCTCAACCAAAAAGTTCTCACACTTTTACCTTTCCATTCTCTCCCCCTTCCTATTTGGGAAAGTGGCTGTGTGATGCTAATCTGCCTGCTGAGTTTAAACAACAACAAAAATATAACACAGAGATAATGGTATTGCATTAGGTATTGCATTATTGCAATCCAGTTTAAAAAATAAATCTTCTAAGTTCTTAAGGGTCATGCTATCTGTTTCCCATTAGTATTGAAAATGACAATGCATCTGGATTTCCAAGTACCAGATGAAAGTAACAGCAGCAGAAGTTTCAACAACATGGCATAAAAGGAAAGCTGCCTTTTATTTTTGTTTTTTAACTATTTTTTCTTTTTGAAAGAAAAGTTAGGAGAAATTCATAGCTGATAGAAAACGGAGAAAGTATAAGAATCGACATACTGTATGAAATCTGAAAATCTGCCAAGCTGATTATTCTGTGGCCTAAACCAGAAGTCTAGAGGTGATGAAACAGTGCAAACACACAGTAATGCATCCTCAGGGTTTTCCAGGCTGCAAATATTAAAGAGTTGAGGATTTAATGCATCAAAAATTATGTATTTGCTTTCACTTATATAAGTAGTTCTGAATTTTACAGTGCGGTCTTTTTCCATGAATTTATCTAATTAATTAATAAACTCAAAACACCTTGCAGCAAAGTATTCCTCAGCTTAGATACAACGTGCCAGGGAACCCATCTCAGTCTGATAGTTTCGAACATGTCACTTCCTACCTTTAACTGAGTTGCCATTACTTGTACTGGAGAAAAGTGAATATGTTTCTTAATTATCTTTCCCATGCTGCTCATGAATGCACAGGTCTCTCTCTTCTCCTTTCTGTCCTTAAAACAAAACAAAGCAAAACAAACAAACAAGCAGTATGAAAAAAAAAAAAAAGACAACAGAGACCCTATATACAAAATAAGTGTTTGATATGGAAGTCATCTCAGGCATTTGGTTATCTTTGACACTCTTCTCTGAATCATTAACTGCTTTTTGTAGAGCAGAGTTTCCTGGTCAATAAGTTTATTCTCAGATCCTTTTCTGTAATCTCAATGGATACAAATATTTCAACTTCTCAAAACGCAACTAGTGGCAGCAGGGCCAGTCACACTTGGAACCGACTTGTACAAAATTGATTCAAAAACAATGTGCTAAACACCTGGTGAATGTTCATAAGTTCAGGAATACATCAACACACTAAGGTAATTTTTTTTTATAATTTCCATCCTTCATTATAATTCCATCATTATCAAAATGCAGATCCGTCTCCTCTGAGAGTTAAAAAAGGACACGTTTTCTACTAACAGATGTATTTTGTCAAAAGTAGCAAACTCTGAAAGTGAGCTACACTTCACTCAGTTGCACTAGAACAATGTGCAGCCATATCCTTGGAAAAAGAGTATGGTCATCTTGCATACAATTTATGCCTACTGCTATCTATCTGTGATTATATCCATATTACATGAGGAGAGTTAAATATCTTTGAAAAATACTTATACAGTACTAGATAAAAATGAATATATAACATAATTTAAGTATATAATACGTGCACATGCACACAGAGCAAAACGCTTATAGCAGCTTTTCCTGTGTTACCTAAGTGGCACAGTTCTTAGCTTTGCCATATTTGCTGGCTTAGTAAGCTTTCTTATGTACACACTCAAATGTACAGAAATGAGTTACATACCACAGTAACGATGTTTTCTGTTACTAGATACACTCAGGATCAGAAAGCTTTTCGTCTAGAAACACAGGATTTCTACTGCTCTACAATTTTTTATTATTATTGTTTAAATTCTTGTGAAAGAAAATATACTGATTCTTAATTCAGTATTTATCAAATTATATATTTGTTTAGTGGGTACATGATTTATTTTTTACATTTACATTGTCAGATTTATTCATATTTGATCATATTTTAATCCTGTAAACCTGCTTCATCAATTAGTATTAATCTCCTCATTCCACTGTATAAACAATGTTCAAAGGAGAACTGTTTCTAGGAGAATCTGTGACAGTGGTTCAAGGGACAGTAATTTACTACATCCATCATTATGTCTGACTCACTGTGAATATCTCAAGGGGCACTGATTGGTGCACTGAAGACTGAAGTCACCCACTTCACAATTTTGATGTCTGTACATGTCTTTATATCATAACTAAATATTTCATTCCAGTTTTGCTCATGCCTTAAAATTCTATAACAAACCCTATCTATAGAACAGTCCTGTCTTGTTCTTGTTCAAATTTCAATAAAATTACTTTCAGATTGTGTTTTAAAGTGTAAAAATATTTTTTCTTCTTACAGAAACTTCCTATAGGACTCCTAACCCAATAATCTGAAGGCAGCCTTACCTTCTGTATCAATGCATTATTTACAATCTAATAGTGCTGTAGTTTGTACATAGTAACAGATGGTGTGGCCTTACTTGCCTAAAAGTTAACATTTGTTTAGGTCTGTTTTCAACAGTTTTATTACATTATTTCTGCAAGGCAGAGGACATTTTAGAATTTTTCCTTTAGAGCTAGAAGGGAAATCATGTTAAGCAGGAACACTTCCTATTGCACTCTTTTCATTTCAGCTGTTATACCTCCTCCAAATCCTTTCTTTCTGCCTTTTTTTTTTCTCCCTGATTTTTATGGAAGAGGGATCCTCTCCCAAAGTCACAGTCTGTAGTCTTGTACATGTCCCATACCATTTGTCAGATCAGAAGTTTCCGAACTAGGCAGAAAACTTCAAACCTTTACTGATGAATCTAATGCAGTGGAGGCTGATTCTCCTTGCTCTGTTATATAAAATCAGCCTCCTATTGGCTACTGCTTCAGGTCACATGGAGTCAACTTGTTCCATTTGCAAGAGATCAAGTGAATATTTTAAGCTCTTGTGGCACTGTTCCTTTGGCAGCTTACTGATTCTTCCTTAGGGAAAATGATCTGCTATAGAATTGCTGGAGGATATTTTAGTCCTGTTACATAGCAGTATCTGTTGTTTCAACAATGCAGTAATACTTGACATTGGCAAAAATGTATTATTTTTATTCTGTTTGAGTACCTCGAATATTTTTTTCCATTTTCTGATTTTATATAAAAGTTATCAGTTAAGAACCTGCTTGCCTAAGAACTTGGAAGAGTTTTTGTTAGCTTGACATGTACCTTTACAGTGATGAACACTACCATACAATCTGTCAGAAAAAAACATTTTTGTGATTCTGTTGGGTAACTACTATGCTTCTGCTTCAGGAGTGTACTGAAATATCTATATTTACAATTAATATATCAATAATGATTATGCATCAGTGATTAATGTCGGTTAAGTTATTGTAAATTTCTAGCATCCACCATGTAAATTCCTGTAGTCCTAGGATATTAACTACTCAGAAGACAGGGCTTTGAAAAAAAGTTTTGTGGTTACTAAGTATAAATAGTACAGCTGTTATGTAAATTATTTCCCTTAGCAAATAAAAGTTTAGAGATTTCCATAATTGAGATAGATCTGTAGTTATGGATCAGCAACTGAACAGGACACTGTCAGTGTAACTAGATGAGACTAATATGCCGTAGTATAACCTGGAAGAAATTTGAGACCATTCACTTCATCACTCTCCCTTACAATTTTATAGTCAAAACTACTGATAAAAACTTTTGAGGAAGAGACAGAGGAAAAAAAGGAAAACTCTTTTTGCTGTTGATCCAGAACATATCCTAGATGTACTGTTTGATGTAACTAGCCTTTCTGATGGGCTTTGGACAGTCAGTTGACCTTTTTCTCCTAATACCTCCCAGCATTCATGTACTTTAGAAATGATGGCTTTCTGCTTGCTTTAGCTATACTTATTCTTATGAACACACTGTTTATTATCCTTCTCACTGTAATGTCAAATTGAAAGGCAAACATTCAGTGTGTTACTGCCATCTCCTTTCAATATATCAAAGGCTTAAACTATGAACTCTGTATATGTTTAAGGCTCCTACGCATATAAAGCGAAGTTGGATATCCTTCTTTGTCAAGCTAATACCAGCCAGAAGGCAGACAATAAGGTCACTTCAGGTAAGAACAGTATAATTGATCTTTCTTCATTGCTTTGTGTGGCCTCAGTAAGGCCACTGAGCGAAACAAACAAGTCTGGACAGTGGATGATATAACATGAAACAGGAAAAGTATTGTAGATCATGAATATAGTGATAACAGTTTTGTCTAGAAATGGAAATTCAATTCTCAGCTTACAGTTAATGAGACCATTAAAGTGTTCTCCATAGTTCTGAACACTTAGAGGTTGTTGTGCTGAATTCTAACTGATTTGTATCATTATGTTCTGTAAATGATGGAAATTAGCATAAATTGCCTGAAATGTGCCATTTGAAATGCAGTGCACAATAATGGTGAGGATATTGTCTTTCCACTTTGCAAAGTATTAGTATATAATTGCCTTTTATCCCTTGTGCTCATATTCCATGTATGAAAATGTTAAATGTTGCCAACAAAAAGTATAAAGTTGAAAAGTTTGGTTTGTTATATTCATTCTGGTAATGAGGTATAAATTGTGTTGGGCAACAAAAACGATGCAGGTTAAAAAGTCACAAAGTGTATCAATAGAAACCATTGCTTATATAATTACATATCATGGATAAAATGAGTCTAGGAGTTTAACAGTAAGATATCTTTCTAAGAAGTGATATTTGTAATGAAAAGGAATCTAACCTCAACATTCTTTTCAAAGGCTTTCAGTGTAAGGCAGGAAATCATAAGCTGGCACGCAGGTCTTTATGTGCAGCTACTTGATACTGAAGTATATCTTTGAGATAACTTAAAAGTCTTTGGGGAAAGGAAAAATATCTACATACAGTACACCAAGGTCCACTTGCTTGTTTGCTTTAAACAGTTCAACAATGAAAAAAGTTTAGATTATTTTCACATGTAATTATACAATTTCAATAGCTAAAATTCTAACTGAAGTGAGTTGCATGTCCTGAAGAACAATGATAATGTTGTTATTGCTGCTTCATATAGTACTGATTTAGCTTTGACTAGTGCTGGATAAAGCACCAGTGAATCTTTTTGAATATTCCTCTGAAATGTTAGGTTCATCTTCTTCTATCAGCCTGCAAAGATTCTCTTCAAAATATTCCACTGATCACGAAGACTCCTTTATTTTAAGATCCTTTCCCTTACTCTCCCAACCATCTCTTCTACTTTTTCAATATCTTACATAAAAAATCTTGCCTTCAAACTGCACATAAAACTGTTTATACTTGAAAACTCAAGATAAAAATGACTTTGCTTTCTGCTCTCCAACTAACATCAAACCAATGCACTCAATAGTGTTTATTACAAGACATTGAAGTTAATTTGTGAAATTTGTTAACACTGTGAAAAAATGTAACTGATTAACAATATTGAAGAATCCACAATTTCCAGTCTTCCGTAATTCCTCTTTACTTTCTTGAACTTGAATATTTGTTATAGTATAAAATTCTTTAATGTAAATATGATTTACTTGGTAGTTGTGGCTTTAAGTGTCTAAAGCTGCAGTTTTCATATACTAAAATGTAAGAGAATTTTTCATGCACCACTCCATATTCAAAAAGAGACACAGATTTATCTATGGAACATATACGAAAGGTTTAGTCTCCTCATATCCATTTGCAAGCCACACGGTTTGTGATATCCTTTGAGCTGTTACTAACAGTGAGGGGATGTGTTCTTGTTCCTTATAGTCTTAATTATGTACATAGCACTTGTTCCTATTGTGGGTAGTACTTTTTAAGATGGGAGGTGAATGTTCTTGAATACAAAATCAGAAATATACAGAAACATAAGACTTCATGCTTTACTGCTAAAACTCCAGCTATTAAGACAATGATATATTCTTTGGTACATCAGAGTGATAATACCTAGTGTTCTGGAATCTCTTTTGTCCTCATCCATGCTGTTGTAGGCTAGCAAGTTTCATTATGCACTTTAATGCTTGCATGTCTCATTTGATCTTTGAGAAGTAATGCACAAGAGTAGACAAGTTATTGCAATATGTCTATGGTTTACAGTGTCTGAGCTGGTTGCCATATACTTTCCTCTTAAAGGCCTGAGTACATACTAGATTCCATACATATTTCTTCAAGATTCCAAATTAAACAGAAACTTAACTAAATGTGCAGTTTACATATTTTGAAAAATCAGTACACATGACATTTGAGTCAGCTCAGTCTTAGATGTCCATCTAAGGAAATAGATAGTATGCACTTTTTTTTATTCCTTTATGTAGTCTTTTCCTCCTTCAAATTAAAAAGTACCTTCAAAATCACAAAAAGAGATTTCTTTTTAAGTCTGAATTTTCTCAGATCACAATACGCCACTCATAATAGCTTGAAACTTCAGGTGAAGAGAGCTGCATATTTTGAACTCTACTCTCTTGTGTTCTTTTGGTAGAATTTGGGAAGAATTTTTAATAGTAAGGGTGAGATTAAACATTTATCCTCAATGAAATATTTTCCACCTTTTTAAAAAGCATTTGCAGGTATTGCTATTACTTTTAAGATATGGTGCAGTTACAATGGGAGGGGCCAGCAAATGACACAAAAGTGCAAATTACTTCCAAACCCAGGAAAAAATTAGAATGCTCAAGAATCAATGAGAATTTGCACAGAGGGTAATGTAGTTTAGTAGTCACGGCTTTTAAAAAGGTGTGAGAGGAGATTTACGTATTGTTTTTATAATACAAAATATATATATATATATTTTTAAGCATAGAAAGTAAGCAAGTCAAGAACACAGTTATAAAAACTAATAGAAAAGAAGATGGCTTCACAGAGGGAAAATCATGGCTGCACCAAGTGCAAATCCTGCTTGACCAACATTGTGGTCTACTATGATGGCATAACTGCATGAGTGGACAAGGGAAGAGCCATAGATGTCATCTATCTGTAGTAAGGCCTTTGACACAGTACCCCACAACATCCTTCTCTCCAAATTGGAAAGATACAGATTTGATGGATGTACTGTTCAGTACATGAAGAACAGGCTGCAGGATTGAGTCCAGAGAGTGGTGGTCAGTGGATCAATGGATGGAGATCAGTGATGAGTGGTGTCATCCAGGTGACAGTTCTGGAACAGATACTCCTTCATATCTTCATCAATGACATTGACACTGGGGTCAAGTGCATCCACAGGAAGTTTGCTGATGACACCAAGCTGTGGGGAGAAGTCGACATGCCCAAGTGATGAATGCCATCAGAGGGACCTGAGCAGTGGGCCCAGGAACCTCTGCACAAAGCTAAGTGCAAGGTCTTGCACCTGGGTGGAGGCAACACCCACTACCTCTACAAGCTGTAAAGGACCAGGGGGTACTGGTAGATGGCAAGTTGAACATGAGCCAGCAATGTACCCTCACAGCCCAGAAAGCCAACTGTATTCTGGCCTGCATCAGAGGAAGTGTGGTCAACAGGATGAGGGAGGTGATCCTGCCCCTCTACTCTGCACTAGTGAGGCCTCAGCTGCAGTACTGCATCCACATGTGGAGTCATCAGTACGGGAGAGACATAGACCTGTTGGAGTGCGTTCAGAGGAGGGCCACAACATCCAAGGGGTGGAACACCTCTCCTGCAAGGACAGGCTGAGAGAGCTGAGGCTGTTCAGCCTGCAGAAGAGAAGACTCCAAGTTGACCTGATAGCGGCCTTTCAGAATTTAAAGGGGAGCTACAAGAATGAAGGAGACAGACTTTTTAGCAGGTCTGTGGTAATAGGACAAGGGGAAATGGTTTCAAACTAAAAGAGGGGAAAATTATGTTTGATATATAAGGAGAAAGTCTTTTACAGTGAGGATGGCGAGGCACTGAAACAAGTTGCCCAGAGGTGGTGGAAACCCTGTCCCTGGAGACATTCAAGATCAGGCTGAACGGGGCTCTTAGCACCCTGATCGAGTTGTAGATGTCCCTATTCGTTGCAGGTGAGTTGGACTAGATGACCTTTAGAGGTCTCTTCCAACTCTAAGGATTCTATGATTCTATGATTCTATGATTCTGTGGTAGTAGCTGATGGTACCAGGAGCTCCATATTAACTGAAAAGAAATTGTCAGCTGTGAACTAAGATGGATGTCCCTGCTGACTTGTTTTCTCCTCTGTTTCTGGAAACAGGACTTGATACATCCTTAATCTGCAAGCAGAATTACCTTGAATTCACTTCCCACTTATCATTTCCTAATGCTTACCTGCCCCCAGGTTTGACTTAAATAATAGGTCAAAATGAGTAATGTCCAATTCAGCCATTCTGTGAAACGAACATACTTTATCTGACTCTTCTTTTAAGGATTCAGGTGGATATATATATATATTTTTACCTTCTTTTTAGAAGTGATTTTGAATATCATTGCTAAAACAAGGAACTTGTAATGTGTTCCTGAAAGCACTAAGCAGTGCCTTTGAAGCTGCAAGAACGTCTACTGAATGCCAGTGAAAGTTGTAAGAGGTCAGGTCTTCAATTTCTCCTGGCACTTTATAAGATCTTGTCATCTTTATAGTACTCAAAATGTTACATGACATGTTTTAATATTCTATGAGACAGAGATATAAAACTTTGCAATACAGCTTTCACACAGCTGACCTCAAAATTAAGGATCTACTTCTATAAAGAGTTCTCATGTTACTACCATTAATATTCATGGACGATAGTGTTTGTGTTTCTCTAGATATACTTGGACCTTCACAGAGGAGTACTGTGTTTCAGAAGAACAGTGTTACAGTTCTTGCATGTTTTGAGAATGTTACCCAGAGGATATTAATATAAAATTATTCTTATCTCTTCTACAGTGTCAATATCGTTGTTAAACTGTCACCTCTCTCTCTTCCTTTCCCCCTCTTTTGTTAGTAAGGAGAGTAAAAGTTAAACTACAAATGTATTTTCCCCTTGTGAGGGAAATTTCATAATTATATCTGCTTTTACTTTGAGCGTACAGTGTATTTTGTTCTTATAATCTCTGCTTATCTGCCGAAATATTAGCTGAGTTGGCTGAGTTCTGCTCCCATACCCCTGTCATGGCTTTAATATGGAAGCCAAAAGCATGTGAACCATTTTTTTTCCTTCAAAAATATTCAAAGATAAATCCTTAGGCATACTAAAAAATAAAAAATATAAAAGAAGTCAGATAAGTTATTTTTTTACACTGGCAATATTAAAGTTAACTGATAAAATAACTCATTAGTACTTGAAAAATCATAAATTTGAAAGGTCAGTTGTCTGATTAAGAACGTTTTTGTTCATTTTACTGCGTTACAGAACAAATCCACCAAAAGCATTTGCTGTGGATCTATGACATATACAGTTTCAGTTAGAAATGAAAGGTCAAACACGTGAGATCAGTTGAGTCCAACCTGCAGCCTGTGGGCTGCATGTGGCCCCTGAAGATCACAACATTTTAACATTATTATGTGGTTTTTAGTGATATTTTTCTTGAGTTGATTGTGTATAGCTGAAGAGTGGACTGAGTATGTGACAAGGGAACACTGTGGAGGGAAGGGCAGGGTGCAGTGCTAACTTTGCCTCTCAGACTCACCACAAACAGTCAAATCAAAACGTACCTGTATTACACATCACATGCACTTCTGTCTCTTGGCAAGTACAATGCAGTAAAATGCAGTGATTGTAGATAATATTTAAACCATCTGTGTGATTCTGAAGACATGCATTTCTTGCTGTTAAGCAGATATGTAAGTCTTCTCATTTAATTATTAAATTTGGACTTGTGTTATTTTGTAAAATAATTTAATAAGTTAACAAGTTCAGTGCAGAAGAAATATCCAGAATTCTTGTGCAGCACTGACAAATTTTATAATTTCCAACATTTTGATACACTGGCTAAACATAGTCCAGTAAACAGCAAAAATGCACAGCCATGCTTTCCTTTTTGATAAAAGAATTTGAGAATAGATCTCAAGATTGTTGAAAAATCATCAATTATTTAGATACACGTGACTCAATTTTCAGTTGAAATAAATACATTACCTGTGAATTTTCAAATGCAGTGTATAGAGTTGCAATCAGATATTCAGCTCAAAGAAAAGAATCTGGTCATGTCTCTTTACCAGAATTTGTAAGACCTTTCTTACCAAAGAAAAATATCCCTTGCTTCACAATCACACCTTCTTTGTGTCATTGCATTTTGGCAGTGCATACATTTGTGAACAACTATTTCCAAGGATGAAGCACAGGAAGAGTTACATTAGATCAAAAGTCTCTGATGAGGAGCTCGAAAACTCACTAAGAATTGCAACTACTTCCATTGAACCAGACTGATGCATTAGTGTCACAAAAACAAGATCAAATATCCCCATATCTGTGAGAATAAAACTTGTATTCATCCTCTGTCATGCACATCATAACTCATACCTTGTATATTTGGCCAACCCAATGGTTTTACTTCTTACCCTCTTTTTAAATGTTTTAATTAATTATATATATGTATTTTTTTAAAAAAAAAAAAGATTTGTTACTTATACATATTAACCCAATTGCATATTTTATATGCAGTCCAAGACAATACATCTTAACTTGATGCTGCTCAGGCTACCCAAAATGTTGGTCACCCGTGCTGTAGATCACACTCTGATGCTGACGGGCTTTTTCCTGAGGGACTTACCAATGTCAGAATCTTATCAACATGAAGCAATGTGTCCAATGAGCTGTACAAAATGCCAACCTGGAGACTGTGGTTCTTTGGAAGGTGGTCAGCGTCACCATTCCTGTCTGATGATCAGTTTTGTTTCCCGGAAGGCAAAAAGTCTTGACCTCATTAAAGCTATGAAAGAGAAACATGTCTTTTTAAAAAACAAAGTGGTGACATAAACAGGAAAGTTGTAGTTTAATAATAGGACATGCAGCTTCTGTTGGTCTTTCTGACATTGAAAAAGGCTGGTTTCTCATGGCATCTCTCCAGCAGAGGGTTGTTGTGAGAATGGGATGCTCCTTTGCACAGAGTGTGTAGGTCCACTTCTCATGCACTACAAAGAATTTGACGCAAGAAGTATAAAGTGTTTCAGAAAGAAAACGGCTAAGCTTCATCAATTGCATAGACATGTTTGGGAATGCAGCTACATCTTTGATGAGGTTATGCTGCCCTATTGCTGAGAGAAAAGTAGCTTTCTTGATACATTGTCACCAACTTTTTTATTTTTATTTTTATTTTTTTTTAACAGGAATACTTTTGAGCTATTGAAGAATTATTCAGTGTTTCATTTGTTACAAGAAGTCAACAAGCATTTTAAGGATAAATGAAATAAGCTAATTTGGTCAATCGTCAATATTTTTACTATAAATGAATATTGTATGGTTCTACCTCTCTGTGTGCAAATTCATAGAATCGTATAACAGCTTGGACTGGAACGGATCTTACAGATCATCTGTTTCCAACTCCCTGCTGCGTGCAGAGTTTACATCCACCAGCTCAGGCTGCCCAGGGCCTCATCCAACCTGGTCTTGAATGCCTCCAGGGATGGGGCATCCACAGCTTCTATGGGTAATCTGTTCCAGTGCCTCACCACCCTCTGAGTAAAAAATTTCCTCCTAATATCGTATCTAAATCTGTCCTCTTTTAGCTTAAAGCTGTTACTGCTTGTCCTATCACTACATGATCCTGTAAAAAGTCCTCTTCAGCTTCATTGTAGCCCTCATTTAGATACTGGAAGGCTGCAAGCAGGTCTCCCTGGAGACTTCTCCAGATTGAACAACTTCAGCTTTTATTCTCTCTTCATAATAGAGATTCTCCAGCCCTCTGAGCATCCTCATGGATGATCCATGCTCTGTACTTGCTCCAACAAATCCATGTCCTTCTTATGTTGGAAGGACCCCGGAGCTGAACGCAGTACTCTGGCTGTGTTCTCACAAGGGTGGAGTAGAAGGGGAGAACCACCTCCCTCAAATTTCTGGTCATGCCAAATTCAGATACATTATGTTCTTTTATTTTAAACATTATTTACCGATTCTGTGCTTTAATAAGTCTGCTCTGTAGTTTCTTATTTCTTACTTAGCTATATCCTTTTACAGACATATATTTAGAAAGCAAAGTCAAAATAGCAACAGTAATGCAAAAAGAAATATTCCACTGAACCATAGATTTACTTGTCAAGAATATTTATTAATTTATGTTCCATAAGCACATTATTTTACTATGTAAATTGAGAAATAAATTATATTATTGTATGTACCTTTGTTCTGTTTTCCACTTCCAGTGCTTTCAATTCAAAAACAATGTGATAAACAGGCATTGTTGCCTAGCAACTGTAAATATTTCTTTTTAAAAAAAATGCTTATAGTTTGAAGCATAATGTAACCTCAGTGCATATTATATGCTAAGTTGTTGGAAAATAATTGGCTTCTTCTTTCTTGTATTTTTTCTCAGATATATTTTTCATGGGTTAATTTACCTATTATTTTTCTAGAAAGAGTTTGTCTATAGTGCATACAGATGTAAAGATTTTGATAAACAAATGGTTTATTATCCTACATATTAAACGATTATTTTTTCAGTAATTAACATTTAAGTAAAATTTATTTTCCTTGATATATGTAGAGCAATCTTAAATAAGTAGATGTTTGCAGTTTAAATGTATTCTGTGTAGGGTGATTCTAGTTTATATTCTTGTTTATATGTCATTTAGTGATACCCAATGATATATCCTGTCTGTTCTATGTAGATACACTTTGAAGATTTTAATATTTTTGTTTCCAGAATAATAGTCTAGACTTTCAGTTATTTATCAGTGCAGTGATAATGAAGTCAGAGGGAAGACATTTATTTTCTTCTAACAGTAGAAGTTGTCCCAGCAGTTTTTGCCAGCTAATAAAATGATGCTGACTGGTAAGGATATATGAGAATTAATACAAGTAGAGATGCGTGGTTTTTTGTTGTTGTTTTTTTTTAAATAATAATTTTAAATATCTTAATTAGAAGCTTCTTGTGTATGTTTTGAAATTGCTTCTTGCAAGAGAAAAACTGTACTCAGTTGAGCGTATGTCTATTTTCAGGAATTAGAGGCTTGTTTACTTAGTACCATGTGTGCTTCATAAAACTTAAAATTTCACCATGCATAATGCTTATTTTTAAATCCTTCCTGAAAATAAATTTAGGTAGCAAAACACAAACCAGCAGAAATGTACTCCTTCTCCTCACTAATAAATCATACTTAGAGCTAAAATTATTTTGAAAGTTCTTTTGCAATTCCTTTTCTAAGGCAGAAGGGGCATTCTGCGCTGTGATGAATTTATAAGAAATTAATGTGTTAGAACTGAAACTTTCAGTAGAAGAAGAAATCTATGGAAGACTGATACATTGTGATGAAAAAGTTTTTCTGTATATGAGAATGAAGGAAAGAAGTATATTCCTCAGTTTAGAATCACTAATATTTTCCTGAAATATTTTATTTATCTTTCTATCTATTTATTAGTGAAGAGGAAGATAGCTTTATTAATATTGAATGTGATTTTCATCTGGCATAAAGCTGAGTAATATTCACCATGCTTACTTAATATCAAAAGGTTTTATTGGGCATAAGCCTCAATAAAAAATATTTATTTATTTTAATTTCAACTTATTCTATGTAAGTATCAAGAACATGCAAATTTCAAATCACGGGTTTTTTTCTGAGTTGATTAACATCTATATTCAATCAAATATCAATAATTTAATAAAATCTTAATGTCAGTGGTAACAGCTTGAATTATTGTTTCAAGAGCTTATGACAAATTATACAAACTTTCATAGAAAGAGTAGTTGATATCATAGAATCATAGAATCATTTGAATTGGAAGGGACCTTTAAAAGTAATTTAGTCCAAGTCCCCTGCAATGAACAAAGACACCTACAGCTAAATTAGGGTGCTCAGAACCCCATCCAGGTTGGCCTGGAATGTCTCCAGGGACAGGGATTCCACCACCTCTGGGCAACATTTCCAGTGCTTCAATGCTCTTAGTCTAAAACTCTTCATTATATCTAATCAAAATCTCCCCTCCTTTAGTTTGAAACCATTTCCCCTTGTCCTAGTACCACAAAGCCTTCTAAGGAGTCTGTTCCCTTCGCTCATGTAGCTCCTCTTTAGATCCTGAAAGTCTGCTATCAAGTCACCTTGGAGCCTTCTTTTCTCCAGGCTGAAGATCCCCTGCTTTCTCAGCCTGTCCTTGTAGGAGAGCTGTTCCTTCCCTTGGATGGGGCGGCCAGCAGGGACAGGTAGGTGATTGTCCTTCTCTACTCTGCCCTTGTGAGTCCCCATCTGGAGTTCTGCATCCAGGTCTGGGGCCCCTAATACAAGAAAGGCTGGGAGCTGTTGGAGAGGGTCCAGAGGAGGGCCACAAAGATGATCAGAAGGCTGAAGTACCATATGTTTTTGTTGACCTCTTTTTTAATCTTTTAATAAAATATATTTTAAAAAAATAAAATGAGTTTTGTTACTTACATACATTAACTCTATTATATATTTTGTATGTGTCCAATGACAATTTCTCGTTGCACAGTGGGGCCTAGGCGAGCCAAAAAAATTAGACACCTATGCAGGAGCCTCTGTCATCCTTATGGTTTTGCTTCACAACCTCACAGAACATGAACTGGCCATTAGTTGTATCTCTGCACACATCTTTCACTAACTGGATGCATACGGCTCAGCTCAGATGTACTTCCTGGAACATCTTGTCTTCTGCCTCAAATTAAAAACAGAGTACACAAAGAAATATTTCTGGGAAGGCTATTATTCTCACAACACAAGCAAACATGATCTAGTATGCAGCTTACTTTACATAATTATTAAAACGGTTTTTTTACTCCAAGATTTTCTGAAAAAATAGCATGTTTTGTTATTTTTCTCTTTGTGTTGTTTTAAACGTACAACTGGCTAGAACAATTTTCAGAGAAATTTGTTTGACAATCAAAGCTCAAGTACTACAGAATGTGATTTTAAAAAAGAATTTAAAAGATGTGCTTTCCTCATTGTTTTGAGTATTTTTCTCCTTCCAGTTGTTCACAGTGAACACAGTATTTAAACATCTGAAAGCTTATTTATCTCTTTCCATAAATGTATTAGTATCATTTTTTTCAGTTTTAGTTTCCAGTGATGATAGCTTAATACTGCAAAAAGAGACAAATTGTAAGAGAAGAAAAGGTCTAGGGGCTATCTATCTGAAGCAGATAGCCTCCAGACAGGTAGCAGATGCTGAAGCTGAGTGATCGTTTTTACTTAGGTGTTCAATAGATATTCACAGCCATATTGGAAGGTACTCAATACTTAACTTGAGATTGAAATCTCAAAATACTGATGAATTAAAAAAATAAATGAATAAAAATGAATAAAAAAGATATAAATGCACTTGTCCCTGTTCTTTGCAGGGGAGTTGGACTAGATGACCTTCAGAGGTCCCTTTCAACTCTAAGGGTTCTATGATTCTATGATTCATTTAAGGACTTCTGGTGAACACAACAACTAACAGAAATAGATGAACCTTTATACACTAAAAGTTTGGGAAAGTGGGATTTCTGAGATAATGATTTAAGAAAGCTCTTGCTTTAAAACCAAACAAATTTGTTTCTTTGAAAGATTAAGTATTTTTAAAAATATATCTTCTACCACAGCCATATTTTCTGCAAGTCCCCAAAGAAGAAGCCTATCCTATAGTAAATCTGTTGTTCTATATATTTCTATACATATATCCTAATTTTCCGGCTAAAAATATCTCTCAGAATTAAAAAAATATGTAACTATTTCTTAATATATCAGTCTTTATTTTGTCTTCCTTTACTGTCTCTACTTCTGCCTTTCTTTCTGCATATATCTGGGATCATGAGTGGTTTTTTTCATTCCCTCTCCCGCTTCTTTCATAATATCATCAAAGTATCTATGAAACACCTTACATTCATTTGAATTCTCCAAAGATAAAGCTGTAACTACAATGCTTTCATTTTATATTTCATTTTCTCAGGTGGTACTCCAATATAAGCCGTGTTAAGTGTCATAGCAGATAAGGTGAGTGTAAATTTAATTTTTTAGTATATATTTACATATCTTTATATAATATGTTTAGTATATAACATGTCCTTCAGACTTTGTTTTCATTGGATCTTGCAGAAACATACAGTTATTTCTTTCTGTTCGTTTCATATTAGCTAGTAATTCAGAGCAATCCAAAATCTACTCATACATCATATGTTTTATGAAATAGTGACCTCTTTGAGTTTAGATCCATTTTATTGCAGCTGAAGGGAAAGCTGTTTACTCTAAACAAAAAGGAAGTATAATGATGAAGTCTGTATGAAAAAACGAAATGCCTACTGGGAATTAAATGACAGTAGAAATGCTTCTGAGTTCTTGTGTCTGCTCCCAAGAGGCTGAAATCATCTCATTTGGATTCCAGAAGGTACCAGACAAAATTCTTACTTTCTTAAAAGAAAAATACACATTAATGTGAAATTATTTAATATTGGATTTTACATACACTCAGTAATAAATGCCAGAGTAATTCTCCCTGCAGGGTAACATATTATGCAAGTATTTCTATATTGTTTCAAAAATGTGTGTGTGTGTGTGTCTGTCTATGTGTGTGTGTCTGTGCACATGGGACTTCGTAGGACTGGATGTGGTATGTTCGTATGGAACAGAAGCTACTATAAATTACAGGCTAACATTTTTAAGTGCCATTAGCTGTCATCTTTCCATAGGTTTTACTTACTGGAAGATATGATCTAATGATAGAATCATAGAATCTTTAAGGTTGGAAAACACCCGTCACCACCATGTCCACTAACCCACATCCCTCAGTGCCATATCTATACGTTTCTTGAACGCCTCTAGGGATAGTGACTCCCTCAACTCCCTAGCAGCCTGTTCCAATACTTCACCACTATTTCTGGGAAGAAATTTTGCCTCATATCCAACCTGAAGCTCTCTTGGTGTAACTTGAGGCCATTCCCTCTAGTCCTATCGCTGTTACATGGGAGAAAAGGCCAACCCCCACCTCACTAAAACCTCCTTTCAGGTAGTTACAGAGATAAGGTCTCCCTCATGCCTCCAGTTCTCCCGACTAAACAAATTCAGTTCTCTCAGTCGCTTCTCATAAGATTTGTGCTTCTGACCCTTCAACAGTTTAATTGCTCTTCTTTGGACACATTCAAATGCCTTAATGTCTTTCTTATAGAGAAAGGCTCAAAACTGAACAGTTTTCTTTTTCTTTCCAGAAAAGACAAATTCCTTCACAGTATGCAGTAAATACTCACATTAGGAAATTAAATCTTTGGTGTCTTACCTTCCTGCACTTTTCAAAAGTTTTTGCAAGAAGGCCTTTCAGCCAAATTTGACCACTAATGCTTTTTATACATTTCATGTATAATACGTGTGGCACAGTAACAAGCAAGAATTTAACTTCTCAAAATAAGTTACTCAGCATTAGTAGAATTTATGCAAAAAATGCTGCAAGCTGACTAATGTCTTAATAGGCTTGCAGGCTCTTTGGCTGGTTTGATGTTTCCCCCAGGTGTGTCCCCTTTTCACTTGTGCTGTTCAATTCATTGTCAGTGAGACTTACTGCAATCATAATTTTCAGCAGTTGCCAGTTCAATTTCCTTGAGCTGGAAACTCATACCTTTTCCCAGTAATCAAACAAGTGAATTGTGGTTGCAATAAACTTTATTTTGTCCCAGTTAGGATTAGGCAAAATCAAGAATTATTATTAAATTAACTTTTTTTCATTCTCAGACTTATTTTTTATTTCAGGAAGTTTATAGAATATATGGTGTTATCATGTGCAGGTCTGCACAGAATTCAATAACAATTAATTAAATTTGTACTCAAGAGAATTTGATTCCTACTGTGCCAACATAAATCACATAGAATTTCTTCTGTTCCTTGATTATGTTAAAATAAGTGGTGTCAAAATGCAGTCCTTATGTATATAATTGCTTCCTTTTAAAATTTGCTAGATTATGAACATATTTTCTGTTGAGAAATAAAGTACACAAAACTATTTGAAATTTACATCTAAATTAACATGAAAGTAAAATATTTTAGGCAAAATCTCCTAAGATTACTAGTAAAAATACACAATATGCATTAAATAATTAGGAAAAGATAAAAAATAATCAGTTCACCATACTCGGGTGTATATTTTCTAAATACGTGGAAAATACTTGAAGGAAAGCCAAGGAATAGGTAATAATTGCACCTTTTGTATCACTATATGTTCACAATGTGCACAAATTTATGGACCTTGATGGGATGCACCCATGTGTGTTGAGAGAGCTGGCAGAGGTGATTGCTGAACTGCTCTCTATCATCTTTAAAAGATCATGGAGAATGTGAAAGATGCCTGAGGACTGGAGGATAGCCAATGTCACTTCAGTCTTCAAAAAGGGCAAGAAGGATGATTCAGGAAACTAGAGGCCAATCAGCCTCACATCTGTCCCTAGAAAGTTGATGGAACAACTTTTTCTGGATGCCACCTTCAAGCAGCTGGAAAAGAAGGTTGTCAGGAATAGTCAACATGGATTTACCAAGCGGAAATCATGCTTGACCAACCTCGTAACCTTCTAAGATGTCATGACTGGCTGGGTAGATGAGGGGAGAGCAGTGGATGTTGTGGACCTTGCCTTCAGGCAATTTGAAACTGTCTCCCACAGCATCCTTGTAATGAAGCATAGAAAGTGCAAGATAGATGAGTGGATGGTGAGATGGGTTGAGAACTGGCTGACTGGCAGAACTCAGGGAGTTGTGTCTGGTGGCATAGAGTCTAGCTGGAGGCCTGTAACTAGCAGCATTCCCCAGGGGTCAGTGCTGGGTCCGGTTTTGTTCAATGTCTTTGTCAGTGACCTGGATGATCTGATAGAGTCCACCCTTAGCAAGTTTGTCGATGACACAAATCTAGGAGGAGTGGCTGACACACCAGAAGGTTGTGCTGCCATTCAAAAGGACCTGGATAGGCTGGAGAGTTGGGCATGGAAAAACCTGAGAAGCTTTAACAAGAGCAAGTGTAGAGTCCTGCATCTGGGAAGGAAAAACAGCATGCTTCAGTACAGGTTAGAGGCCGAGAAGAGCTGGAGAGAAGCTCTGCTGAGAAGGATGTAGGGGTCCTGATGGACAACTGGTTGGCCGTGAGGTAGCAGTGTGCCCTTATGGCCAAGAAGGCCAACGGTATCATGGGGTGCATTAAAAAGATCATGGCCAGCAGGTCAAGAGATGTGATCCTCCCCCTCTACGCCACAGCTGGCTTAATGTGTCCAGCTCTGGTCTCCCCAGTTAAAAAAAAAAAAGGTATCTCCTAGAAAGTGTCCAGTGGAGGGTGACAAAGATGATAAAGCGCTTGGAGCATCTCCCACATGAGGAAAGGCTGACAGACCCAAGACTGTTCAGTAAAGAAGACTGAGGGGGGATGTGATTAATGTATACAAATATCTAAAGGGAGGGAGGGAACTGGACAAGGCCAAACTCTTTTCAGTGGTGTGTAGTGATAGCACAAGGAACGACGGCCAACTGGACAACTGGAACATAGGAAGTTCCACAAAAATACGCAGAAGAATTTCTTTACAGTGAGTGTGACAGCGCACTGGAACAGGCTGCCCAGAGGGATTTTGGAGTTACCTTCTTTGGAGATGTTCAAGACCCATCTGGATGCCTATTTGTGTACCTTACTGTAGGGGACCTGCTTTAGCAGAGGTGTTGAACTCAATGACCTCTAGAGGTCCCTTCCAATTCCACAATTCTATGATTCTGTGATTCTGTGACTACATTACTGTAAGTGATTAATTGTGTTGTTTCAGGTGTTTTTCTTCATGGAGAGCAAATGTATACATAAAATGTGAGTCCATAATGTCAAATTTAGAAATGATTTGTTAAATCTGAATTTTCAAAATAATAAACTTCTTTACTATTACAGTCATATTGTTGATTCATTCTGAAAACTGTTTCCCATTTTTAGTAATTTGATCATAGCCAGCATAAAGAGTCCCGTCCCTAAGGATGTGTGAGATTTTGGCTCCTTAGTCTTAATAATACAATTATTTACCTTGTAAGGGACTCCCAGTGGTCATCTAGTCCATCCTTCTTTTAACGAATTTTCTTTTACATTGTAGGGAAATAGTCCTTATAACTGAGTACCATGCAGTCAGTTTTAAAATGGGAATAATTTTATGGAACATACAAATGAAAGAATAAATATTATCTTAAATTTGTCTTAGAACTGTTAAAATTTCAAACTTCAAGTAGTGTAAATTATGATGAAGTAAAGCATGAAGTGTTTCATTTAGCTGACTAAAATACTAATATGCGTAAGTATCTAAGGGTGTCATAATCACAAATCAGTACTTTAGTCTGATGCATACTCCATAATTACATGCCATAAAAGAATCTCTGAGCCAAGAGGATTTTTAACCTGTAAAGTTTACGTACAAGAGAGTCACACAATAATACATAAAAGTCTAAAAATCACAGAATCACAGAATCACAGAATCGTAGGGGTTGGAAGGAACCTCCAGAGATTATTGAGTCCAACCCCCTTGCCAAAGCAGGTTCCCTACACCAGATTGCACAGGCAGGTGTCCAGGCAGGTCTTGAGTATCTCCAGAGAAGGAGACTCCACAACCTCCCTGGGCAGCCTGTTCCAGTGCTCTGTCACCCTCACCATAAAGAAGTTCTTGCGCACATTTGTGCGGAACTTGTGCGGAAAAATGAACATGGCTGATTCATTAACACATTGTCAAACTAATGATAATCACGGGTTTTACAAAAAATAAAAAATAAATAACAATAAAGCAAAGTATTAAGTGATATTTTTTAAGAATCATACAATTATTTAAGATGGAAAAGACCTCTAAGGTCATCAAGTCCTGTCATTAACCTTGCACTGCCAAGCCCACTGCTAAACCATGTTCCTAAGCACCGCACCTACAGATCTCTTAAATACCTCCAGGGACAGTGATTAAACTGCTTCTCTGGACAGCCTGCTTCAGTGCTTAACAACCCTAATTTTTCTTAATTTTCATCTTAAACTTCCCCTGGTGCAACTTGAGCCCTTTTCATCTTGTTCTAAAGAAAATGGATTGTGGAAAAGTTAGTGGGCATTTATGTGGAAATTCTGTGGCAGATTGAACTTGGGCTGCTGCCAGCCATGCATTCACTTTTATGAATCCTTTTCTGGCTCAAAGCTTGCTTCCTGAGGTATTTCTTGTGATAAGACTCTAGGAGACGAGAGGTGGGTGTTGCCATGTGGCAATCAATATCTCTATGTATGTGGACAATTTTACATTTGAAAGAATTTATTTGGAGCTGTTTGCCTTCAGAAGAGAGTGCTCAGGACTGTTTACTGGCGGAAGATCTGGCCTGTGACCAAATAACTCCTTTTTGCTATGGGAGACTGGGGGATGTTGGCATCTCCATACTCCCTCTTATCTGCTGGCAAGGCCAGGGAGATAGGAACAAAAGGAGTTCCTGCTGAGATCCAAAAGCCAGAAGCTGTCACTCCAAAAAGAGCTGACTCAACCACTTTGGACTTATAAATAAGTTTGTACTGCCATTTTAAATGATTGCTGTCATCACTGTGGTCACTGTCATCATCAATGGAACAACAACGCCCGACAACCCACCACTTCTGAGGATCAATGACTGAACTATAAACCATGCCGGACCCATGGTGGTGACTATCTCCCTCTTGCTTCTTATAAAGACTCCTTGCTTCTATTTCCTATCTTTTCTATCGCCCACCTTCCCTTCCCCATCACCCTAATTTGTAATAGTGTCCATCCTCCCCTTTCCCATCTGCCTGATTAAGATTTGTAGTAAACTGGTCAGACCAACATTTGAATCGTTGTTTCTTAATCTCATGCCGGGTATACATATATCAAAGAACCTTCTCTCCCTCCGATAAACTGGAGCGAGACATCACTCCCTACCTCAACAGAACAAGGAGAATATGAAATGAAAAATTTTGTGAATCAAGATAAAGATTACCAATTATCATCACAGGCAAAATAGACTTGATGTGGGAAAATTTAATTTATCGTGAACTAAAATAGTTGTCAGTGGTGAGAAATAAAAACTAAAAGACAACTCCACCCCTACCACCATCCCTTTTCCCAGGCCCAGCTTTAGTCCTCCATTCTCTGACTCCTTTACTTATCTCCCCTAATCAGCACAGGGGGATGGTGTCAGACCCTGACAGCCCCTCTCTGAGACCGCTGCCTCCTCACACCATGCCCTGCTCCAGATGTGCCCTCCTTAATCTCTTTCTGAGGCACCCACTTGTGGCTGCTGGGCCCAGCTGTGCCTTTCCATTTGGGGCCATTGGAGCCAACTGGAATTGGCTGTGTCCAGCACGGGGCCTCACAAAGTCTACCATTGCCTTCTGCCCTGCTACCATCACTCCACCACATAAACCACATGTAATAGGAAAGACGTTGTTTTTTGTTGTTGCACTTAAAAAAGCTGTTATCTAGAAGTTGAATGTTGGTTTCATGGGATAATTGGAGACCAAAGCCATACTCTTCATAAAAAGAGGAAGGATACTGAGCATAAAGATAAATACTTTGAATAGTATAGCATGAAACACCAAGCCAATGCTAGAAGCCAGAGATGTATGAAATGTCTAAAGTTGACTGGGAAAACAATCTTTGTTGCAATGTTCTAAATGGTCTACAGGAAAAGAAACACTCAGATTATCAAGGTCATTTTGCTGAAAATCAAATGCAAAATGAGACTCCAAACGAGTTCTAGCTATATATTTGAAGAGAAAAGGTCATGGCTAATCTATTATGCAGGAAAACTTGGCAAGCATTTATGATATTTGGGCTATATGAGTCCTGAGTGACTTTAAGAACGGAGGCTGATGTTAATGTGAGTAACTGAGAAGCAGAATGGACAAATTTGTCTTCAGTGATAGTGAAGGAGAACAACTGCTTAACCTTACTGAGGTAGCAGTAGAGATAGCTAGATAGAGAGATGTGAAAAGAGGGAAAATAAAGCTCAGGTTGAAGGTTATTCTCTAAGCTGTTCTCATGAGGCATGTACAAGGAAAGAAAGAGGAGACTAAAACCGAAGATAACAGAATAAAAGAGATCCACAGAACTGACGTAACAGTGAAATGAGAGATATATAACAGTGGCAGGATTGCAGAAGTCATTCGTGGATGTGTTTTCAAGAAATTTACCTCTTTAGAATGGAAAGGATAAATGAAAAAATAAGAAGGAAAGAATGTGGATGACAGTATTTATTTATCAATCAGTTAAAGTTCAAAACACTGATTTATAAACCCAAAATTTGACCCCAAAAATGATGTAAATCTCTTTGTTCAGGATGTAGAAAATGGCTGAAAAATAAAACAAGACCGATAATGGTCCGTGTTATCTTGTGTCTTGATCATCCTTTAGCCCTGAAGAATTTCACCTACGTATATTTTTGAAGAGAGAATTGTTGGCTTTCATATCTTTACAAATCGTTCAGTAAAATAGCCTTTTGGCATGTTTTGCTGCATTGTCACTGTTAAATTCCTAAATTTTATGATTCTTCCTACAGGTTTTATTTGAACCTGGTTTCAGTTTTTTTTGTTTTTTTGTTTTTTTTTGAAGGATGCAATATCATTTCTAATTACTCTTCTTACCAGGGTGTTTAGATGTGTTTGTCATTGGCTTGCTCTCTAAAATCTTTCCTGATAGTTGTACACCTCTGCTTTGTGTTTCCAGTGATGTGCTCTTTATAGCTGTTATAGTTTCCATAGAAATATATATGAAGCATTACTTTCAGAGTAACCTATGTACATTTCAACATATACTGTATTCCACTGTATTCATGGTCCACTTTATTTCTCATGCATTATTTGTGCTGTAATCTAGTGCTGTCCAGCTTACTACCTTCCTTCTTCCCAGTACTAGCTACTACTATAATAAACATAATATAGTTTATTATGATAAACTATTAAGTTTATCCTCATTAAAGATTTCCAAGTTCATTTATTAAGCTTAATAGAGTCCTCATAAGCTTCCGTACATGAAGAAATTCCTCTGTTTTTCTGCATTCATCTTACACAGCATAAGGCATGCTGCTAGTGATGTAAAACTTTGTCTAAGATTTCATCATTAGTCAAGTTTCTCTATAATACAGTGCATGAAAATAAATTCTGTGAGATTCTGAAGATTATTCTTGATGTTTGGCTTTTGGGAATGATCAAGTGTCCAGAATATTTTCCCTCTCTGAGTAAAGTTTATTAAGTTATGCCTTCCCATTTTGGACCTGAACCAAAGAAAACAAGATGAAGTCGCTAGACAGGAACATCTGATCCTTCCATTTTACCAGCACAAACACAGTTCTGTTTATATAGCAATTTTAGACAGATACATTGGAACATAAATTGAGACTCTCATCAGAGATTAGCCTGAGAAACTTACACTTATTTTTTTAATTAAGGAAGACTTTTTATAATAGTGGTGGCTTGAGAAAGACTATGTTGATTCAGCAAGTCACACATAAAAGACAAAATTTGTTAATTTTGAATGATAGTTTTGAGGAAGTTCTTTCTCTTCCAGAAGGTGAGATTTTCATTCTCCTTCATCTTCTCCAGGAAAATTTCCTTAGAGACACAGAAAAAGAATTTCTGCAATTCAGTAAGATATTTAAATCAAAATACAATAAAAAAAAAAAAGTGAAATTCAAAATTCAGTAATACATGTAGGTAGCTGTATAGATATTTTAATTCAGTTATTAATACAATTGGTCAAGCATAGAAGTTCTCCACAGTTCTGTAGCAACAACATTCTTAAAAGAGCAGAAAAATGCTCTCTAAAATTCAGTTTGTCTAAATTGAAAATGCAAGTACCCGCAATAATAGAGGCAGCCTCCAGATGAAGAAAAAATGTAAGTAACGTATGGTTTAAAATTTTTCAAATGCTGCAAAATAAACCTCCAAACAAATTAAGGGAGCATATTTTGCTCACTTGCATGAGAAAATCTTCAGACAAGTTAAAAAGCCTATGAAACTGTAGGAGTGAATGATCTAGGTTTTGTTTCTAAATCTCCTGTTTGTCACTAAGTGTTTGTATTCACACTCTGAATTCAATGCGTACAGTACATTATTGACTCAGAAAAAATAACAGGTTTTTCTGCTGTTCACATTCCAGATTCAGATGCTATGGTGGTGCTTGAGATTAATGTGCACATTTTATGAATACAGTTGTTTTTAAATTAAGTTTTCTCACACACTTTCACAGTTTTTTTGATTGCTGATCAAAATTCATATATTTCAACCATAGTACATTAAAAAACAAGCAAACAAACAAAACCCAGAAACTAAGCTACATTTTAAATGCACACTCATTAAAAATTACTCATTCATGTGTCAAATACCATTACTTTAGAACAATCATCAACAGTTCATGCATCTGTGTAAGAGATTATGCTTTTATGCCATTGCCTCAAAGCTTGCTGAGGAACAAGTCCAAGCAAGTCCTGGCCAAAAACTAAGAAATCCTTCGTCTGGAGAACGCAGATGGACAAGTCCTGGGCAAGGGTTGCAAAATCTTTTGTCTGAGGGACACAGATGGGCAAGGCCAGTGGCAATGAGAGAGAGAGATAAGCCACAGCTTAATGGCCAGGGAGCAGTCTTTTGTGTGGACGTATCTCGAGGGAGATAGCCATCTCGGGATGTACTCACATGACACCCAAGCACCCAGGGATGTCACGTAGGCAGAAGAAGAAGGATAAAAAAGGGACAGACAACCATGAGATTAGGTTTCTGACAACAGATTCCTCAAGAAGAAGAGGTTTTCTGACATGAGAAGCCTCACGACCTGCCTCTCCATTCTGGACTTGCTCTGCACTCTACCTGCTTGCTGCCTAAGGCCGGCCACTCTGCTGCTGCTTTCCCCCGAGAGGTGTCTGCCATCAGATCCCTCACTACGGAATGCCTGTATGCCGATGGGCTCTCCTGGGTCTGCTACCGGAGACCGGCTGCTTCCTCCCGGACTTACCCTGCGGCTTCTTCCTGGACCTACCCGGTACCTGCACCTTCTTGCTGCCTAAGACCGGCCACGCTGCTGCTTTCCCCCCCCCCGCCCCGCGCTTTTGCCTCGGACCATCGGAACGGCATGCAGTGGGACCTCTGCTGGATCCTGGTGGTGACTATCCCGGCTGTACACAATTCTTGCTTCTTTCCTATCTTTTCTATTGCCTGCCTTCCCTTCCCCATCACCCTAATTCGTAATAGTGTCCGTCCTCCCCTTCCCCATCTCCCTGATTAAGATTTGTAATAAACTAGTCAGACCAACATTTGAACCGTTGTTTCTTAATTTCATGCTGGGTATGTATATATCAAAGAACCTCCTCTCCCTCCGATAAATTGGAGCAAGACAACCTGTTAAATGTATCACCACTTTGGAGTTCTACCTTTTGTTTTGATGGAAAGTAATAACACTGGAATTGCCCAGTAAAATTTTACATTGGAGAAATGGATAAAATTAGCCTAAATTATTTGGGAAGATTCATTCTACTCTATAATTGGAGAGATGATGATACTATTATTTTTTTTAAAGGGAAATGTTATTGTATGGAATATGTTGAAATCTGAAAGACTATTTAGGTATTCTTAAGTTCATATGTTAATTAAATATTTGTAAACTAAATTCACTTACCTTGAGAGATTATGTATTCATCTTTTGTACTGATATTTGTAACAAAACTTCCAAGCTTAGACTTGGAAAACAGAAAACTTTTCATAGTATCCATTCTATATTTTTCCTCATGTAAGGCATGATGTGTTTAGCTTTAAATATTGCAGAGTGTTTAACTGTATTTTGTTAATGTTTTTTTTCCTCTGTGAGATATGTACAGTATCTACAGTCTTTGTTATCTGTTGACTTCAAACCATGAATATTGTTAGCAGTTGTGCTTTTGGGGGCATTAAGGATAAAAATAAAGGAATAGAAATACAGTATATAGCATTCTATATCAGATTGGAACAGAGTACGGAGAAAATTAAATAGATTGAAATGCAATTAAATATAACAGGAAAAAGTCACCAAAATAAAGGAAATTATGAAATATGGCTAACTTTTCACTAATAAATATTTCTAGTGTGAAAGTAACACAAAAGAATTTACCAGCATTTTGTCTTCTTTTATACTGCATTCTTTAAAGATAAATGAGTAGGAAAGTCCAAACAGAGATAAGAGATTTGGCAAAAGTGATCTACAACAGATTGTATCTGTTAATATGTGAAAAATTGTTTCAAAGAACATAGTAGCAGTTTATTCAAATTTGTGCATATTCCTTCATACACGCACGTACTAAGATGGTGCAGAAAACACTGCGGTGTCAGACTTTCTGCAGAGGATTTTTCAGAACAGGTAAGACAAACATTTGTGCATTGCACTCCAGCTCAGCACAGGGCTTTGTTTTAGACAACTTTGAAGACTAAACAGGAAGTAGAATTTAATATTAAATATGAGTTACATCTAAACATTATTAGCACTATTTAGATAAATATTTCTTGTAGAATATTTTTAAATTTAATTACTAAGTCTGTCTTCATTGCAGTGAAGCCTTACTCTATTTTTAAGGTGTTTTCTTTCTGTCATAGTATCCTCTATATTTATGAATGAAGCTCATAACACAGTAATTAAAAACATAAGAATGAAAAATAACTGGTCAGAATATTAAAAGAATTCAGCAGTCTCTGAAGAGCTCAGGACTGGTGTTTGTGTATGCACGTGTATGACCAGGATTTATGTGTTTGTGCTTACTTTCAAACTCAAAAATTGTAAACGACCAAATATTATGCAAATAATCTTCGTGCTCAACCTATTTTTGCGCTGTGGATTTTTTTCTTATTCTAAAATGGGCACTTGTCAGTGTGATTGTTTATTTTTATTTTTCCTTTTTATGCAGCTAAAGAATGCTAGTCATTAAACTTTGTTCTCAAGTGGCATGCTTGATATTGTGACTTTCACAAATTGGATGGGGATGTTGGATGTGAAATGAATGGAGTGAGAGTTTGAGAGTTATTCATTTTAATGAAGAATTTTTAAAGTCCCGTGGCTGACTTCCTTTATTAACATCCTGCTCAGACTTTAACTTTTATTAAAATATGATTATTTTTATTTTTACACTAGTCAATATAAGGTAATGTATACATAGAAGATGCATTTTCTTCACTGTACTATTACTTCAACAAGCAGATGAGTTTTGCTCTGCTAATCACTTCTCTGTATATTAGATAACACTTTGACTTCAAAAGCCAGTTTAAAAACAATACTATCCACATTGTATTTGTATCTTCTGCAATTAAATCCCTATGAAAGAAGTAATTTTCAGTATGTATTTGATAAATTATAACCGTTATAGAGAAGTGAGACCAAATGCTAGACATAGAAAGGCACGTATGTTGCTCTGAAAATAATGTCTTCTGTTTATTTCCATGGAAACTACAACAGATACAAAGAGCACAATAGCACTATTTCATAGAGCAAATTCTCAGCTAGAAAACAGTAATTTTCAACATGGCCACCACATTAGTTATACATTTTCACTAGCAATGAACAAGAGCCTGCATGCTGCATTTGTAAAAATATGCACCAGTTTCACATCTGTTGTGATGGCGTTGATGCTAGGAAAAGGTTGCTCACACAGTCCACCTTTCATCAACTCAAACAGATGGAAGTCAGAAGACATCAAATCCAAACTTAATGGAGAATTTGGTAGGACACTCCAGCCAAGATTGACAATGTGCTCCACGGTCTTCAAGCTGGTATGGGGCCTGGCATTATCATGTTGAAGACAATAGTTGTTTTCTTCTCTGGGCTGACTCTGGATGTTCAAGTCTTCAGCTTAGCATCACGGCGTAGAGGTGAGACTTCATGGTTTATCAGAATTCCAGGAAATCTAGAAGGATCACCTCTTTCCTATCCCAAAAGTCAGTGCGTGTCACTTAACCCAGAGAGCTGCATCTTGAAATTCTACTTTGATGGGGAATTCACACGTCCCTTTTCCATAGACTACTGTTTTTACTGGCTCATAGTGGTGACACCGCATCTTATCACCAGTAATGATGTAATCCAGGAAAATGTCACCTTCAGCCTCATATTGGCTCAACAGGTCCTGGTGAACTTGCATATTGTGTTCTTTCTATTCCTGTGTGAGCATTCATAGGACGTACCTAGCACAGACATTGACACATATTTCAGTGTTGCCACCATCACTTCCAATGCACTGAAGCCGTACACAGTTCCCTCATCGTAATCTACTGATTCATGAAGGTGAGCTGATCAAGGCACGGTGCATGGTTGACAAGACAGTATGCACACACTCTTTTAGTGCATATGAGAGTATGAATAGATCTCTGGAGGTCCCTTCCAACCCCTACGATTCTGTGATTCTGTGATCTCATTTCTTAAAACAGAATTAGCATCCAAAAGAATTGCTATCATCAGAATTTGTAAAAAGAATTCATATTGTCAAATTGATATAAATATTTATATATTACACATGCGACCACAATTTGCATTTTTTCTTTTTCATTTTTGGAACCTTCATGAGAAAAATAATGCTGTCTTGAGTAACTTTTCTAATTGTCTTTAGAGATCAGCTCTAATTTGAGAAGAGTTGCTTCAGAACACTTGCAGAATGACATGAAGAAATGATGTTCATGTCAAATCTTTGTACAATGATATTCTAAACTCAAATTTAAAAGACACATCAGGATTAATGGTCATGATAGTAATAACTAGCATAAACAAAAGAGAGCAAGTGGAATAAAAATAGATCTCACTGTACTTTGTATGTAGCATGTAAATAGAAGCACCTATCTTTTAAAGAAAGTGTCCCAAATACATTTCCATATATAGCAGTCAGTAGAATCATGGAATCATAGAATAGCTTAGGTTGGAGGAGATGTTAAAGATAATCTATTTCCAAACCTCCTTCCATGGGCAGGATTGCCGACCACCAGATCAGGCTGTCCAGGGCCCCATCCAACCTGATCTTGAATGCCATCAGCCATGGGGCATTCACACAACTTCTCTGGGAAACCTGTTCCAGTGCCTCACCACCCTCTGAGTGAAGAATTTCTTCCTAACATCTAACCTAAATTTCCCCTCTATTTTCATTTCTCTTTTTCCCCCTTGTCCTCTCACTGTCTGCCCATATATAAAGCCAGTCCTGCTCCTGCTTTTAAGCTCCGTTCAAGTACTGGGAAGCCACAATGAGCTCTCCCTAGAGGATTCTCTTCTCCAAGCTAAATGAGCCCAGTTCCCTCAACCTTTTGTTATAGGAGAGGTGTTTCAGCCTTCTAATCATCTTCATGTCCCTCCTCTGGACCCTCTCCAACAGCTCTATGTCCTCCTGGGACCCCTGGCTTGAGCGCAGTACTCCACATGGGGCCTCATGAGGGCGGAGCAGAAGGGACTTTCCCTGTTGCCACCCTCCTTTTGATGCAGCCCAGGACACTGTTGGCCTTCTGTGCTGCAAGTACACACTTCTGGCTCATGTCCTGCTTTTCATCCATCAGGATCATCAGTAGGAACTAGTTAGCTAGATAAATACTGCATAACCTAAAGTCATGAATGAATGACTTTTAACATCAATTAGATACTCAGATATTGAAGTGTACCTCTTAAAATTTGGCTCACTTAAAAGCATATAAACCAGCTCATTCTGGAAAACAAAATTGCTAGTAGCAGAAAGCAAAGCTTTCGTGAACCTGTGAATTTTAATATTGTCAGATTATGCTGACTTTGCAAATAACCTCAGTAATTTTTCACCCAAGTTCTCTTTAGCTTTAGTAGAAACAGAAGACACAAAATCAGTATGACCAAAATAAAAACCATCAAAACAAAACAACCATGTTTCTCACATAGTATTGCAGGTTACAGGAAGATGAGGTTCTAAGATATGTATTTTGTATAGACCTTAAAATGAAAATTATACAAACAGAAGGTATCAGTATGTTTAAAAAGTGAAAGGCGTGAAAAAGCATCTTCTGAATGGAAGTTTTTAAGATTAATACGAAGTTGACTTCCTAACCAGTAGTAATCTTAACAATATTTGCTTGGTCTATTTTAATTTTTTTCTAAAAGAAAGGAGAATTTGAACTTTTGACAATGCCTGTGACACTGGATACAGAAGGAAATGCTGTATTGCAAATAAAACCCCATCACATCGGAATATCTCTTTCATGTAATTTTATCTACAATGACCATAGAATCTCATTGGCTAATCATGGATATCTAATATGACAGTGCATGTGTAACTACAAAGTTGAGTTCCTATGTATTTCTGATGCATATGAATTTCATACATAAACAAGGAATAATCAGATTTGTGTGGAATGGCATTCCAAATTAGTGTAAAATCAACGGCATTTATGAAAAGTACTTGAATTAACTTTACAACACAATAGAGTATTTTAGATTATTAAAAAATACTTATCATTAGGCAGCTCAGACAACTGTTTGCAGTTATAACTTCCTTTGAGTTTTTTTTATGTATTTTGATTTCACATGAGCTGAATAGTTCTTGGTGACTGTCAAGCAATTTAAACTAAGATTCACTCCTGATATTCATTTGGGCTAATATTCTGTTAATGATATGACCACTTACTATTATGGATTCCTGTGATCAGAAGTATTTGGATGATTGCAAACTACAGTTTTACTCCCATAAGTAAGCGTTTAAAGAAAAAAAATAAATCAAACATGCTGTTATTAAAAACAATATAAATATTTATACCATATCTATTATAAAGGCGTATTTACAATTTGACAAGAAGAATCCCCTGAACAGGTGATAGGTAGTGGCTGCACATTGCTGTATAGAACAAGACAGTATCAGTCTGTTAGAGAACAGAACATTTGGTTGGAGGTACATGCAGACCAGTTGATTTGAGTGCAGTTCTCATCACAATGCTACAGGATCAGCTGAAGAAAAATGTTAGCCCCAATTTTGTGTGGGTAAAAGAATCCTGCAGCTGCTGAGTCCAACTATCCTTGAACTTGCTCCAATTTCTCAATTAGAAGTATGCAGGGGTGGCTTGATATGTCTTCTGAAAAATTCATCAGGATTCCAAGAAAACTCCTTTCAGGACTGCACTGATGACTTAAATCCACTGAATGCTAATTCGTTATTATTCCTTAACATCTTACCATTTGGTCAATTTTTTTTTATTTTTTATTTATTTATTTTTTTTTTAATACATACAAGATCTTCCTGCTTAGTCTGTAGACTTTGGATCCCTCTTTGGATTACAAATCCAAGAGAATATTAGCCACATCACTGTTCTCATGGACTTCTTCTCTCCTTTAGAAAAGTCCAGTTGACTTTTGGAGCAGGACTTCTGCCAAAGCTGTGCTTATTCTCCACATTAGGTTGTACTTATTTAGATGTCCACTGTTTTTTCTTTTATGACTTCTATTCATTTTATTTTATTCTCTTATGATTTTTATTTATTTTATTTATTTTCTATTCTTGTTCACCTCCAGTGACAGTAACTCCACCACCTCCCTAGGTAGTTTGTTTCAATACCTCGCTACTCTTTCTGAGAACAAATTCCTAATGTCCAACCTGAACCTCCCCTGATGCAACTTAAAGCCAGTATCTCTTGTGCTATTGCTAATCACTTGTCCTTTGGTCCTGAAGGTTTAGAAGCACTTCACTAACATAAGAGTCATAGTTCTTACAGAGTGCCTGAATTCATCTCAAGATTATTTCTCCCACTCTATTATTATTATTATTATTATTATTATTATTATTTTGTCAGCCTTATCCACACAAACACAATTACTGCTTTCTGTCTAGAACTTTCTAGAGTGATTCCAAATTCCTTTTGAGATCACATACTTCTGTGCTTGGCAGACAAATCACCTTGGGTATTCTGTGTATGAGAAGTTGTCAGTTTTCCAGAAATTCCATCTTTTGCCACTAAAGCCTGATTCTCTCCCAGTTAGGCTTTCTGTCCGAAGAGTGCAAAAGGATAAATTGCTACCTTGTAGTGAGGAAAGGAACACAGATATATGCCACAGGGGTTATTGACCTTTTCAGTCTCATGTCCTGCTCCCTGAAGAAAGGACTGTGATCTGAATCTGACTCCATTTTCGATCTTCCTGAAAATCTCTATGAAACTCTGCTGCATTTCTCAGCAAGGGGGATTATTTGTTTTGAGAGGAATCTGCTCAAGAATGTTCTTAATCTTACCATGAGTGAACCTTGTGAGTTCAGCTACTCTTAGCCACTGTCATATATCAATTCATAAGCTATAATTTTGTTATTGCTTAGCTGCAGGATGTTATGCATTCTCAAATTGATTACATAGATTGCTACTGTACTTAACACATTCATTCATACTAATCAATGTATGCAAGATGTATTGGGATCATGGTCTATTATTTGTTTATTTTGACTGTGACTTGCTAATTAGATTTTCTGCTAAACTATCTCTTTTGACTATCTATAAATCCAGTTAGGCTTGTGTGAATTGCAAACATTACCTTTTGATTTTGCATCACTGACAACATCATTAGCATTATTCGCATTTGTTCACCTTTGTGTCAATAAGTTGGACCTAAAGATAGTAAAGATGGATCACTTCAGATTCAACTGTGAGATTTTAATATTATAACTCGTAGCTTGTTAAATTTGTGAGCATGAATTACTGTAAGAGATAAATTAATTATTGGGACATAACGGTCCTGATCAAGAATGAACTTGAGTTGGAGCAAAAGATCTGAGTTTTAAGGGAAGCTGTATTTGTAGCTACAGCCATTTATCTTGTTTTGGTAGGGAGTTAACCTTGCAATTATCTTGTTTTGCTGACAGTCGAGCTTGCTTGCAGGCAGGTGATCCACTTGGGCTCTGCGTCATGCGCTGGCCACGTGGATGTGGCATGCAAGTGGAAAACACCCCGCAGACTCTGGAGAGAATAAAAGCAGAAGAGAGGTTGTAGTGGGTTTGAGAGAAAAAGTGCACTTTGAAGCAGGGGACGCCCTGCTGACATTACCTATCGAATTCACCACCAGCATGTTTCTTCCCCTTCTGCTCAGTGTTTCTTAAGGGTTGGTAAGTAATATTGCACTTGCTTAAGGGAGCTTCTGTTTTAGCTTACTAGGGTTCATATTGCACTTGCTTAGAGAGTTTCTGCTTGTCACTTACTATAGTTATCTAAATTTATGCCTGTGTGTGTGTGTCGAATAAAACATGTAACCTAAGTGCATAGGTTCTTGCCTCTGTTCCTGAGACATCCTGTCTCTCGGATCCAAACCTACTCTGAAACAATAGGTCAAAGGTAGTCCCCATGCATGGAAAAAATTTTTCCTTGCTGTCTCAACACTCCAAGCTTCAGCTGCTATCATCCATTGGATATGTTTAGTTCTAGTTTATTCAAAGCAGTCAGCAGAGTCATAATATTGTAGCATCTCACTCATCCTGAAGAGGGAGGACAGGTTGCCTGGCAGCAATCCTCGTGCAAGATATCAGGCTTATCCAAGCTTCCTTGTCAAGGTCAATTCTCAATAAATAATGAAGGACAGAATTCAGTCTGCAGAAATATACTTTCCTTCACTGGATGCAAGCCACCAATAACTTAGTTTTGCAGTAAATCATGTAAGTGTTAACTTAAACGTAATTAAAATGTACTGAAGAAAATTTTCAGAAGGCAACAACTGTCAGACTAAGCCTATTATGATCAGCTCCTATTTATTAGCTTTCAAGGAAGCCTGTCTTGTAACCAGGGAAAGTAGTTACTGTCAACAATAGAAAGCTTCTAACAAAGTGAATACATTAAAACAACAATCCAGCTACTGTTTCCCAGCAAAATTTATTAGGTGTAAAATAAAGGCATCTATACTCATGTCAAATCATTTAGTGAAGCATTTGTAGTAAGTAGTACTTAAAAGACAGATAAATCTCAGATCTTACACTACTGTGAAATTTTCCATGAAAGGAAGAATAAAAGAAGCTTAGAAAAGGTTTATGTTTCACATGAAAAGTATTTAAGAAAATAACCTTTGAATATTTTCTTTTTCTGATAAAGTATGCTCTATTAGAATGAAGTACAATGATCAGCATATATGCAAAAAAGTAGTTTTTTTCCTATGTGTAATTTTGTCCTTGAAAAAGAAAAATGTATAAACAACTGTTCTGCTTTGAACTGCCGAAGCACAGGCTCCCTAAATGTTAAAACAATTTTCAAATGTTTATAGTCCAAAGCTGGAAATACTTTCATGAGACATTGTTTTTCTTCCTAAACTTCAGTCACTCTGTCCACAAAAATGATTCTTTTTTCCACCGCTAGACCCTAATTCAAGAATTAACAGAAGTGCCAATTTTCCTGGTTGTATCTACAGTGTGTCTTCTAATAAGCCTGGAAGGTCCCATAAAGACCAAACTGAAAATCTTGTAAATGCAATAAAGTTTTCTGAATTATAATAGTCATGAACCAAATCAGGATAACAGCTATTATTCTCAGTTTACTAGCTGAGAGGTGGTGGGGGACAAATGAAGTTCCTCTTGACTGTAAGTGATCATATCAGGTTACTACTTTGATTCCAGTACAAAATCAAACAGATCATTGACAAAATATGGCATAGGTAGACTCATTTGTGTTTGTGATGAAAAACAGTAGGATTATACTTGCCGCTGCTTAGAGATGGCACTGAATAATGGAAGGTATAACCACTCAATCTCAATGCAAAGTCCTCCTGTCAGTAATTTTTTATTTATTGTTAATGTTAATAGAAAAATCTCTGCTTTACTGCAAGATACATGTAGCTGCAATCAAGAGCTTGGTCTTGAGTTACACCTGGAGAACAAAATTAAGCCAGGAAGATAAAACTAGTTACTAAGAAATAAACAGAGTAGGAGATTTTACTGGGACCACAGCACAGCCAATATTGAAAGAAAAATCCCACAGAGTTGAATCCTACAACAACTGGACAAACATCACCTACAAGACATGAAGGGGTGCCCTTAAAGAAAGAAAAATTTTTTTCATTATATTTCATTTTTCCTCTGTGCAATTTCAATATCCTAAGTGTGAATACATATCAGGCTTGTACAGTCACTTTGCAGAAAGATGAGACTAAATATTTCATTTTTTACTCTTTGAAGGGAAAAAAGATAGCCTGACGTGAAAAATAAAAACTGTTAACATTCTTGCTTTGAAAGAAAAGAAAAAAATAATGCTATACATATATAAATATATTCTTCATTCTGTCATTGCATACTGTTTAAATGAGATTAGAGGAAAATCTTACAGAAAATATACATATCAAGACTGGTGGCATAAATTCTTTCCTTTTTGACTTCCTATAGCCTAAATATTATGGTCTTCATTTAAAATTTCTTGCCATCAAAACTAAACTGAGTGCATTCCTAGATGGTTTTTTGTTTTGTTTTGTTTTATTAATAATACTTTTTTTTTTTTTTTAACTTACTCAGACTAGTTTTGTTTCTGATAGAGGTGCTCACCTACTCAAAATGAAAGCAGTCAGGGCCCATTTCTACTAGAGCACCATTAGTATTTTTCAGGTCCAGTTTCAACCATACGCTTGTTTTCCTGTTAAAAGTAACGTTGAGGCTCCTTTTAAGGTGTATTTTTTAAATTGCAGCGGACAGCAGATTGTGATTCACCTGTTGGCATTTCATATTCCTGATACACTGTCCTACTTACAGCTAGATTTCTAAATTCTAAAAAGCTCATAATCCTGATTGTACCTGAAAACTACATTTTTAATTTAAGCACTTGAAAAGAAATGTAAATTCCTTCAATTCTTTATAATCTAGAATCTATTCATGCAGTTCATGCCTCAACTACTCAAGTTCCATCATTATGGCGAAGCCGAATATTCTTCACTAATCTTGAATGTATCTTGTACCCCATCACCTACCATCTTTGGTATTCTTTGACGCTGATATTAAGCAGTTATTAGCAGAACCTCTGTTACTGATTTACAAAAATTACATGCAACTCATATGGATTTTATCACAGTAACTTGGTTGCAACTAACAGAAACTGAAGATAAGTTTTTGAAAAGGATTAAGACTTTGAATGCTACCCCAGGGAAAGAACGTACAAGATTTTGATACAATTCTCCCCCTCCCCCTCCTCCCATCTTTTCTTTTCTTCTTTTTTTTTAACGTATTTTCAAAGACCTCATCCTGCAAATGAGAAAACACTTTCTAAAACTGCTTAGATTTCAAAATTCTAAGAATATCTAGTACTGAGGGTAGGCTTTCACCTAAATGCGCGTATCAACAACTACTAAGGACTTGCAAGTCATGACAGTACTTTCTGGAGCTCTTATGGAAGAAAATACAATGCAACATAATAAAAATAGTGAATACATGTTCTTCATAATTATCAAGGAGAACAGAATTCTATTCCACACATTGTGAAGTGTACATAAAAATATTTTCTTGGCTTATAGAAAACAAACAAGTTCAATTGATTTGAATTAGAATGCCGAATTACAACAAAAGGCAGCTAAATAGGAAGGAGGGATTTGTTTTCTGTCCACCTTCCCAGAGGAGGTCAGTTTTATTTTGTGTTTTATTTAAACTGAGGAAAAAGGAAGCTGGGAGCTTACCTTTATCTTGAGCAGCAGCAGGAGGTTTTGGAATACACACAAAATTATTGAGAATTACAAAAAATTATATTAAAATATATAATGTACTTTGAAAGGAAAATGATTTCTCATCCTCTGAACAAAGCCAGAATTATCTGTTCATAATATATCCAGATATGCATACAGCCTTTTTTACGTATTGAATCAATCATCTCTCATGTTATTTTTCTTACATAGTGAGTGGCAACATATTATATTTACACACATAATATATCTCAACAGCTGAAGATTTTATTGTGCTTTTTTTTTTCTTTTGCAGTTCTCAAGCCAATCATTGTGAAAAATTCTGTACAGATTTCTTTCCTTAGAGTTTGCTATTTGTACAGCTTATTCACTGAATGACTCCAACTTATAATAAACTTGTCTAACTTACGTGGTGAAGGATGGTTCATTTAAATATTGAACTATATGAAGATTATCATGGTTTTATGATTTTTGGTTATTGGTATTCCACATCATAACATCATGTAGTGCACTGGGAGTTAAAGTGTTCTGGGTACCTGTCCTGAAGAGAAGAAGAACTACATTCCCCAGAAGCCTGTTCACTGTGTTGTTATCATTTCTGCTCAGGGGGAACAGATATAAGGCCTTGATAGGTCATCTGACTGGCTCTTCTTCGTCCGTCTCTCTCCTTGCTGCTCGACCGGACTGCGTATCTCACCTCAGCATTATGGTGAGGCCTATCCAGATTTTAGACAATCTCTCTCTCATTATATTTGATTTATTAACTTCAATTCTAATTATATTGCATTATAGTGTGTTATCTTGCATTCTGATACCATATCTAATAAATTAGTTTGTTTCTCCTCAGATCGTGCCACTGTTTGTAATTATTTTGGAGTCCCCTGTTTCCCTTTTCCGGAGGCGCGGATTTTGCGAAATCCCTCTGCCCCGCTAGTCACGGAACCGGGCCGAACCAGCCTGTAAACCATTGACAGATGTTATCCTTTAAACAGCTAAATGTTCCAAGTCACATGCAAAATACAATATAAGGAAATAGATATGCATTGATCCCACTCATCATTTCTCCAGTATAATTTCAGATACATATAAAAAGACAGACATAAACACTGTTTCCGTTGTGTTATATTACTGGTCTTAGGATTGTTTTACATTCATATCCAATAACCTTATTTATTTCTAGGGTAGTCTTCCAACTCAATTGCTTTTTAAAAATTATCTCTGGTATGTTATATACTGAAGACACTTCCTTGTTTTACAGGAACATTTCCTCTTAGATTAGCTACAAAGAAACGATTTCTCTGGTGAAAAAGTGTTCTTTAGATTAGCAGGAGTCTATTAGTTATTGTTTCTTTTCCAATTTAATCTTTTCCAAAAGCTTTTTAAAGATATATTGCTTTCTCAGTTGCAGCCCTTAACTTTATCTGAAAAATTGTTGTAACTTTGTTTTGGAGCTGACACTTACTGAAAAAGTAGACTTTTCAGGTAAAATTTTAGCAAAATTTGGGTGACTGTATTATGCATAGATAACACAAAGACTGTGTGAAGTTACTGTCAAGTCTTCCAATGCCATGCTAAATGGCAATTAGTATCTGCAAGTATCAGGGCCTCATTTCTTTCTGCTTTCTCATAAAGATGGTTAAAGTTATAGATGTCTGTTTCAGGACTGATGTTGAAGTGTAATAAACATGATAACCACCTAAAACTTTTATCAGTGTTGTGGTTGGATTACAGCTAAATGGCTGGCAGCTAATTACCACACAGCCTCTCGCTCACTCCCTCACAGTGGGATGGGGGAAGAAATTGGAAAGGTAGAACTGAGAAAACTCATGGGCTGACATAAAGATAGTTGTGGTGGAATTCCAAGGTCACAGCCTGAACCAATGGGTGAGCTGTGTGAGATTGTGAGTGCCTGGAGCGGGCTGGGGGGGGCGGAGGGGGTGGGCTGGAGCCCCCCTTCTGACTCCGCGATACTTCCTGTGCAGTCTGAGTCTGCGCGGGTCCCCCTTTTCCCCTGCCCTTCTCCTCCTGTGGCGGGACAGTAAGAACAGGGGAGGATCACGTTCTTTAGCTCGTCCTTTTCTCCGGACTGTTGCCAGGAGGGGTGAGTTAATTCCTCTTTCTTATCTTTCCCTATAACACCTACTTCTCAAATAAAGGCTTTTGCCTTCATTTGTGCTACAATGGTTTAGTAGATAAAACACAAACTGTGTGCACAAGTCAAGAAAAAAATTAAGAATTCATTCACTACTTCCCAACAACTGGTTTGGCCTCTTTCAGGAAAGTAGGGTTCATCATGCATAATGTTTCTTAGGAAAACAAATACCATCACTCTGAACATCCTCCCTTCCTCCTCTTTTCCCCATTTTTCTTGTGGAGTAAACCATCAAATTTTATTAGATATCTATAGGTCAGTCAGGGTCACTCAAATTCTGCTGTCCTGGCTGTGTCCCCTCCCAATTTCTTACGCTCCCTGGAAGGGCAGTGTGAAAAGTTAGAAAGACCTTAATGATTTGCAAGCATAATTGTGTTTATAACACTGTTCTGATCACAAATTCAAAACATAGCACCATATGAGGCACTGTGAAGAAAATTAACTCTATCCCAGCCAGACCCAATACAATCTGTTTTGATGTGTTTAGAATGTTGAAGCAAAGCTGTCAGAGAAGTTAGCTCATGACTTGTTCCAGAGGTACACAGTGTTGCACAAAACATTTTAAGAGAGGTTCAAATGCACAAGAATTTATCTGTAGAGTCTGTAGCAGAAGGCAAACAAGCTGTTGTAAGGGCAAAAATTACTTTGGGGCCTGAAAAGAGAGAAATGAGTGAGAAAAAGAGACTGATGGGGGAAGTGAGAAGAAAAGAGCAGAAAGGAAAAATGTAAAATGATGGCAGGTTTGGAGGTTTTGGGTAGAGAGATTGATTTTTTTCTACCTAATAGAAAGATTTTTTTTTTTAGTTGTTTGACACTCTTGCATGCTTAAACTAACTAGAATTCTAAATACTTATCTAATTTGTAAGAAATGGTAGATTGAAAGGCTGAGAGTCATTTTGAAACCCATTTGGAAATGCTGTGACATTTTTTATAGTGAGTTTGACATTGAATTGCATCTGTCTAGGGTGCTGCAGGCAGTTATGGCTCAACCAGCTAATGCTATCATTCTTCTCTGAGGTCTGTATCTTCCATAAGGTACCAGGCACAACCTACAGCAATGTCTTATAGAAACTTACTTAGCCAGTAAATAATGCACAAATTGTATGAACTGAAGGCAGCTGGAAGATAAATGTTTTATATTTACTTTAAATAGTAATATGTAGTTTAATAAATCAAAACTCGCCCATTGTGATATGCCTAATCCATTCTTTGTTAAAAAATCATAGCAATTTTTTCTGTCACATCTACTATTAAAATGAATGTTATGAAGTCTTACGAATTTAATGTCTCTGTTTAGAAAAAATATTCTAAACTTTATAAAGAGTGTCATTCAAACATCAAGACATTTCATGGAATCAGGAATAAGTAGTTGATTTCTGTTTCTTGATAATTAAATCCTTATATTCCCTTTTTGGTGCAAATATGATTTACAGAGAATTCATGAAATTTGCTTTTTCCTAAGTTGTCAAACTGCAAGATCTTTAATGTAAGTCTTTCAAGAACCACTAGGTTCTTGAAAAGTAGCATACACCAGGCTGTAGCTGCAATGTTGTCCCATTAATTTCTGTAAAACAGGCTTGCTGGTTTAATTTTTGAAGTCACCCTGTTGTGTACCATTTTCATATGGAATATTGATTGCGTTCATCACTTTGCTACTGTCATAGGTAATCTGAAAATAATTTTCTTCATGAAGGATGGCTCCAAGCACTTCGCAATACAAGCAAAAGAGCTTTTGAAACTTGAATATGCTTAGCTTAGTGTTCACAGGAATTCATTTCCTTCAAAGATAAACAAGTCAAAAGCTAACTCATAGTAATGGGGTGTTTGCTTCATGAAAGAAAACCTATTAAAAATCACTTCCATTTACACAGAAAACTAAAATTATTGTAGGTAGAGAAGATAATTTATTGCACTCTTAGCAGAAAGATCTACAAGTCTAATTCTAACCTTAATAGTTTCATTATTACCTGCTGGGGGAGGGAGGAGGAGAAGAAAGGGAAGAAAGGGAAGAAAGGAAGAAGACCACAAATTACTAAGGCATATATCTTCATAAAAAACTGTGCTTGTTACCTTGTCTCCTGTGATCCTGCATTAAGCAGACACAATCCGGATATGAGAAAGATAGAGACATTTCTTTTACAAATCTGTTATGCAGTAAATAACAATTATCAGTTGCCACAGATAGCAAAATTTATCGAGATAGAGATTACAAATACATACCATACCATTATTAGTATAATCAGAGGATCGTTCAAGCTTCAAGAGATCTCAAGAAGTCACCCAGTCTAACTCAGAACAAGGTCAGCTTTGAGGTCGAGTTATTCAGCCAGGACTGTACAAACTCTCTGGACAAGCAGTTTAAGTACTTGCCTGTCTTCAAGGTGAACAAGTTTCCCTAATTTCAGATGTGAAAATAAAATGAAAATAAGGCCATACGTCTGTGCCAAGAATGCTGAGTTAGTCTACATTTTTCAAGTGAGCCATGACAAAAAAGATTACTTTTTTCAAGATCAAACTTTATTTTTTTAAAAAAGTCCTAATTGAGAGCAGCCCTGAGGAGAAGGACTTGAGTGTGTTGATTGATGAGAAATTCAGCATGAATTGTCAGTGTGCACTTGTCGCCCAGAAAACCAGCTGTATCCTGGGTTGCTTCAAAATAAGCATGGCCAGGATGTTGAGGGAAATAATTCTCCCCTTCTGCTTCTTCTTGTGAGACCTCACCTGGAGTACTGCATTTAGCTCTGGGGTCTTAACACAAGAAGGATGCGGACCTCTTGAAGTGAATCCAGAAGAGGCTTCAAAGATGATCAGAGAACTGGAACACCTCTCCCACGAAGACAATATGAGAGAGCTGGGGTTGTTATCTCAGGTGATACCTCTAATACTTAATTAACGTTACTTTATATACTACATTGTACTGAAGATTTGGAAAGGTTCTATAGGCTAGAAATTACACAATATGACTGTGGTAATCACTGGTTATCATCTTTAGATGGGAACAAGGAGTCAGTGACATAGCTTAGATTTAATATCCTATTACTGCTAATTAGGTTTGCTTCACTTGCTTCAGTTTCTTCTGCATTCTTGTCCTATAGCTTGTCATGTCCTTGATAGATGTAGGTGTCAAGAGATAAAATATAGTAATTGCCAGATATAATCCTGCTTTCATCAGGCAAAAAAAATTAAATGTTTTATAGCTCATTCTTTGCTTCCTCTACTCTGCACATTGCTTTACTAAAATGATACAGTATTGATAATATCTGTTTAGGTATAGCATGTAGTACATCAGATCAGTAACTCTTCTGCCGTCAAATAATGCTTATCTAGGACCATAAAGATAGAGGTTTTATTTTCCTCTACAAATCTGTGACCTCTCTACCAATTATCCCAAGCTCAAGATCAGCCAGGCAGTATGAGAAACAGCATGAGACAATGGCTCAGTGCTAAAGAGAAGCCTAAACATTTCCAAAAAAAACAACAGGGTTTGTCTCTGCAAGGCAGGGGGTCAGTATCATCAGTAACAGATGAATGGTTACCCACTGTGGGATAACCAGGGTTTCAAAAGCATCCAAAGCTTTTCTGCTGCTCCAAGAGCTCACCACTGTTTAACATCTGTCACAAGAAGGCTAATGACCACAGGGAATGTATTACATTTCCTGCTTCTGAGATAGTAATGTATGTATCTATCATTCTATATATAGATATACACATTCATTTGTGCTGTTTTTCATGTCACCGATAGCAGTATTAAAAAAGGGAAAAAAAGATACATAGTTCCAATTAGTACTATTTCCAAGAAAGAAGTAGATGTACAAGTTTGATGAATTAAAGACAATGAAAACTGCAACACAGATTTATAAAAGATTCCTAGAATATACGCATGAAAAAGTAAAATATGCAAATTACAGAGTTCACTGAAATCACTGAAAGTCAGAATATAAATGATAAAGTACTAGTATAAATTATAAAACAAATTAGGCTTATTATTTTTTTGCACTGGTTTCCACACAAGGTTGTGCAGGTCTTGCTGTAGAGGTGAACACAGGCCATAAAATAAATGACAATGGACTCTAAGCCAAGTTGTATTTCAGATTTAATTTCCTTACCCCTTAATCTTCTACTACATGCACATTGTGTGTGAAAGAAGGCAATGCAAAAGTAGACTTTTTCCCCATTATGTCTCACTTTAGGCATCTCCTGACTACCTTATACAATCAAAACAAGGAATGGAAACTGAACGTAATGGAAACTCTTGTTGCTGCTCCCAAAGCTTTGATGAACGTATTTCTGAACCATGGAATAATTTTGTAAAGAGAATCTTGTTTATGACAGTGTCTGAAGATGTTTCACCACCTATGAGCTCATGGAGGGATAAGGATTTCTAAGGACATTTGTTAAAATGCTAAGAGTCATATAAGCCTTTCTTCAGAAGCAAACAGATTTTGAAATTTAGACCAAAGTGTACTTGTAGCTTCATTGTTTAGAAAAAGGCCAAAAGTTCTCTTGACTTTATAACTGGAGCTACTAAACAACTGTAGATGAGACTGTATATATCCAATACAATAAAACAATCAGTGCTCTTTAAGAATCAGAAAGGCCTGATCCTTGGGTGTAGATCAAGCAAATTAGTTACATTAAAGATGTTTAATCTGGTAATTTTGAGTTCAAACAGAACATCATTACTCATTTACTTCACTTTCATGTTTAAAGTTTAAAGTGAAAACAACTGCAGGAAAAAACTATTACTTAAAATATGCAGGACAGCAGTGTATGTCTCAAGAGATAAGACTTTTGCTGTTAGTTTAATTAAGAGATGAAAAAGCAAGCTTCAAGTGCTATTTACAGGTTCTTGACATATTCACTAATGAATCATAGGAGGTTGTAAAGGTTATTCTGCCTATTACAGAAGAAGAGCACAATAGTTGTTTTTTAACAAACATATCTTTTCAAAGTTTTATTCCCGTCATGATAAATCAATGAGACTAAAACAAGAAACGAAGATTCTTTTTTTACTGTTTCATCTATCTCCTTATTTGAGTTAGCAGATAGTGGTACATTGTTGCATTCATTACCGTATTAGAAGGAGTTAAGTATAATATTAGCACAGTTTTTACCACTCCAGAACACTTAATTTATTTTTAGGAATATCAGAAACATTTGGTGCAGCTGCCAGCACACCAGATAATGAAGGACTTCCAAAATTCAATACATTATTTTCTCTAGTATAATCAATCCTTCTTCTTTCTGTCATGCATATTTATTAACCCGATTGGTATTTTTTTTTTACTTTTTCTTTTTTCTTTAGAATTTTTTCTCAGGCACACACACACATATTCTTTGTTCAGAATTTATTTGTTGCATAAGACACTCACTCAGCTAAAACAAAACAAGAAACAACTCTTCCAAATGAGTGGTGTTAGGATTGATAGAAATGATACCGCATCCTGCCAGTGATATAAGAGGCGCTGGACAATGGATAGGAAGCATCTGCATTAGAATTGTGTTAGAATTGAAATTAGAGCTTTAAACGTGTCTTATACAATAATATCTTGCTCATCTTCTGTCTCCTATAGAATTGACACTCGCTAACTTCAGCTGTGGCTTGCTAAAGACAACAGATTTTCAGATAGTGTTTATAGTTTCTCTTTTTATTTAGAGTGCTGCTTAAATTGAATAGTCCACATTGGAGAGCTATTGACTTGTCCTTATGAGAAAGAACACGAGTGCACCAGATCAAGGATTCTTTATTTTTCTGTTTGAAACACCTTTTTGTTTGTTTCTCTGTTACCACTACTTTATTAAAAGGAAGAGAATAGCTAATTATATAATAAAACATGTTTTAAATGTTTCATTATTCATCTTAAAAATAAAAATTAAATCTTGTTTCTCCTTATATGAACAGAAATTAAAGATGAAGGTTTAGTAAGAAAACAAAATGACTGATCATACTGTGCCTAGAATGTAGAAATAGTATTCGAAGCTATGCACACTTGATAGAACAGAAGTGTATGAATCCTTCTTTGCTTTTTCTGGCTCAAAGCTTGCTTCCTGAGGTATTTCTTGTGATAAGACTCTAGGAGATGAGAGGTGGGTGTTGCTGTGTGGCAATCAACATCACTGTCTGGACAATTTTACATTTGAAAGCATTTCTTTGGAGCTGTTTGCCTTCAGAAAGGAGTACACTGGACTGTTTACTGGACTGTTTACTGGCAGAAGATCTGTCCCGTGCTATGGGAGATTGTGAGGTGATACCACTGTACCTTGTGAAGACAAGATGCAAGTTGGCACCTCCATACTCCCTCTTATCTGCTGGCAAGAGCAAGAAGATGGGAACAAAAGGAGTTCCTGCTGAGATCCAAAAGCCAGAAGGTGTCACTCCAAAAAGAGCTGACTCAACCACTTTGGACTTATAAATACTGCCATAGGAAATCATTGCAAAAGTCACCATTTGCAATCGTTGCCATAGGCACCATGGTCACCATCACTGTCAACGGAACAACACTCGACAACCCACCTCTACTGAAGACTGAACTACAAACCACGCTGGACCCTTGGTGGTGACTATGTCCCTCTTGCTTCCTATAAAGACTCCCTGCTTCTATTTCCTATCTCCCTTCTTCCCTTCCCTATCACCCTAATTCATAATAGCATCCATCCTCCCCTCCCTCCATCTCCCTGATTAAGATTAGTAATAAACTGGTCGGACCAACATTTGAACCACTGTTTCTTAATCTCGCTGTCGGGTATACATATATCAGAAAGAACCTCTTCTCCCTCCTATAAATTGGAGCGGGACAAGAAAAGCTAACATTCAAAACCTACTTCAAGAGTGACTGTGATGAGCAAATTAGGTACAGCTTGTGGTAATGTGTGGCTGGAAAAAGGCATATCTCTCCCTGCTGAGGCCCTTAGATACATTTCTATGTCTGCTTCATTGTCACTGCGTTTTGTGTACAGAACCAGATTTATCGGTCACCAGCAGCCAGCAAGGGCACAGAAAAGGAATTGATGGGAATTATATTTCTGACAGCAGCAGTTGGTTTCCTTCTGGCAAGAGATTTTCTGAGGACCTTAAACAGTCCCATTTTATTTCTAGCCATGTCATAAAAGCTGTATTAAGTTTTGGAGGAGACTACTTCCTTTAACTCTGCCACTCATTCTGCTGCTTTTATAGCAGGTGGTACCCTGAAAGATTCAGTTGCAGTCAAACTGAATGGATTGTGCCTCCTTCCCACCCACTCCCATAACCTCCTCTGAAAGCTTGACCACATTAGGAGCCAGGCCACATCTGTAAGCCTCTCTCTTCCCTCTGGTGGAAACAGGTCACTGAAGAGTGACCTCATGCTGAAGTCAACTAGGATTGAAAAGAACTGGCTTTATGAACATTGAAGAAACAAAAATATAAGGTATAAGAAAAACACTTGTAGCCTTTTCCCCCTATTCACTGTCAGAGGACATTGTTCATTGGGTTAAACATCATGAAACTTCTTTTACTGGAGTAAATGTAAAAGATAGCGAGACTTCTTTGTGGGACCAAACAGCTGACACATGAAATCATTCACATAATATAGAAACATATTGTTCAAAGTATAGGCATGTCTTAAAGGAAAGCTCTTTGCTGTTTTTTTTGTTGTTGTTGTTGTTGTTGGGGGGGGGAGGAGGGAAGGGGGCATTATCTTTTTCCTACATCCCATGTTAAATTTTGTGCAAATAAAGAAATAGCATAAAAGGAGAGGACCCAAGAAGATCACAAATCAGAAGGTTACTCATAGTTCTTATTATGGTTAAAATATGAAAACCGCAAAAAAAGAAAAACAAAAGCAAATTGAAACATCCTGATTTCCATATTGTAAAGATGGCACTGTCCATTGTTCATAAATATTTTTTGATAATTTCTTATCACATCAGAAATACTTGAATTAATTGATAAATTTTCTTCTAAATGAAATAAAGGAAGGGATTCAGAATCTTGACTCAAGTTTAAGAGCAAAACGAACTGTTATCTGAATGGAAAAGAAGATTTACTTCTTCTGTGAACACTTTTTTTTTTTTTTTTTTTTTTTTTTTAAAATCGAATCCTACTCTTCCACACAGTAATCTTTTCAAAACTTTTCTGGTAGTCCTGCCTGTAACTTCCGCATCCTTCCCTGTCTTCTTTAAGAAAGAATAAGAATGAAATACTTTCCTGAATACCATAGCAGCCTATGAAGAATATGTAACTTCTTTCCCAAACAGTGTATTTTACTATCTTGTCGGTGCTTTTCACAACCACTGAAAAAGCAGGCTTAATACTGCAGTTTGAATACTACATAGGACTTCTTGAATATGAAGCTGTAACTCTCATGGTAGATTTGAATTATTCCCTAACCATTTACATTAAAATATCAGTCCTCCAGCTCTATTTAAAATGAAAACCTTAACAAAGCAATCACAGTTTTCCGGCCCCCAAAAGTGAAAATAAACTTACTTCGTTAGCTGTTATAAGGTCTGTCATTTAAATACTTTGTCAAACGGATGAAAGGTGCTTCGAATTCTTCTACAGTAAGTTTATTACTGGTACGTAAAGGGGAGCCTAGAGGAAAAACTACGTATTTAAATCTCAATAGTAGTATTCCTAGAATGTTAAGGGGGAAACATAGTACACTAAAAGTTTCCGCATGATACCAACAATTAATAGAGACCACAGTTCTAATCAGAAGAAGGAATAATCATTACTTATTTTCTCTTCTGTTCTTCTAATCATAGATCATGCTCTCACAATCATTTAAAACTTAAAAAATAATTAAAAAAATCCTCTATGATAAAGCAACAGAAAAAGCTGGAAAATATTGGCAGGGTAGCTATAGTGACCACACGGAAATCTACTAGGCATACTAGGCAACACTTTTACTTTAGGTGAAATTTTCATCAATTACTTTTAAGTCATATTGTACTCCTGAAAAAAGTCTTTTCTACACTTCACTGTCTAAAGAGAGATAAGACAATATTGCACAAATAATAAAAAAAAAGATGACTGAAATAACACACGTAATCAAACTGTTTTAGAGATTTGCATACAAAGATTTTGTTTTTACTCTCAATGCTAAAATCTCTACTTCAACAATCCTACTAGGATTTTTCCAAAGAATAGGAAAACAGCATTTGTTCAATAAAAGATTTCATAGTTATGAAAAAAATCTGTAGAAACTACAGATCCAGTGTATCCAGGAAGAAAATCTGATTATCTAGAAGTTACAGAAATGGAAATGAAATGAATCTTATTTTCTTGTCATTAAACAACACTCTGTATTGGTAAAAAGTAGTGGTTCTTCTCTGCCTTGGAGATAATTAGCACAATCATTATTTTGTAAAAGTTGATTTTATAGTAGAAGTTACCTCAGATGTAGTTAATCTGAGTGAAGAAAAAACTGCTAAAAACCCAAAGACTGCCAACTGCGTTGTTTCATTAAGATACGAACAGGCCCAGAAATTCAGTAGAATGAGACTATAGAGTTTATTGTTCAAAAAGTATGTTTTTAATTTTATGCAGCATTAATACATTTTCCAGAGGAATTTGTCATCGTGTTTAAGACAGATCACCAAAATAACATCCTTTAACAAACGATGCCTTAACAACGAAACATTAAGGTAACACTAAGTATTTACTTGGTCATGTAGTACTGGGTAATTTCAGTAATCTCAGAGAAACAGAGGTGAATATTTTTAATTTGAAATGTTGCTACAGAAAAAAACTGTTGTTGCCTCCGAAGTCATATTTTCTTTCAAATTTCCTTTAGTGCCAACTGCAATGTTTCGTGCTCATAAAAGTTGGGTGTATTTGGATTTTGAAAGGGTATAAAATCTTTCTTTTATTCCAGAGTGTTCAAAACTGTATAAAACTTGTTTAGAAGGTGTACATTGTATTCTTCACTTCAAAAGCAGAGAATAATTGTTTCATATACTTATGCCTTCTTTAATACAGAAGCGTACGTTTAATAAGAAATAGGCAGCTAGGCACCACCTCACTGCTCTCTCTTCCCCTTCTCAGAAGGGCAGCAGTAGAAAAATATGATTAAAACAAACAAAAACACAGGAAGGAGCCATGTAATGAAAGAAAAATAAAGGCCAAACAAAAGCAAAAGAAAGAAAAAAAAATTCTCTACTTTCCATGAACAAGATATGTTCAGATACTCCTTGGGAAGCAAGGCATCAGTACATACAATGGTTTCTCAGGAAGCTTGGTATTTTCTAAATAAGAATCTTCCACGCTGGCCAACCTTTATTGCAGAGAGAGAAATCATACAGTATGAGATATAACTTCAGTCAGTTTAGGACATTTGTCCTTTGCCCCTTCCCCATCTTTTGCCCACCCTTAAAGTACTGGCCATTTGTTGGCAGGCAAAGCTGGAGAGACAGTCTTAATGTTGTGCAGGCACTATTCAGCAACAACCAAAATGCTGACTGTTGTGCAAAAAGGTATCTCCATCCCACCCAGACTCATACAAAATATTTACTAGAATACAGGCTTCTTAATATTCTTTAACTTCATTGCTCCATAAGATCCACCAACTTTGGGTTCATGCCACTCTTTGCATGCAAAGCAAAAGACTGAATTATTAACAGCTTTCTCTACATACCCACTAATTATCGTACTGGTTTGGCTACACCAAGAAAATCATTGTGTAGAGAAAAGCAATACCAGGTCTAAATTACCCAAAAAGGGCAACAGTCACAATTCAGTTAAAGAAACAAAGATTGGCTCACCCATCCTAAGGATCAGGGCTCACTGAATAGCCCAAAAGGAGAGACCTCCAGGTAGAGGTCCTTCCCTTGTAGCAGCCAGACCTCAAATGAGGTTTAGGCTTTGCCTTCTACCAAGATATGAAAACACTTAAAAAGATCAAGATATAGATCAGAAGACAATACCAGGACAAGAGACTTACCCTTTCCAAAGGTTGGTGATGTTTCTAGAAGGAGCAGTCTCCAAATAGAAATCTTGTTCCTCTGGCTGCTAACCATTAAATGAGAGTGAGGAAGCCCACCCTTTCTGGTCATCCAAGTGCACTGCTTTCACCTGTGCACCCTGAGTTAAGCCATGCCTTCTGACCTGGTACTCAGTGATTCAGGCTGTGACCTAGCAATCCCCATACGCTTCTGAACTATTCTAGGAAATGCAGTAGGCTAGACACGCAGCTACATCATAAGGAAATGTAGGGTACAGTAGAATTATTTGCATTCTGAAGACTTTCAAGCATTTTTGGAAGATGTTCAGTGCATCATCAAATGTACCTGCCAGTTGCACTAACAGAAGTCATTAAGATTGTCATTCTGGGACTTCACACAAATCATGCAAGTCCTCATAATTTTAAAGACCATACAGTACATTAAAAAGTATGATGGTATTCATTTTGGTCTTCTGGTTGGTCATGAAGAAAACAAAAGATGAGGTTCATTTGTAACTAGTCCAGGTCCATGTGAGCTTCAAAAGTACTATTCCTGACGATCTCTCTTGGCCTGCAGTGTTGCAAAAATCAAAATTGTCTAAACGTCTTTTACTCATCCTTGTGATATGGTTCTTTTTCCTATGAAGTAGTGTTGTTTTGCTTTCATGAAGCCAGCTAGATCTGGTGGAAAGGGAGCTAATATTGTGAACTAATAATCTCGATGCATTTGTATGAAGCTCTGCCATTGAGTGACATGTGAGTGCAATTAGGCCAGCTATATCTTAACTGTTTTTACACTTCATGGTATTAGCTGTAATTAAAATAGGTAAAAGCTGGTTTGCTAGAAGCTCCCTGAAAACAAATTGAATCGAGGTGTAGCATCAGAGTAGACTATCATTATTCACAAAGTAAGTGGAATTATTTGGTTTATTTTACTCTTGGAATTAAATGAAGAAATGAAATTACAGACATTTTGATCCTAAATAACTATTCCTCTACAAAGGTTTGTTATTACTTAAATAAGTCATATAAAAGTTAAGCTAGGTCATTTTTGTTCAGTGTTTCTATCTAGACAAGACTTAGACTGCTGTTTTTGGAAACGTCATCACATGATAAAACTTACAATGTGATTAGGATGGATGTAGGCATTTATCTTTTACTGACAGCTTTCAGACAAGAGGAAGATAAGTGAAGCTACTGCAATTATAAAGAGACTTTTCTGCTTTAGGGGTACTGACAACTATTCTCTCCTGTACGGTACGCTTGCAACCATGATAATTAGTTCTTTGTTGGTCTATTTCTGGTTTTTATATTTACTTTTCAGTTTCCTGAAATGTTTGTAGATTCTATATGGTTTTCTCAAGATAGTGTTTACTGTGTATCTGATAAAATGTGAGTAAATAGTAGTACATGTTTTCTTAGAAGAGCTCTTGTTTTTTACATATTCATATTAAACAATTTTTTTTCTGGCTGATCAGAAAAAAAAATACAAACCTTTTATTTTTTTTCAGTTTTAAGAAACATTTTCTTCATTTATATCCCTTTGGGATCCATCTGGCTAGAAATTAGAATAGACCAATTGCAAAATAAAAAGCCCTCTGTATGGCAACTGTTGAATCACGGCCTGAACCTCTGACTGACCACCTGAAGCAAGCAATGAGTCAGCCGTGGGAGCACAGGTGAAGGCAATTCACCTGTGTGACTGGAAGGGGTGGAGCCAGGCTCCACCTCTCCTAGACACCATTTAAGGGCTGACTGCCACTGAAGAAGGATCTCTGTCTGGAGATTGCTCCTTGTGGAGTTTCCTGTGAGTCTATAACACTGGTGAGCACATTCATTTATCTCTGATCATCTTTTCCAACGTGACAATCTTACTTAGCCTAACTTCTCTGTATACTTATTGATCGTTTAATATTTTACGATATCTGTATGCCTATTAACCTTACACCCCCCAAAACTATCTTCTAAAGAAAAAGCTATGTTTGCAACTCAGTTTTCACAAACCACCTAATGATTGTAGGAGGAGACATGCCTTTAGTGACTATTAAAATAAAGCTTATCTTGCTACCAGATTATGGTCGGGGTTGTTATTCATTTTTTTTATGATGAAGTCCAAAAAAGGCCAAGTTGCAAGAAGTAGATTTGAATTTGATTTGACCCCCCCCTAGTCAGGTAACTAAGAAAGCTCTATTATGCTTTTATTGCCCATGTACACATGAATAAATCTATCTTTTTGTCTGCTACTCACTCTTTAGAGATCTCTAGCAAGGTCACAGCCTGACTTTTCTTCTTCTTGGTCAGTACCACTGAATAAATGCAAGGGTTCTCCTGATCTACTGCTACTGTAAGCTATAAGAAATTTACCACCCATCTTTTCTCAGGGGACGGAGGAATTTTTTTGGCTTATGTCATAAACTTGATGTTAATGTAACTCCTCTTTGACAATGCCACCCTACAGCAGCCAAGCTGATTCACTGCTGCCCAGAAATAGGATTCAGCAAATAATTCACAGGGCTCCCTCAGCTTTTGCAATACCTGTGACTAACCTGCTGTTTCTGAGCTTTAAGATGTTATTTGTGTTTGACAAATATCTGATAAGTGACTGCTATTCATTTTGTTCATGTATATACTTATGACAAGTTGTGAATAAACAGGAAAATGGGGATTTAGGAGATATTTTCTCAACAAATGTTATCATGTTTTTATTGTTAGACCACCAATATTTCTATTCTAGCATTATAATTTATTAATGTGTGTTTATGCTTCAATGTTAGTCCATTTTAATCTCTGTATAAAGAGATTCTCTCCTATTTTGTTGTGAGCATGGTGAATTTAACAGCAAAATACTTCGAACACAGAGATACCTCACTCAAAATCCATTGAACTTTGTATGAGGAACTCATAGGTAACTTAGAGCTCTTCTGCAGTTTTACCTTGCCTTTTATCTTTATGTACTGTGTACGATAGGATCCACATTACAGTCTAAAAAAGTTTTACGACAGCACTAAGAAATGTTTACTTGGAAAAGTATCCTTGAAACTATTCCAATGGTTCTTGTCTTTTCAAGAGAGCTACAGATGTAGAAACAAAAGAGTTTATTAAAAACAATATATTATTTAAAATAGCATAGACTTTACAGTTTATGATGAAAAAACAATCCTATATCCTGTAACTGAAAAAATACTTTTCCCTTATTTCTTCATAAATTTTTCTTATGTCTAATATGCCACGGAAAGACTGCTATTTGCCAGAATCTTTCTTCTAAATTCTAGCACTGAGAGGCAATTACTCTTTTAGTAATTAAGAACCATTTATACTTAGGATAGAATATCTAGCCTTAGCTTCCTTTTTTACTTGTGCGTTTCCATCCAAGCTCTTCATTAAATTTATTTCTTTATATATATTTTTAGTATGTTTGACTTCCACTCTCAAAAGAGCAGCAATAAGATCTGACCGTAAGCTAGTGAAGAGATAGTAAGGAAAAGATTACAGCATTTCTTAATATGAGGATAATGTGCTAAATACATGATAAGGACTTTGTGCCATATTCATTCTACTCTATTCATGTAGGCTGAGCCTCTTTCAGAACCACTGAAAGACCACGGGTTGCATAAGTGACACAATGAGAGCCACTGCTAGTTAATTTGCCTTAAGAAGACATCTTCTGTCAATGAGAGAGCTTACCAAGAAAAGAAAGAAACAAAAATCATTCCTTTACTTTTAAATCTCCAAAGAGATCTCTGCAGTTGGGATTCTGACTGAAGTTCTGCACCTGTGGAGTGTTCCATAGGTGCTCAGAGGTCATTCTGAGTAATACTGTTCAGGTTTTTGATCCATGTTACTCACTTTTTATTATTTGAATTGCACTTGTAGACTCTGCTATTGGAGATAGATATATAGAAAAGTATAGGTACATATGAAATCTTTATGGAGGCAGATCACACACAGTAAACTTCATTAAACTATTTTTTCTTAGCAATATTGACAGCTAGTCTGTTTTTTCGCTTTTCTGTTATTCCTCCAAATATATCAAAAAAAAAGCTAGCAAATATTACATTTGTTGTTTAAAAAGTCCTTAACAGGGCAAAATTAGAGATAACAAGACAGATCTTATTATTGGCAAACACCTTAGTAACCCACAGTTTAAGCTCGCTAGGTACTTAAAAGTTTCCTTCAAAGTTTATCTTTACTCCTAGGAAAAAAACACACCAACCAGTGTGGTTTACTTTATCTCTATGTATTCCATGCTGAACTAAGATCTAGAAATTTATGCTAGGGAGATAAGCAAAATCATAAAATTTAAATTTAGATCTGGATGTATGCCTCAGAAACTGTAAGGCACTGTGACATGAAGTTAGGGTCAACCCTACTGCAGTTTCACTTGCAGTTTTAAAACACTCTAAATACCTGCCTTTAATGAAGAGTAGGCACTATTAATTTAGTCTAGCATTGTCAATATATCATTGTCTGTAGTCAAAACCAAAGTACTTCATGCATAATATTACAAAATAAAATGGCATGTGCTGTGATATTTACTTTTGCTGTATGCATTGTTCAAAGAGCCTGCCCTTCCTTGGGGTAATTTCTCTACTCTTACGGTAGCAGAAAATGGGCAAAGAATGAAAAAAGTATGTAAGCTGCCTAAAACTCGCAGTTAAATTCTCTTTAAATCTATACTTTGTTTTTGTCAATACCAAAAATTCTGATATAATGCACAACATGAATGCAGACTAATGCATGCGAAAAAAATTAAGAAATGTGGCTCTAAAAGGTGAGCTTTACAGTAGTTACATATTCCAGATAGAAATCTCTATAAAATATTGCATTTTTATCCCTGATGCCAGTAGTTTTTACAATACAATTGAAAGGATAACAGATTGCTCTTTAAAATAGCAGCACAGTGATTGAAATGAGCAATGTTCCTACATACATAAAGCAACAAGAGCCTTTCCTCTGTCTTTAGTGGTGTATCAATCAATCAGCCTTGTAGAGACAAATCTGGATTATTATTTTTTTTTTGCACGATTAGGAGTGCTTTTGTGTAGAAATAAATTCCTGTAAATATAAAATATACCTGGTAGACTAACATCTTAGCTCAGTCACTACAAATATTGCTTTCTTGCCTGTTTTGAAATACTTAATAAACTAGCCAATTCCCAGTTAAAAAACAAATACTTCTTCAAGAATGTGAAATTGAAAACCAACTCAGTATATTAACCTTTAAATTAATGTCTAGTGACTCTACCACTGGGGAAGGAGTTCAGAAACGTAACTCTAATAATTTTTTTTCTAGAAGAATAAGATTTAGTGGTCTCCAAACATTCTGAAACATTTCCTGGTCTCCAAACATGGTCTGATATAGTGAAATAGCTGCTAACAGAGCCCAATTAGTAGACTATAATAATAAATAGAATCTATACATATATAGTCTGGTTTTTCTCTCTCAGAAGCTATATTTGCAAAATGATGTTCTCAAAAATAAAAAATGTGTTTTATTGAAAGTGTTCTCCTGATCGTTTTTTTTCTATTTAATTGCATGAAAAGAAAATACTTTTTTATTCCCGGTGGCAGTATGAGTTTTAGTGGTCCAGTCACCATGAGCCATCTCTGAAGGTTTCAATTCCAGGAAGAATCATTCAGTTTTGATGGGCAAGTTGATAGCAACAAGCCAGAAAGCATTTCACTGATCTATCAATGTAGGTTAGCAACCTGTCATTTTAAAAGATAAATTTTAGAAATGTAACCAGATAACTAGGTCCCACAACGGACACAGCAAGACATGCCCAGTGAAACCTATTAAAGAAATATCTGCTGGAACAAGAAGCACTGCAATCATAAAGTTATTTTAATGAAAGGAGAAGAAAGAGGAGGAAATTTTAGAGATGGAATCTGATGAGTAAGCCACTTTTCGGTAGTAAAAAAAAAAAAAGTGGTTATCTCAGACTAAATTTGAGAGGGAAGCAATTATGAGGATTTTTAATAGCTTGCACTGGAGATCCTTCCTCTTTTTCAGACATAAAAAGTCAAGATAAGTTTTGGATGACTTTGCTTATAAACTGATACATCCACAGATTCTTCTGTTTATTTGTTCATCTGTCATTTCTTTGAGCCCAATTGCAATGATATGCAAAATATTTTGATCCCCACAGACACAGGTGAAATCCTGACTTTTCTTTTAAAACATTCTTTAAGTGCTAGATCTGTGAGATTTTATTCTTTACTGTTATGTTAACTGATAAAGTGTACCAGCAATACTAAAATGATATTCACATTTATGCCTCAACCAATATTTCTTTTTTTATTGGATCATTCACTTGGGGACTTCCACATCTTTTCTTTGAGCATCAGCTTTAACACTCACCATTTACTTACAAGGTGCTGTAAGAGAACAGAAGGTCAAAGAGAAGAAAGGAGAAGAATACACAAAGATGAAAACTAGAAAAACTAGCTGTAGGAGTTAAGGTAGAGCCTATCTGTGAATGACTTTCCCCTATAAAGTACAGGCAATTTATTTCCTAAATGCTTCATTCACTTACTTTTGTACCTTTGCCTTGACCCAAGCTTTTCTCTCTTTTTCCCATTGACTCCATCATTTAATCTTCTCATTTATCCATTAATCACTTGGCTGTACCAACATGCACTACTGTCAGAAATATAAAACATTTCCTGTGTTTGCTATGATTCTTGTTCTTGTTGACAGCTGTAAAATACAACCTTTTACACTCTAAATAGGTTGATAAGTATAGTGATGTTTCAACAGCAGTGTGATCAAGAGTATGAGCTTTGTCAATTCAGATTGTAACTCAGTGCTTCTCATTTTCCTATGAAAAGGTAAATGAGCACAGCAAGAAAGACTGGGCATCTTCAGCTACTCACTGCAATAATTTTTTCTTACAAGCAAGAGAATGGCATGCACAGGCTCGTGAGGGAGTGGAAGCATCATCTCCGTTTGACTGTGTATTAAGGGCTCAGTTGTGTCTTGAAAAACGGGAATGAGCAAAGTTCTTTAAGGAATAAGACTTGTCCTTTGTTTAGGACAGGTCAGAGCATGGCGAGGCTGCAGTTTCGCCTTTGCTTCCCTCTGCCTCTTCAGTATCTTAGAACAGATAGATGATTACACCATTCCAGTCTTTTGGCAAACTAGATTAAATATTCAGAAGGATTTAATATATTCTCATGTATATTCATATTCTCATATTCGATGTTTAGAGATGACTTGTTTTTTAATATAATACTATTGCAGTGAATACTGCATTCCTGAATGTATGCAGGACTCAGCTCTGGAAAATCTGGTCTCTGAAAATTAGATGTTAGAATCAGTGCATGATAATGGGTGCACGATAGATGAAACTAGCTACCTCTGAATCAGTGAATTCAAGCATTCACAGAAATGTCAGTGGGCATGAATTTGGCCTCTCTTAACTTCTGTCTTCCCCAAACAATTCCCCAACATTTTTTTGATAGTTAAAACATTATCACAGGACAAACATAACAGAATCATTCATATTGGAATGTGTCATATAGAAAAGCTATTTATTTATTGTAATTTAAACCAAGATCAATTTTTAAATGGTTTATTAGTTTGTTAATAACACAATTAACAGAACTATGCAAGCTGATGCATATCATTATGAGAACAGATAAAGCAGATCACCAAACATTCAACAAGTTTAATGAACTCATTCAAATTTCTGATGACCTTCCCGTAGCTATTCCCAAGGAATTCTCATCACACACCCACACAGTGCTGCATACACAGCATGTGTAGCTTGCTATTGACAAGCGCTCTCTGAGCACAGGTTCCTTTGCTTGCACACACCTGTTACAAGCGCTCTCATTTCATGGGTGAGTGTACAATCTCATGTGTGCTCCCCAGCATTTCACTTCACAGTTTATCTGAGTGGAAACCCTGTCCTTTAACACAAAGACAGTACACACAGTTTGCTGTACCCCTTCTGGGAAACATTCCTATTTGCTGCTGTATATGGTAACATGATAATTCAGTGTTCTCATTCTCCCAGTGTCCTCCAGTAGTGTCATTATAGTAGGCATGACAACTTCACACGTCCCTCCATTGTGTTAAAAAGCCACCAGAGAGCAGCAGATATCTGAGCCACAACCAAGGAAGGATATGGTTCTTATGTAAGCTAAAAAAGATACTAAAAGTCAGCTAACTTGAACATAAACAGCAAAAGCAAGAACAAGACTTACAGGAGATGGACTGTTCTAAAGCACACTGGCAGAAATACTGGGCTGCATGGTGGAGTACTGGAAGCTCACCAGGGACCGTAACATGGAAGTGAGTTGCTTCTTAAGGAGCAGAAGATGAGATGACAGTGGAGAATCACAGAATCGCTTGGTTTGGAAGGGACCATGAAGACCTTCTAGTTATAACCCTCCTGCCACAGGCAAGGTTGCCAGTCACTGGATCAGACTGCCCAGGGCCCCATCCAGCCTGGCCTTGAACATCTCCAGGATATGGAGTATCCATAACTTCTCTGGGTAACCTCACTGCCTTCTGAGGAAAAACTTCCTCCTAGTATCTGATCTAAATCTCCTGTCTCTTAGTTTGAAACTACTCCCCTTGTCTTATCGTTGTCAGATCATGTAAAAAGACCATCTCTCTCCCGTTTATAAGCTCCTTTTAAATAATGGAAGGCTGCAATGAGGTCTCCTTGGAGCCTTCTTTTCTCCAGGCTAAACAAGCTCAGCTCTCTTTGAATTTTCTTCATAAAAGTGCTAACTCCAGCCCTCTGATCATCCTTGTGGTCCTCCTCTGGACCTGCTCCAACAGCTCCACATCCTTCTTGTTCTGAGGGCACCAGGCTTGGACACAGTATTCCAGATGGGGCTTCACTCAATAGGTCTTATGTGCTGGTTAGAAGAAACAATGATTCACTTGTTTGCAGGAATAATTAAGGTGTGTAACATTTCACAGATATGCTAAACCAAAATTGAACTTTCATTCTGCTGTATGAAATAATGTAAGATCACTGGAATAAATCAATGTCGATACAGCTGTGTGTAGGAAGCAATCTACCTATATAAAGTGATGCAAAGAAACCACAGTGCATTGTTTAATTAATGAAAAAGAGAAAGTTAGAGGAAAATAAAAAAGCCATTGTTTAAATATAGTTATATTATTCAGCTATAACAAGAATGAGTGATACGAAGACAGGATAGAAAGTGTAACTGAGGGAGAAAGAGATAAAATTCTCTTAATACACCATTAATGCGCAAGAAAAGCAAGCTGCAGGACACAACTCTATGTAGTGTGGTTTTCACAGCCCTTTCTAGGAGAGATGTGGAACAGGACCAGAAGAGCAGTTTTTGCAGCAGCAAACTGAGATGACATATCAGTTCCTAGCGTTTGCTAGCTTCCTAATTAAACGGATGTTTTTGTTTTAATAACATACTAGCTGCATTTTTTTTTTTTCCAACAACACCAAAATATTCTTTCCTGATGATCATTGCATCAGCAAATTCCAGTTTAGAATGAGAAGAATAGGAAGAAATTCTAGTTTTTGCCTACAAAATGAAACTGCAGACAGGGAAAGGATGGTTTGAAGTACAGAAAACTTAAAAATATGAAACAGAGTCAAAGAGGAGGTGAATTCAGTCACGGGATCACACCTTAACAGAGTGCACATATCCTTCTCTGTCTAGCAATATAAAAATGATTTACTAGTAGCCATAAAAAGGAAAGCTTATGAGCTACCTCAGTCCACAAAAGAACACTGTTGTCACAATATAAGCTTCTTAGGAAAAACACAGTGTTTAGTTGTTTGATTTTTTTTTACTTACCTGCTTGTTGTATTCCACAGATGGAATCTTCTAACAAGAACAACTACAACAAGCCAGATTACTGAGCTTCCTCTTCCGTTACTGCTTCAGTATATGCTCTAAAAGCATTCTCTCCTTATTGTTATAGAAAGCACCCAACAGAAACAGCATGACATGGAAAGATGCATAGAATCACTATAACAGAATGATTCCACAACACCCAAATTCCTGCTTCAACATGAACCCCCGCACAAGACCTTAATCAGAAAAACGTGTTGAAAGAACAGAACACCTGGTTCAACACCTGAGGCTGATTTGTCACCTACTCCATAAATAGTGGGCTGGCAAAGAACCCTTTCAGCCATCTTACCTTCTTAGCAGTAAAAGTGCTATCTTGGGGGCTCTAGTAAGTGGGAAAACATAAAAACACTGCTCTCTCATGTCTAACTTTTACTCCATCAGTAGTCTGGTTTCCCTAGACTATTTTGTTTAAGTACTATCAGTAACTAACAGCAGTAAATGAAAAATACGGAGTTTTCTTCTAAGGACTGGCAATTTCATACAAGTCCAGTGATCAAAAATTCCTGAGAGTAAAGAATTTTTATTCTTTCTTTCTCGAAAAGTAAGAGAAAGAACAAGACATAAATCATCCACTCACCTTTTCTCTAGGGGCGTTTGGAGTGACAATCTAGCAATCAGAGCTGATAAGCAGTGGATTTTCTACTTAACAGAAAAAGCCAGAGTTTTGTATTTTATCCCTTTTTGAACTGGAAAGTAGAAGTGCATCCACATTTTCCATTTGTGAATTTTTATACAGCTCTAATCCATGCTTCTGAACTTAAAGACTAGGAGGGTAATGGATGCCCAGAAAGGTTCAGTGAGGGAAATCACCCTGACTGAAGAGCTCATTTCTCTGCGGCCAAGTTTCCATTCAAAAGGACTGGTGACTCCTTACTGCTCTCCCACGAGGGATGTGTTGCTACGCATTGCGGAGATGATAAGAAACAGTGCTGTAGAGCAAATGAAGGCAATGATTGAGCCTTTATTTGAGAAATAGGTGTTATAGGAAAAGATATGAAAGAGGAATTAATTCACCCCTACTGGCAACAGTCTGGAGAAAGGGACAAGCTGAGGAATGTGACCCTCCCCTGTTCGTACCATCGCGCCACAGGAGAGAAGAGTGGGGGAAAAGGGGGACCTGCGCAGACTCAGATTGCACAGGAAGTATCGCGGAGACAGAAGGGAGGCTCTAAACCCCCCCTCTCCTGCTCCAGGCACTCACATACTCACGTAGCTCACTCATCAGTTCAGGCTGTGACCTTGGAATTCCACTAAATGGTGCTGACTGAGACAACTTTTCTCAGAGATGTGACAGAGAGGATGAGCTGTAAGAAATGACACCGCTAAGCAGTTTCCTCTGATTGTCACAAAGGTGGCCTTACAGCAAAAATGAGAACCTTTAATGCAGGAGCAGAAGACAACAAACTCTGGTTAGTCCTTCTTTCATCCCTCTCAAAAACAAGTACTCAATGTAACTTTAGCACTAATGTGGATTGTACAGCAATTCTTCCTGGAAGAAACAGAATCTAGAAGGCTTCAATTTGGCCTGAATCTCATTAGCTGCCCCTAAGACTCTTAAGTGACGTTCCTGACTATTGAGCTTGAGGCTTTGTTGTTTTACTGTAATTATTTCCTGTACTAACTAATATGGATGATATTGTGAAGAGCTGGTCAAAAAAAGGGGGGGGGGGGTAGGGGGCAGGGGGATTTGCAGTAAACCTGCCTGCTAGTTAGTGAGGATTACAGTTGCACAGAAGGCTTGACTATATTAATAACAAATTTGCTAGTGCCTTTGTCTGTGTGGAGGGAATATTCTACATAAATTTATTGTTAGTGAAAACACAGTGAGAATGAGATGTTAGTAAGGCAAAGACGGAGCCAAATGTTGAAGTATTGTAGTTATTTCCAAAGAGGATCTGTTCATTCCTGCTGTCTCCTTCTTAAGACTTCCAACTAAGTCATGAAATCCTTTACCTTATCCATCTGTAGCCTACAACCTTTTCTGTTAAGCTCTTTGTTACAGACAGATAAGGCCACTTTTTAGATACAGTTTGGGTGGTGACATCCTTGTAACAGTAACTTGTCCTTTATCTGAGATAGTGAATTTAACCAAAATTAGATAATGAAATATATGGACTATTTCTGGGAATAAATTCACCTTCCTTCCTTCCTTTAAGGATAGGTAGTAAAGCTAATGCCTGTTAAATGAAAAAAGAAGGTGCTGAAAACAAATGTAGGTTTTATGCTTTCCTCCACGTTATGATTATTGATGTCAGTGTGCAGATGATAAATAAGAGCAGGCAATGCATGTCTCAGTCCAGTGAGCCTTGTCATCAGAGGTCAGATAGAAGCCTGCAGCTGGGGAGGGTCAAGCTGGCGAATGAGAAGGGAAAGCTTGCTGAGACCATAATCCCTTCACTCATGTCAAAACAGATTTGATCTATTGTTCAGCCTGTGGAACCCCTATTACCTTTAAAAGCCATTCCTTTGAAAGCATTCAGAAGCCTGTGGATGGGAAACTTGAAATGAGCGCTGTTTAAAGGAATTCACCTGTGTCAGTTCAAGGAGAGAACAGTCTGTGCCCTACAGTTATGAACATAAAACAGGGGCTTAGTGAAAGTTTACTTGGTTATGAGTTTTGGTGTTAGAATAATTACAATCATAGATTTTTGATTGATATTTCTGATTGTTATCTTTAAATATATTAATAAATGGTAATTACTTGCATTAACCTTGGAATGAGGGGTAAAGTTCCTTCAGTTATTGATGGAAGCAGTACTTCTAAATGAGATACAAGCTGCCAAGCATAACCATAATGCACAGCTGAAAAGCTTTGCTAAGTGAGACAAGAAACCCAGAAGAAAATTAGAATCCATTGCAGGACAAGTAAAGCCCACATAAAGAATTAATAAAAGTTGAAAAATTGGAAGGTATCACTGTAGGCTGAAGAAAGCTCAAAAGCCATGTGTAAGTAAGGAGTCCAATAAAGGAAATAGCTTCAAAGGCTGGTTGTATCTGAACTCATGATTTCCTGGAGGCTATGTATTAAAACTCTTCAGGTAGAGAGAAAGGAGAGCAGAAGACAAAGGGATTTTGGAGCCCAAACCATGTTCTATAGATTAAAGGCCAGTAAAGTCTAAGAGGGTTTTTTATGCTCTCTGAAAGCACTGTCATGTTGAGAGAATACTAACTTTTAGTCAGTACTAATTATTGGGAAGTACATGAGCATGAGTCAGCACAGTGAAAGTAAAAACTAATGAGGTGATTTAATAGAAATCACGTAGCTTCCAGATTATTGGTCATACAATAAAGCAGTATATGAGTTTTTTCAATTAGTCCAATGGAACGTTTTTTTTGACTATAACAGAAACTAAGGAACATGCACTGTGTCTCAGATCCAGGCCACAATTGTTAGTTTGTTGAAACAAGCTTCTAGATAGAAGAACTGAGGAAAGGAAGCTTTATTTTTTTTAATGAGAATGATCCTAGGAGGCTCAGTCTCATAGAAGTCAATGGAGAAAGACAAAAACACAGCGTAAAGGCAAGTCATTGGTTTTCTTCTTAACTGTAATTGATTAATCACTGTTTCCAGTTTGCTTATGAAAAAAAAGATTGATCAAGAGATTTTGACTGTTATACTGGCTGGTTGGCAAGAAATTTGTTTGCTTTTTACTTCTCTTCTTTTACACTCTCTTCGTTTATACTCCTTCAACCAACAACAACCCCAGACAAAGAGAAAATAATGCAAACTAAAAAATGGAAAAACTAAGAGAAGGATCCACCATATTATTAAGGGAACAAAACCACATGAAGAAACTAAACTTGAAGATAGAAGTCAAATTGTGGTGAAAATATTAACCAAAAATGATCATGCCTTCTTCTATCATGCCAAAGCCCCCTGTTATTATAACAAACTGTTCTACATCTACTCTGTGTGCCCACCAGAGAAATGAAGGCATTTGAAGAGGTAACTCCTTGCAAGTCTTTTCTACCTGAAGCAAGTCTTCTTCTGAACAGACTGAAAAGCACTTTTTTTCCTTTTTTTGTCTTTTTGTTTTGTTTTGTTTTGTTTTGTTACAGCAGCCTTCTTTGCCACCCTGTGTTTTAAGGCACTTGTTGCCTAGTACTTTGAATTCAATATGATTAATAACAAATAAAAGAAAAAGTGGCATTTTGTCTGCCCTCAAGTTCACAACATTGAATTAATAAGAGAAAAATTGTCTATTTATTGCACAAGCCTTTTTTTGGAAAATTAACCACACACAACTAAAGAAACTGATATCCAAGAAGTGAACTTCAATAAAAGGAAAGATGATATATAATCTAGAATGCATGGTGGTTTAACACTTTCCTTGTGAAACAATCTCAGCACTGTGCTAGGTTGTAGAACATTTATGGGCCAGTACTGTAACTCAGGCCCTTGAATTTAAAAGGTGCATGAAATAAGAAGATTGAACATTTAAACCAGCAGCATAATTTGTACCAAAGTGGTAGTATTAGCTGTCCCAGTTTCAGCCAAGACAGTGTTAATAGGACACTGATATTTGGTAGTTGCTGAGTTGTGGGAGAGCACCCAAGGCTGGACTGAGCTGCTTGGCAGGGAAAAGCCACCACCATGATGGCACAGACAGCAGGCCTGAATTAGGTATGTGGTTATTCCATTCCACATGACATCATGCAGGCAGCTATAAAGCATTGGGTACAGTTACAGTGCGCTACTCTCTGTTCTAAGACATTTGCTCTGAAGGTCTATGGTACTTTTGTTAAAGACACTGAATTAACACATCGTTATAGAACTCCAAGACTATATTTTCTATCAGTTTATCTTATTGTTGACAAGTCTAAAACCCATTTGCTTTGATAAGATACATCACAAAGGAATGTTTGGCAAATGAACACTGTCCAGACTCCAGCCATTTAATTATACACTATTTTCTTCTGTACCTCATGGTGATAGACTGTCATCTATTAGATAAAAACAGAGAAAACAGAGATATTTTTTATTTATCTGACAAAGATAAATTTCTCCGATAGCATCACTTTAATTCTAGAAGCATATTATTTTTCAGCCAGAAAGAATGACAGCATCCTTTTCCGAGTTTCATTCATCACTCTGAAGCTTTTTCATGGCCTTGGCATCTGTCTTGTGAAAGACAACTATATGTCTAATAGGAGAACAGAAGTGTAGCTTTATTGTTCAATTAACTCCCACAAGGGTAAGAAAGACTTAAATGTGATGTTTTAAGCACATTCATTTTGAGTATGGAGTGAAATGAAGGAGCGGTTTCTCTGTTAAGACTTTGAAACCTCTGAAGGTTTGTATTAGTAAGTATATGTCATTTTTCAGCATAGTAACAGAAGAATCAAACCAGTTCGGATAATGCAAGACAGGATCCATGAGTATTTGGTACTCTCAGTTCTGTCACAAGAGTGGAGACCAGAAAAACCTGTAGGAAAAAGACAAAAAATAAAAATAAAAATAAGACTCCTGCATTGTAAAAAGAAACAGGGATCCATGCTGCACTCTCTGAGATCGAGGCTAGCTGATATCTGCTGATAATAAGTCTGGAATTTGTAATTAGGGAAACAAAAAAGAATAACTGAGCTACTCAATTTCTGCCTCTCTATTATAGTGTTACTAGCAGTATTTTTCCTTGAGTATACAGAAGGTCTGGACATCAGAATTGAACTTGGAAGAAAACTCACTAAACTCAACCTATGTGCTGCGGGTTTGGAAAAAATCGAGCTATAGCTTGGAAGTTTTCTGGCATTTAAAGCAAAATAAGTGCACTCAAAGTTCATATGAGTTGGCTGCAGTAGCAGCATGATGTTTGCAAAAGGAAATAAAAAGAATCAACAATCTAAAAACATTTATGTACTTGTTTCTGTTTCAGCTCATCAACACTGCAGTGCTTTCAAAGAACACTGTCAATATAATAAAAGACTGCAGTGTTGCATGTTGTAGTCATCTCTTTTGTCATTCAAAGACATTTTTGACCCATTGCTGAAGCTGAAGAATGAATTTCTTAAACATGTTAAAGTGATGTAAATATTCAAGCGGTGACATCCAAAGATAGCTGTCTTTCCAGCTTTCTGTGGCATCTGCTTACCCCTCAAAAAAAAAATAAATAAAAAAAAAAAATTAAAATATCTCTGCTCTTGTCACAATAGCTGTGACTTCATATTGGAATTAGATTGGACTTTGCTCCTGACACTGTCAGGAGGAAACATACAAAAGTCTTTATTATGATCCAGAGTGCACTTCTATTGTCAAGTTTAGCTTGTATTCTTATCATTTATCCTTGTCATTCACAAACCACCCAAGCCATAAAAATTAGACAAATATTTAACATAAAGGGAAACCTTTCTTTCCTACTGTATGAGAGTTAAGATTGGAATGCAGGAATAGGAGCCCTTTCCTGGACTGAGGCCACAGCTGACATACGGTTACTTATTTCAAATGTGATTGATGCTTTTGCAAGATTGCCTGATCATGAAGCAAGAACAAGGAAAAAAGCTTAGAAGAAGTAATGGGGAAATAAGGTAGGAAAGAAAAGTAGTTACTTTGAATCATTTTTAAGTATGCTAGAGTGAAGATTTAAAGCAAATTTTGAAGGTGTTAATAGAAAATAATGACTGAATCGCAGCTTCAACACAATAGAAATGGTTTGAACAAGGTACTCAGTGAATCAGTCATTTCCCAGTCTTCTGTGTCCAGCTGGCCACTTACGATGGCTAGAAAAAATTTCAGTTCTTGTCTTCTTTTATTAACTTTTCACTGATTCTGCCCATTTAATGGGTTGTATAAACAGCAACGTAAAATAGAGATGCATGAATCATATATGTAGTATTCCAAATTAAGGTGAAATTATGAGGGTCACTTAAATATTTTATCAATATTAGATACTAAAGGAGAAATTTAGAACAGGATTCTCTTGTCTATCATGCAGATTTCCCAGTGGAGTCAAGAAAGAAGACATACAGAAGATACATACACTAAAAAAATAAGTATCCTCACCTAAAGATCTGCCTGGTTAGACAGGCAATTACATGAGTTGTATAAGATAGCAGTGCACCATGCACCCAGAAATCATGTCAGTTGTCTCAAACATCAAGTCATATTATTAAAAATATTAAAAATATATCATTTTTCAGAATCATAATGATGGGTTCAAAATCATTCTTGGTTTTGAGTCTTCAAAATTCATATTTGAGCAACTCTTCTGTGACTCTGAATCTTGACTTGTTTTTATTTCACAACAATTCATTTGTTGTGGGTCATAAAGTACAAGTTTGCGGTATAAATGTTGTTTTACAGATCACTAGAGAATTTCAGGGTGATGACCCAGAGAGAAAATATAAAGTCAGCTTGCTCTATACCTCCTTTATGAATAGATGTCATTCAGTATTGTTACTAACTTTGTTTTTTCCCATGCTTGTCCAGGTTAAAAAATTCATCTTACACTTGAGTCCAAATCATAATAAAATATTCCATATATTGACTGCCATACAAAATTCAGCTGCTTTTACCGTAGTTTCTCTGAGGAGTAGTCACTACTCCTGTAGATCATTTTCACTTTGATGACTTCATGCAGCCAAGGGTTTAGATTATGATTATATGATAAGAACAGTGTAGATAGAAACAAACTAATTCTTATATATCCATACAGCAAACTTACGAAGAATGCAAGCCCTGCTGCTATGGCGAGTGTGGACCTCCCTGGACTACATACCAGCATAGTTCCTTCCTTAACTTCAAACCTGTAAGGTATCATAAATGAGTACATTGCTCCTTCAGAGTCAAAAGAAAGGGAAGAGAAATAACATAAAAGCTTATTTGTTAAAATGATCATCTGAAACATTTTTCTGTAAATATTATTAGGCAAATGTAAATGTAAAACTTACTTTTATTCAGCTGTGTAGGTAAATCCATTGAACTTCACAGAAGTTTAATGCATCTGTCTAAATTTAGACATCATATTAGCAAAAGTAATCCAAATGGTAACAATCTTCAAAGGACAATTTCTGTTGCAACTACAGTAAGAACAGTGAGACTAGCGTCATAAATGTGTGTTTTTGAGTGCAATTTCTTTATATTAGTAAGCATACATTCCAAGTAGTACTTTCATGAACTGCATGAGAAAACTTGTCCCTGTCTTAACTGTGGTGGCAGCCAGCGACTGTACCTATGGGCTTGAGATCAACATCCTATTACAGAGAGATATTTTCAATATTAGTGGTATAATATTTACAAAATAATAATAGTAATAAAATAACAGCTGTGAATCATGTGCAGTGCTTTGTGCTTTTGTTGGTTAGTTGGTTTGGTTTGGTTTGGTACGGGGAATGTTTTTTCCTTCTCTGTGCTTTCTCACACCTCAGAACTCCGGGTTTGACTTTTTCCTTTCACAAGAACAGCAATGATCTTAATTTTAATCAGGGTGCTATCATTTTTCTTTATGTTTTTAAATTCGTATAAAATTCTGTTTGTTTTTTTTTATCTCTTGCTTCAGAATTTTTATTTTTCTGTTCCTGATACTTTCTTTTTTGTGCCTCTTTTGTTGAAATTAGTAATCATTTTATTTATAATTTTTCATTTTATTCATAGAAATCATAGAATCATCAGGGTTGAAAAAGACCTCTAGGATCACCTCGTCCAACTGTCAGCCCACCGCCACCATTCCCACTGAAGTTTATAATTAATTATTTAGACAATTTAGGTTTATTTATGTTTTCTAATGTTTGTTTTATTGTCTAATGATTTTTCTTTCCTCAGATTGTCTCTGTCCTAAGCAGAGATAATGCCAACCCCTTTCACCTTAGTCAGCTTGCACTCTAAATTCAAACACAGCTGAAATTATAATTCGAAAATACTTTTTTATTTATTTCCTTTTTATGTTTTTTATCCTTTACTATGGTTTGGCAGCATGCTGCTTATCTGGTTTTATTTTTCTTAGAAATATACATTCATGCTCTATAACTGTAGCAAAAAGTTAAGCTAGAAGGAACTGGAAAACTCATTAGATATGCCATAGTGAAGCAGAGAGGGGAACATGTGATTCCTTTAGGACAATTACTGTTCATTATTGTAAAACTCCTTGCTGACTTTCAGAAGGAAGTAATTACTCCTTGGTCCTTTGTTATTACCATATAATAAACAGCTACTTTCGTTTTTCTTCTTCTTTCTATTGTTTTAAAATAGCTACCTGAGGTAGAACTTTGGGGGGGAATAATTAGTAGTGGTCAGGTAGCTTGTAGTGCAGTGATTAAGATTTCTTTCTCTAAACTAATTTAAATAGAGCATGTTCATATATGAAACAAACAAACAAACAAACAAACAGATTCAATCATTACTTCTCAAACCAAGAAGAATAACGTTTTTGTAAATAATTGGTTTTCTCACCAAGATACACAATCCTTCTTTAACTGGGAAATCTTCTATAAGAAAACAGTTATAATGTTTGAAAAAGTCATGGTAAGTTTTATTCATTCTTTGACATTTCTCAGGCCCTGGAAAGAGAGAAAGATGTTTACATGAATTCGTAGTCTGAGCTATTGTTGTCATTTTTTGATCTTGAGGACTACTTGATGGGAAATTATAGTATCTGATATGGGAATACCTGGCTGTAATCTGTTTTACCTGTTTTGCAAATGTCATTTTCATTATCTGAAAATAGTCAGGTTGTGCTAAAGTAGCAATAAATTCTAAACATTTTGTAATATTTTTAATTTAAAGGTTGGACAGTAGAAAATCACTTTTAAGGCATAAAGTTTCTAGTTTATTTCACCTGTATTTGGCTAAGAAGCTTGGCCCTATGCATGTCTAGCTGTCACTGACATCACAAAGACCCAATCAGGATACAAGATATTTGATGATTACTCTTAACATTGATTGATCAAAATACATTAAATTTCTTTTTAGGGCTGAATTTCAGAGATAATGAAAAAATGGGATAGTCTTGTTGTAAATAAGAGAGTAACATAATGTGAAAAATCAATTTTTCCAATTCCCGAATAAGACGATGTAAGATTAGGCTAGAAGATGTCACTTCCTGGTATTTCATCCTGTGCTTTTCCCAAAAATGTCCTTGTTATTATACAAGAAATAGTCTTCCTGTTTCAGGAGGTTGCTGAAGCTCTGAATGAGTAGAAACTGACACTGTAATGTTATAAAATTGTTTATTTTACTGGGTTTTATGATTCAGGTAACAATTGCTGAAGTAGCAAAAATCTAAGAGACATTTCTTGACAAAGTGCATGAAAAAAATGGAAAAAATCATCTTGAAAGTCAATCACAAGATCATACTTGTTTGTGTAGCAACATACATTTATGAAGGTTCAGAAAAGATTTCACTCTTTTGTGCTTGACAACAGTATTATAATTTTCCTTTTTCTTACTTAACCTTTTTAAAACAGACAGTGAATTTTGTTACTTTCTAGATTTTCCAAAATTAGTTCTGGAGTATCATAGCGATAACTAATAGACTATTAAAATGATCCTTCCAATAAAAGTAACCGTAATAGTTTCCAAGAGCGAAAGAAATTGACAGGATGCACATTTTTGCAATGACCCAAGTAAATTTCCAGTGACTACATAACCAAAACACTGTGAATATTAATGATACTAATATTAATAAATATTAATTGTTGATAAGAGGTAATGTGATCAGCAGTGTGCTATTTTTAGTTCGCACTCTAGTTTTAAAAATGCCTCTGGGTAACTAAATGATACTGAACTGACAGGTTCTGGTGGAGATAGAGAAAAATATTTAAAAGTTGTTTTCTTTTTTAACATTTTTGCTGGCACTCTGTCTAAAGTTACTTTCTTTACTACTTCTCTTTTATTGCTTTCACTTTTAACATTTTAGCTTCAGACAAGAAAGTGAATTATAAGCTCAGTTGGCTAAAATCACAGTAGTCATTACATCAGATACATTTAACAGCAGGGAACAAATAGTATTTCATTATAATTAGAATTTGTCAATATTACAAATACAAACGGTGCAGAATTTGATTAAAGTGCTGCTGTGTCTTGACCTCATTGCAAGGTGACTCTAATTTGCAGTGTACACTGTTGGCTTTCTGTTATCTTTTTCCCTTTATAACTTTATTCAGTCCATTAATGATAATGAGATTCAATTCTTTCATTTTATTTTGGTGAGAAGGTTGGAGGTGAACACCATGGAGAGATGCTGAATTATTGTTACATGACGAAAAGAATCATCAAGAACATAGTACAGTAAGTTTCATATGAGGCATCCTATTTTAATCCATGTGGATATCTGTGGCCAAATAAATGTCTACTTTAGTATTTATTTCATTTCTTTATTGTCGATGTTTCTGATTTTGTTTAATCTACATCCCAGTGCTTGCACTCAACTGTTTCTCTCCTATAGCCCAGCAGTAGTTTTTGTAATGTCATTTACTAGATAAGTTTATATATTGTGGGTTTGTTTTTCATGCTCTATAGATGCTTCATTTTCATGTAAAATTTTGCTTTATTTGCTTTTGAAAATGACAGAACAGATTGTACAGAAACAGGGAATATTTTATGTCTTAAACAACAGAAAAACATTCTATGCTGTCTACACACAAATAAATAAATAAATAAATAGACTATTAAAACATTGAAAGTGGCGTTTTAATTTTTTCCTAGATCACTTTAGAGCAGGGCCAGTGTCAATGGTTTACGGGCTGGTTTGGCCCGGTTCCGTGACTACTGGGGTGGAGGGATTTTGCAAAATCCGTGCCTCCAGAAAAAGGAAACAGAGGACCCCAAAATAATTAAAAACAGTGGCAACGATCTGAGGAGAAACAAACTAATTTACTAAATATGGTATCGGAATGCAAGATAACACACTATAACACAATATAATTAGAATTGAAGCTAATAAATCAAATATAATGAGAGAGGGAGAGATTGTCCAAAAGTTGGACAGGCCTCACCATAACGCTGAGGTGAGATGCGCAGTCCGGTTGAGCAGCAGGGAGGAGAGCATGACGATGAAGAGCCAGTCAGATGACTTATCAAGGCCTTATATCTGCTCCCACTGAGAAGAAATGATAACAACACAGCGAATAGTCTTCTGGGGAACATAGTTCTTCTCTTCAGGACAGGTACCCAGAACACTTTAACTCCCAGTGTACTACATGATGTTATGATGTGGAATACTGATAACCAAAAATCATAAAACCATGACAGCCAGTTTCTACCCACTGTGGCTATGCGTATTCATAAAGGTGGGAAGTATTTAAACTATTATGTCTGGGTAGCTCAAAAGTTTTGGTGCCTGAGCTCACAAACCTTGATATCATGTTCTACTGCATCAGTTTATAGTTACAGCACTACAAAAGAAAGCTAAAAAAGAAGGAAGAAGGCTGAAAGAATTTCCTACTTTCTAAGCCAAGCTCACCTAGAAAATGTGAAAATTATATGGAACTTCCTGTTAAGTTTACTTTGAGTATTCAACATTTGAAGTGAAGGAAATGGAAACATACATGAGACAAATTCTAGAGAAATTTTGGGAAGAACTGAGTAATTAGAAAATGCCATCAGGACTAAATCTGTTGAGGAAAAAATTATAGGAAAAGTATTGTCAAAAACTTTTAAGTTTCTGGAGAAAATGCTTCAAAGTGTAACTAAACTACAACTAGTTTGAACACACACACACACACACATACACAAAATATTTATTATTTAGATTATGCTAAAACTGAAATTTCAGCTGTGTAAAATGAAGTTTCTTAGTGATCGTTTCATTTCACACTTTTTTAAGAAACAGAAGACAGATCCATGTCCTACACATAAAATCATCATTAAACATGTATGTGTGTTTGCATCTTCCCGTATGGACATATAAATGAATATAAGGCAACGGTGAAGAGCAAATCAGTTTTGTATCCTCACAAATTTTCATTTGGGATGAAAGCAGTCCACAATCTACTCTTTCTGGAGATTTCAAACTGGCTTTCACACATTTGTAACTGGAAAAATCTGTATTTCAAAATAAAAAGGGAGAAGAGTAACACTGGGATGAGTTATGAAATTGAACGTATATATGGAATAAAACATAGAGGTTTTAAAAATAACTTGTGAGGAAGTTATGAGTGGTTTATATAACTACAATTTGGTCAAAGCTGCAGAAATTATTGGAATCGTTGGTTTACGTGCACTCAGTACATACTACACTCTGCTAATTTGATACAATAAAGTGAAGGTGAAAAGGATGCATTTCAGAAGCAAGGACAGTTTTATAACTTAATAATAAGCCTCAGATAAAGAGGTTGTAATTTTTATCTTTGTTTTTGCTAAATATTTAGCTACACACATGCACACGCACACAAAAAAAACCACAGATGTAATGCAAGCCTATTATTGTAATGAGAACTCCATCCACCCACACAATAAAACAAGACTTGAAGCCGCTTTTGTGATCCTAGGAAACTCAATTGACTTCTGTGGATGAAATCCTGGCCTCAGAGAGTGAGGTCAAACTGCTGTTGAGTTCAGGATTTCTTTTGCAGTGTCCAACTTCTGCATCTGCATGCAGGAGATAAAATTAATTCTCCACATCAAAGGGATGGAAAGAGGCTTAATTCGTTAATTGTTCTAAATTGCTTTGAGGTCTTCAAATGAATGCAGTAGAGTTGTTATTAATTTATTCAATTTGTGAAAGCCAATAGTAACTGTTCACACCAGGTATAGCACGCTGTTGCAAAAATTAACATTCCTAATTATCTATTAAATACATAGGATTTTTCACCTCTGAGGTTTAGCTGCCTTTGCTCAAGGCCATACCTGATCTCGTGCAACTGTATGAACCATGGTCAGAATACTGTAAAAAGAGCTCAGAGAGAAAGGACCATGAGAAACATTTTTGGCAACTTGCTCCTCTGCATGAGAGGATGCTTAGCTTTGTCTTTGCCAGAGCTATGTGGCAGCTCTGCCTGTGGTCAACCACGTCTTACTGGTCTTGACCTGTGGACCAGACTTTCTAGCTTGGCCTTGGACATGCCCTGTGGCTATGGGCTAAACTTGTGATCATGACTGTCAGCTGAACCAGATCATTGCATGTGCTCTTTGCTCGTGGGTGTCGTGAGACTATGTCTGTACCTCCTGTTTTGCTCTCACTCAGCTCCTGGCTTGCTTTCCCCTCTAGAGCAGCTAGCTCCTGCTGATTCCTAGCTTTACCTTCAAGAGAGCTGTAGCTCTCTTGAATATACATAGACTGCTCATCCTTACCTCTGAAAATAATCATAGTATGTTAAAATAATACCATATTTGGTATTTCAGATAAAATAATCACACATTCATCTTGTAATCCACATAAGTAGGTGATACTTTTCTTTTCTTTTCTTTTCTTTTCTTTTCTTTTCTTTTCTTTTCTTTTCTTTTCTTTTCTTTTCTTTTCTTTTCTTTTCTTTTCTTTTCTTTCTTATAATAACATATAACATATATGAACTTGATCTCCCACTTCTTCCTGTGAATTTCACTGGAACAACAGAAGACAAAGACATCAAAGTTTTTCATTAAAGATTTATCAAACAGAAGCTCATGTTTGTGCGTCTCTTCAAGTGCCTGGATGTACTACAGTCCAAAGAAGGGATGTCTTGAAGCTTTTTCTATTGGCAGTACCAACAAGATAATGTTAAGGTGTTACTTATTTCTTTCACCAGTGATAGGAATCTCACTATATCAAAACCATGTTTACAGATTATACTAATGAAATTGAATTTCTGTCTGTTCTTTGAAGAGGCGAATAAAATTATGAGCTACAGCCAGTTTGTGTGCTTTCCACCTCTTAACGCGAACACAGCTAACCATGACATACCTTGATCAAAGTGACAATATGTTATTCCTGGTATATTTTTTCTAGCAAGATTATACCTTGGTTTAGTTCACTTTACAAATATTAAGGTGGGTTTTTTTTCTATTGCAATCCTCATCAATTAAACTGCATGAGGAATGTTGCCATTCTCAGTCTTTATATTGTCCTCTTATTCCAGCACTGTCCTGAAGACACAGAAGCAGCTGTCAGCATCTGTAAGCTTCCTGTAGAAAGTGGCAGGGAATCTTCTTAGTATGCTGATTAACTTGCTACAAAGGCATAGTGTCTTAATGGCATAATTTAAAGGGCTCCATGTGAATACAAAACACCTGAAATTTGTAGCTCACTTGATAAACAATCATAAGCACAAGAAATTATAGCTGATTAAATGCTTCAAGATGGTCTTCTTTAACTGAGAAATTACAGTACGGTGATTATTTAAATAGAAAGTATGAGTAAATTCTATTTTTTATTCGCCTTTAATTGTCAAACAGTTTTACAGGTTTTGACAGTAATCTCTGCAGATTACAGTTGCCAGAATGTCAACATACACAAGAATTTACAGCTGATATATTTGTACTTTAATATCACATATATACTGAGTTCAAAGTACTTTGGATGTATCTACCAGTCTTTACCCTTCTGACCACACCAATGATTATCCTTCTAGGCACTGAGCACCACCTGAAGTTCCAAACATTTCTATCTTGTTTTTTGCTTTTTATCTCAGACTTTTCTAGAAGATGACACACAAGCAGTCCTTGTGTTTTCTCATACATTTGTGAGCAGCCAGCTGTATGTGACCAGAACTCTCTTTCTTGAGGCATGCAAGCAGGAAACATTTCTTTCTTGCTTTTCTGCCAAAACTTTTGTTTTGTTTTGTTTTGTTTTGTTTTGTTTTGTTTTGTTTTGTTTTGTTTTAGTGTGGTTTTTATTTTACAGTCTGGAACTGATTTTTTTTTCTATATATTTAGGTGCACCACTTTTCTGAATATTACAATAAATTGTAAAGAATTGAGAATATTTTGGAGAGGAACTTTTTTTATTATCAGCTGAAGCAGCTGCAATGCCTGAAATGCTGACATGGAGCAACCTTTTGCAGCCATTCTGACTGGCAACGATAAGCTGATAAAGTGATTATTTTGTTGCTTCAACTGCATATATCCAAGTCATGCTCTAACACCAATCCTCCAGTAGCTGGCTGTGCCAACTTCAAGGGCTGCCCTCTGCTACTCTGTCGGTCAGGCTTATTAACTTTTCACACTGAAACAGTGGAGACAATTCCAATACTATTACAACAACTGTGCTTTCTCCATTAAATCTGGGGTAGAGGGGAAGCATTTAAGCTAGTTAGGTAGTAAGTTAATTAGTTAGTACTTTGTACAATTTGTAAAACTCTAATTTTCATGCCATATATTCATTTTTTGTTGATGATTTCTGTGCTGACATTTCACACGGAGCCACTGGGTGGATGATAAGGGCTTTTCTGAGTTGAACAAATAATGAAGAAGTATTCTGGCAAAAAATCAACTACTTCATAATCCATTAGGAAAGACATAAAAAATGTAACTGTCAGCTTCATATGCTGCACAGTATATTTCATGAAGTTTTGCAGATTATTATTTCTCATTCAGAAATTTGAAAATGGAAGTACAGAGGGCACCCGTCCCACTCCTTAGTTATTAATAATATAATTCAGTGAAATTATTTAAATGGCACATCATGTAGGAAAAAGAGTTGTTCCAATTAAGTAATTGTCAGTGTCATGAAGTTATATCCACAGACAATTGTTTTCATTAGATGAATTTCCAGAATAATACCTGATAGAATTATCCAAAGTATTCACTTGTTCTGTAATAAAGCTGAGTATATGAAAGATTTATTATAAATAGGTCTGTGGGAGAACTGGAAGCTCCACAGAGGAATGAATGCACCATGATAGATAAATTCTCATCATTATGTTTCTCAATCCATGTAAGAATGAGGTCAAATTCTTTCAATCTGCATAGCAGTAAACTTCATCTTTATAAATAACATACAAAGGCTTAGCAAAGAAACTGTATTATGCTAATAAGAGGACTGATACTTCTATAAAAGAATTATGTTGTTACATTAGTTTATAGCACAGCTATAAGTAAAATACTCTTACCACATTTACTCTCATGGGAAGGGTGATTTCTCCAAATGCATCAAGTAATTATGCTGAAGTCAGAGATGAATGATATCGCAGCAACTGCATCTTTAGCAAATAGTTGTCTTTCTGTGCAGTCAGGGAGAGAATTTAACCCCCTCTACTAGGTTTTGTGTTTTCCAACTTGGGAATCTGCAGTAGGTCTCAGCCTGGGAGTATCGTAATATTCTTTCAAAGGGTAAGCTTATGTAATAGGTTTATTATAAAATAAATGTGAGCCTAGTGCTCATTTTAATCATTGAACCAGAAGAATTTTTCTTGGAAAGTATAACCACTAAAAGCTGCAAGTAAATATTAGACTGCATTAAATCACACAAATGTATATATGATGACCAATCATGAAGAGAGACATATGGCTATGCAATAAATTGAGTAATAAAAACTAAATAAGTAAAACAAATATTTATCAGGATGTATGCTCTTCTTTTTGCACAGGTACTTTCATAAATATACCTTGTACAGTATTGACAGGATGTATACTCCCCGTACTTTGGAAATAGGTTATTTTATTGGAAATGAAATACATAACAGCTTTACAAATACTTTAGAATTTTATATAGTTTAAGTCTGTCACAGCACATTTCTATAACAGGCTGTATTTTTGATGTGCACTGGAAATTTTATTATTAATTGAGTGATGGATACAAAAAAACTAATATAACAGTCTACAGCTCATTCCAATATCTGACAAAAAAAAAGGCTGAAGTAAAATGAAAGACATAGCTGGTACACGCTGTTTATGAAGAAATAAAATTTTGAAGAGTTACAGCACCATAGTTGTTTTTCTTTTTTTAACTAGTAATTTGGCAATATATTTTTTATAAATAACTTTCATGCCATTGTAAGAATGTCCATGGAGAATATAAAATATCCCTATTTATAGTCTCTAAACTGTTGTCCGGGGACTGTATTGTGAAAATGCTTTTCATATTAGCCTTTGCAAAATTCACATACCATATTAAATTACTTTATTGGCAATTATAGTACTGGAAAAATCTTTAATCCATTTTTATCCCATTGTAAACTCTGCTTCTAAATGTTTATCTAGTATTACATCCACCTGATGTAATTGACTTAATTAGTTTCATTGAGCATTCTGAGGAATTTCTAGAATTTCATATACACTTCAAAATTTGTAGCATAAACAGTTCAATTAATTATTATTTTGCCTAATTTTGAACCTAGAATATGTAAAAATATTTTTAGTTTTTTATGATTTTGACTTTCTTGTTGTGGAACATTGCAGATCATCAAGGTGCCCTGCCTGTGACTACTGTTAGTGGAAGTGCCAACATTTTGACTTTAGATTTGCTTTTTAAGGTCTGGAACTTCATGAAAACATTCTTTCAGCACCTGTCCATGAACACACAGCTCAGTGGAAATACATATCAGCAATGGCTATTGTTTTCTGTGCTGGTAGCAGCTTGAAATGAGAACCTTCCTCAGCCAGAGCAGATAGTTCTCTGTTCTGGCAATAATTTTATCTAAACAATGGAAGGACCGAGCTAACAGAAACAATGTCTGCCTTTCCATCTGCCAGCAGCACTGTAAGGACAGTGGATATTAAACAT